>OW119933.1:74044344-74583147 GCA_933210815.1 Meta bourneti | reverse complement strand
AAAGCAAATTAACTTTTGCCTTTTTCTTGATATTTAATGCATAATCTAAATATTTACTCACACCGCTGATAGTTTTACCCATGAGTAAAATTAAATAATAACTGAAAATTTTAAGTATTAATGTGAATTTTAAAATGAACAAAAATTATTGAAATAATGGATTAAATCTGAATTCTATGTATTCTTAAAACAATCTCTGCAAATCCAGCAGACAATTCTTAAACAGATTGAAGGAAACCACATGGAAACAAAGTAAATTAGAACACTTTTTAATAGTAAAAACATTATGATTAATATTTTTACAAAAATAATACATTGTAGTAAAAAAAGAACTTATTTTTACATACTTACATTTTTTTAAGAGACTTATTTCCGACAAGCCAATTATTCAATGCCATCACCTCAGCTATGGGCAATGCAAATTATTTTTGTGATGACCACATTATAGTTTTTGGATATCTTTGTTGCTACTTAGAGCATAAAATGCATCGAATTTGGGCTGCAGAATCAAGAGAATTCAGTATACTTTAAAGTTCTCATTTTAAAGAAAGTCAAAATACGTTTCTCTTATAAATTATATTTGGTTATATTTTTTTTCTTGCTCAAATTTAGTCGTAGAATTGAATTGCATTCAGCGCATAAACGTGGTAGAGTCAAAAAATCACACGCACATTTAAGTATATCCTTTCGTTAAAATCTTGTATTATAACACAAAATTTTATTTCGCGCATTATCACAAACACCATGTTTTCTGAGTATGTACATTCTTCACTTAGTCTTATCTTTTGTGAGTAACTATGGAACGCAAAAGATAAATTTTAACTTTACTGATTAGTAAGTGTATGGTGTTATATAGTCCAGTTCTTCGTGGCCTCCAGTTTACAATTATTTTTCCAAGAACAGCTAACGCTTTTCAATAGCAATGATTAATATTTGTGCAATTGTGCATTTTGATGAATTTCAGATTCAAGAAAGTTTCTTAGTACGTAAATACGCATACATCGCTGTAAAAGTCGCAAGTAGCTTCAAGTATTCGTTTTAACTTATCGTCTAAGCATAAACTGAGTGCCAAAGATCGTACAACTGTGTGATATGTTAAAAATTACGTATGTGCACTTCATTTCTGTCCCATGACATAGCAAATTGTGCTCCCTTAGAAAAATCTAGACTCTAAGCTTTTAGAATATTACGAGCAGACCAAGAGGGTCACTCAGTACCTAATTGCTTACAAAGGTGGTTGTGTGGAAAAGAAACGCTTAGATGCATTGAATATTCCGAATATCAACTTAGAACAATATGGGTTTCCCAAATTCGATGCATTTTATGCTCTAAGTAGCAACAAAGATATCCAAAAACTATAATGTGGTCATCACAAAAATAATTTGCATTGCCCATAGCTGAGGTGATGGCATTGAATAATTGGCTTGTCGGAAATAAGTCTCTTAAAAAAATGTAAGTATGTAAAAATAAGTTCTTTTTTTACTACAATGTATTATTTTTGTAAAAATATTAATCATAATGTTTTTACTATTAAAAAGTGTTCTAATTTACTTTGTTTCCATGTGGTTTCCTTCAATCTGTTTAAGAATTGTCTGCTGGATTTGCAGAGATTGTTTTAAGAATACATAGAATTCAGATTTAATCCATTATTTCAATAATTTTTGTTCATTTTAAAATTCACATTAATACTTAAAATTTTCAGTTATTATTTAATTTTACTCATGGGTAAAACTATCAGCGGTGTGAGTAAATATTTAGATTATGCATTAAATATCAAGAAAAAGGCAAAAGTTAATTTGCTTTGCAGCACAGATGTGCACACATTATTTTCAAAAACAGAAAACCCACTAACTATCCATTTAATATAGCAATGTAGAACACTTAAAATTAAGAAAACAGTACCAAAGTATCTTGTAAAATACTTCATAGCTTCGTACAGTATTGGTATTTTGCTGTGCAATTTAAGCTGCACAATAGGCATAAGTTTTCAAATAAAAGGAAGTTCATATATAGTAAAATGTGTGGTTTTGCAAAAGCATTAAAGAAAAATAACTTTTAATTTAGAACTTCAGGGACAAATGGTTTTTAATTCTATATTTCACTACTTCAAATGTGCAAGGAAACATGGTATGGGTCTTGTAAAGTTTCAATGTATAAAATTCTTTTTACTCTTACAGGTTTTTTATAATATTTTTTTTTTTACTATGCATAAAACGCACTTTAAGAATCAAACTTTTCAAAATGTCTCAATTGTAAAATTAAAAAATAAAAAGCAAATTGCATTTAAATGTTTGTAATAATATTTAAAGTATATATCTCTCTCAATTGTTAAACGCTTTCTAAAAATCTTCAATGTTATAATACGTGCAATAGTATTTGATATATAATTAATTTTTGTGTAAAAAACATCTAACTTTTAAAATATAAATCCTTATATCAAAGAAAATTTCGTTAAAAACAGTTTTATAAATCTTTATAATATAAATAAAATCACTAAAATGAATGAAAATGTATTTAAAGTAAACAATAATATGCAAGGAAAGATTAAATAAAAATAATATTTAATTTATATTTTACAGGATAAAGGGTTTTAATACTATTTTTCACTACTTCAAATGTGTAAGGAAACATGTTCATAATATGGGTCTTGTAAAGTTTCAAAAATTTTTACGCTCACTTATGTGTATAATATTAAAAAATTCTGCAATAAAATATGTGCTATAGCATCTAATGTATAATTAATTTTTGAGTAAATCTCAAAATCAAGGAAAATTTCATTTCAGATCGTGCATTTTAAAAGAAAATTTATAAGACCATGGTAATAAAAAAAAAAAAACCCAAATAATCCAAAATACAGTGTATGTGGTAAGACAAGCAAAAGTTTATTTAAAATAGAAAGGTGTAAGCATTAAAAAGATTTCCAATATTCCCTTATGGATCTGCATTTAAGTGTTTGTCATAATATTTAATGTATATGTTTCAATTGTAAAATGTTTTCTAAAAATCTTCAGTATTAAAAAATATGTGTAATAGTATCTAATATATAATTAAGAGTAAAAACATTAATTTTTAAAATATAAAATCCTTATATTTCATCCAAAAACAGGTTTGTAAATCTATATATAATATAAATTAAATCACTAAAATTTAGGAAGATTTATTTAAAAAATATGCAAGGAAAGATTAATTAAAAAATAACATTTAAGTTAGATTTATAGAATAAATGGGTTTTATACTATTATAACTTCTTCAAAATGTGTACGTTCATAGTACGGGTCTTGTAAAGTTTACTCTTACTTAAGTGTGTACAATACTTAAAACAAAATTTCTGCTATAAAATATGTGCTATAGCATCTAATGTATAATTAATTTTTGAGTAAAAACATCTAACTTAAAAAAACCATAAATCTATATAGGAAAGAAAAATTTCATTTCAGATCTTGCATTTTAAAAGAAAATTTATAGAATTATGTAATAAAAAAGTCCTAAATACAGTATATGTGGTAAGACACGCTAAAAATTTATTTAAAAACAACAAGATGTAAGCATTTATAAAAATACTATTCTGAAAGGCAAAGATCAGTTGCAACGTTGTCCAAATATCGTCTAGTGCACAACACTGAGTTCTAGTTCGGGGGCACATCAGTGGTTTATCGCTGCTTTATACAAGGATTTTACGAAACGTTAAGTTTATTCTAGGGCATAATGCATTCCCACGGGGCAAGCTGTGAAACCAAAATTGGTTTGTTGGATACTTCATCACAAGCAAGCTTCCATTTCCAGAACAATTTTTAAAGAATTGTAGTTCTTTCTAGAAAACACAAATTGCCTTTTCTGTCCAAATGAAACAGACGCTATGGGTGCATAAAGATCCAAATCGTTGTCATTATGGGCACCCATACAGTCCTTACCATCTTTATAACGGTTCACCAACACAAAATTAAATCTTGTAAGGAAATGTACTGTGAGTAGGCTTTTTCAAGTTCAGACTTGGCTTTTTTCAAGTTCAGACGTGCTCGATGGACATACTCGTGACGTCACATCGAAATCTCAGAAGGAAAAAAATCCAAGTCCCAAACGTAAACACACTGACGTCACTGGTCATGAATAAAGTAAAAACATTAAGAAATCAATTCGTTCCTTAGATTACTTACTTTTAAAATCACTAGATGGCGCCATAAGTCGTTTTGAAAAAGCATTTATTAAAACCCCTATGCAATTATTCAAACCATTTTCTAAAAATAACCCATTCCTAATACTAAGAAAAAATACAAGTCCAAAAGAGAGAGAAACACTACATTAATTCACCGCCCATAGTTAACTCTCTTACAGCGTAACGGATAGCGCACTTGACTTCGGATCCTATGGTCCTCGGTTCGAATCCACGAAATTGCTTTTTAATTAAAAATAATAGGGTTTCGAATATCTCCACCAGATGACACTACGAGTGATTCGTCATCATGGCAACAAAACGACGCCATCTTGAAACAACTCAACGCCTGCACGAAGTCGATGACAAAAAAAAAATTCCCAAGTCCAAAATGTAAACAAACCATACGTCACTTCCGCTTTTCGATGACGTCACGCTGTGATGTCACTTGGCCCCGCCCACTTCGGGTCACGTGGTATGACGTCACTTCCGTGTCCTATACGGGGGGGTATACTACTAACGCACACAGGATAATAGAGTGGATACACGTTGGATAATCGAGAGTGGATAACATCCATGAATGTTTATTGAACCATATTGGGGGGGGGGGGGGTACTTGAATATTGTTAAAACAGCCCCATGAGTTTTTCGCTTAGATTTTAAGCTGCTTTCCACCCAGAATTTCGCAATTGGTAGTCCCCTCCAATTGCATTTCCCTGCCCTCATATTCATTGAGTAGATGCATATTTTCTTCCCTCCCCAAAACAACGATTTCCTCATTGTTTTCCTTCTTAAAGACTCGATGAAAGCCCTTCCATCCTTGGCGAGCACTTTGTCGCAACATCTCATTGACAGTTTAGATTGGACTGATCAGAGGCTGTTGCTCGAGGTTGCTCGAGTATCGAGATCAGTGGGTCAATAACCTTTGTCCACAACACACAACAAATATTTCAACTTCTTTTATATAATAAGTAGTAACAGATAACTACAGCTCTCTCCTCCGACCTCTTGCTCCTGTCAGATGCTCCTTCTTTTGTACTCGTTTGTTTTGCTGCTTTGTTTTCGTTATCGCCTTTCGGTTTTCGCTCTCTTCACTTACCGAAAATGCCTCGCTTTTTCCTCGCGTGCGAGAGTAACGAACTTTGGCACTCGCGCTGGCACACGTCGGGAGAGATGCGAGCAGCATCGACAGCAGGTGTAGTGACGGTGGGTAGGTAGGTTAATTAACCTCGCACTGGAGCAACACGACGGGCTATTCAGTCCGGATGCATACCGAAGTTAAAGATCGCAGGACAAAGCCTCGTCATTTCGAATCTCTCAAATGACGAGAACATCTGTGCACGCACCCTACTCTCCGAACGTCCGCACCAACATGAGGACATTTGAGGCCACAGCAGATTTAACGTGCACCAGTACAAGACGGTATTTGGCTGGACCTAGTTTCGAACTTTCAACCCTCCGATTTTTAATACGTTACTCTTCCAACTGGGCTACCGTGACCTACGAAAATGTAGTTATATACGGTTTCTAATTTTAATCGAATTTAAATTGAATCGAAATTCTCTAATTTTTATCGAGCTTGCAACCGGAGGGTCGCGAGTTCGTAACTCGGTTCAACCAAAGACCGCCGTGTACAAAGGGGCCTGGCGCCCGTTAAATCTGTCGTGGCCTCAAGCCCTCCCGTTGGCGTGGTGCGGAAGTTTGGAGTGGAGTGCCAGCTCTGGTGTTGTCCAGGTCATCTGACCGTGGTTCAAAATGGCGAGGTGTTGTCCTCGGGTCTCTCATGTACCCCGGACCGTCGCCAATACCCCTTCGTGTTGCTCCAGTGCGACGTTAATTAACTACCCCCTACCCGCCGGAGCACGTTGTGTTGCTTCAGTGCTAACGTAGCATATTGGAGCAACATAACGGGCTATTGGCGACGGTCCCAAAGGGAAAGAATCGAGGACAAACCCTCGTAATTTTGAACCACGGTCAGATGACGAGGCAACACCTGAGCTGGCACGCCTCTCTCCAAACTTCCACACCACGCCAACTTAGGGCATTTGAGGCCACGGCTTAGGCTATTTAGGGCTTAGGGCAACTGAGGGCATTTGAGGCCACGCCAGATTTAACGTGCACCAGCCCCAGTGTACACGACGGTCGTTGGTTGAACCTAGTTTCGAACTCGCAACCATCCGGTTGCTAATCCGCTACTCTCCCAACCGGGCTAAGGCAGGAGAGAGACGCGAACGCATTGACTACAGATGTAGTGACATGTGAGATCTAATTGTTAATTGGGCATTTTTTTCTCGTTTACCTAAAATCGGAGTGCGAAGTTTTATCTTTGTATGACGGTTTTGGAGTGGTTGGCGAACATGGGATGAAGGCCCTCAACCTTCTGTGAAGTGCTTACTAGTAGCTGAACAGAACAGATGCGAGTTCGTGAGAGCCTTTTGCAGATTTTGCAGGTACTTGGAGGAGAGGTGTAGCGGGTGGGGGTTGAGGCACCAATCAGAAGGCTTTCTTTCTTCGTAGTGGGTGGAGCTGAAATTTTATCTGGAGATCGGGCTGTGTAATCAATTCAGCACAAAAACATCACGACTGTAAATATAAAGATTGAATTCACTAGAGAACGGTAACATGGAATGTAGCACTCCACATTCATGTAGGTCGTTGAAACTCCGAGCGGAGAATGACGGTTTACGCCACAGAAACGAAATTCCAAGACGAGTAGACTTTTCGTGGGAGAACCTGGGGGCCGAAGACCCTTAATCTCCAGTGAACTTGAAGGAACTTAAAGGCATTTGTAGTTGAATTGGATGGAGCCCATGCCTCGAAGGGCCTTAATATCCAGTATGATAGATGAATGGCTTGAAATGGTGCTGTCATGTTAGAGTGCGATCTAGTTGGTAATTTACTGAACGCCCTTAAATTTCAAGTCTTTTTGTAGCCGAGGGGGACTTGGTTGTCGGGAGCCAATAGGAGTATCTGTTGTGGAAACTTGCATCGTCATTGGTTGGATGGTAGGCGAAGAAACGAAGTTATCAACTGACTAAACAATGCCCTCTACCTCCTAAACGCGGCATTTCCGGAGGCACATTCTTCGGCAAAAGAAATTTATTTGGGCTCCTCTACCTCCCTTTACAATTTGGCCACATGTTTTTGAAACACACTACAAACTAATTGATAAGAAAAATTACGATTACAATGTAATTATAATTTTAAACAGTTGAACATAATTATTAACAAAACGGAAAATTAATTTATGAATGACGAATATTATCCATCCTGTATGTCGATCGAGAGGGGCCCAAACTAAACGTCAAAGTGTGTCTGGAAATGCCGCGTTTAGTTGGCAGAGAGCGCTGTTTAGGTCAGTCGATAGCATCGTTTCTCTGGCGTAGGGCGTCCTTCCTCACTCGGATTTTCAACGTCATGCATCGTAACACGAATTCGGAGCTTGCCGTTGAAAATCCGAGCTGGGAATGACGCCTTACGCCACAGGAAACAGATCACTCGGGCACCTCGTGGTTGTGATGCCCGTACACACCTAAAGGTGTGCCCCAGAGAGATTAAAACGAATTAAATATTGAAAATATTGTAATAATAAACAATTTAATATAATTGCAAACAAAATGAAAAACAAAAATATTTTTAAAACAAGTAACTTTTAAGACATGGACAGTTTAACTTTTCCACGGTAAACTTGGGTGTGCCCTTGACGCAAGTGGTACATCATCGCAATTAGTATAAATAAACTAATAAACAAGTGTTACAATCAATCACAATTAGTGTAAACTAATTAATACGCACAAGTGGTTGAATCATCACAATCAGTATAAATAAACTCATTAAAAATTGAAAATATTGTAACAATAAACAATTTAAAATAATTGTAAACTAAATGAAAAACAAAAAACTATTAAAAATCATTTAACTTTTAAGACATGGGCCGGGAAGAACTTTTCCCCGGTAAACTTGGGTGTGCCCTTGACGCAAATGGTACATCATCACAACTAGTATAAATAAACCAATACAGAAGTGGTAGAATCATCACAATCAGTATAAACTAATTAAAAATTGAAAATATTGTAACAATTAAAAATAATTATAAACTAAACGAATAATAAAAAAACTATTAAAAATCATGTAACTTTTAAGACATAGGCAGTTTAAAACTTTGGGTGTGCCGTTGATCCGCAAGTGGTACATGATCACAATTAGTATAAATAAACTAAAACGCACGTGGTAGAATCATAACAATTAGTATAAACTAATTAAAAATTGAAAATATTGCAATAGTAAACAATTTAAAACAATTGTAAACTAAATGAAAAACAAAGAATGAAAAAATCATGTTGCTTTTAAGACATGGGCAGTTTAAAACTTTTCAACGGTAAGCTTGGATGTGCCCCTGACGCAACTAAACCTGCCATCTTTTTATTACTGTCTCAAAAGTGAACATCCCTGCGAAAAGCGATTTTTGTATTTTCTGGTAACCTCTTCAACAGCAAAGGCAGAGTTGGGTCTTCAGGAGGTTGAAGGCCCTTTAAAGGAGCTTGGTCATAGATTATGGTAATGAATGGCAAAGTAACTATTGTGATGCGAAGAGCTCCGAAAGCGATTTTGCGTAAAACCATTGTTCGCATTAGAAGCCGAAATTGTTTTACGCCGTAATGATAGGTTTTTAGTAAGATCTTTCAAGAATAGTCTCGCAAAGAGCGTGCATTTGTTTTAGTGAATGGTTCTTGATTTTCTTTTTTCATCTTGGAAGATAGTAATTTTCTTTCGTATGTCTTAATGAACGAAATTCACTTTTTATCAGAACAGCCGAACCAAAAACCTTTGAATCATTTTGGAGCATGATAAATGGTAGAAGCAATGGTAAATATGCGCCAAGTAAAATAGTTTGGTTTGTTTGGTCGTTTTCATGGCACAGTATGGAAATAGTATATGGCATATTATGTTAATGTCTTTCAGAGTAGACGTACGCAGTAAGGTCCAAAAGTTTGCGTTACGAACATGTCACAACAAGAATTTACAGGTAAAATAGTATGTAGCACATTTGTGTTAATCAGTTTTTTAGATAAGACGTACGCTGTGAGGTTAAAAAAATTTCGGCCCCAACATGTTAAAATAAGAATTGAGAGATAAAATAGCATGTATCACATTGTTAATCAGTTTTTCAGAGTAGACGTACGCAGTAAGGTTCAAAAGTTTAAGATCCAAACATGTTACAAGAATTTACAGGTAAAAAGTATGTAGCATATTATGTTAATCAGTTTTCAGATTAGACGGTCCAAACGCTTCCGATCCGAACATGTTGGAACAAGAATTGACAGACAAAATATGTAGCACATTGTTAGTCAGTTTTTCAGAGAAGTACGCAGTAAGGTCCAAAAGTTTCAAGGGCCGAACATGTTACAAGAATTTGACAGGTAAAATAGTATGTTACACATTACGTTACTCAGTTTTTCAGATTGCGTAGTAAGGTCCAAAAGTTTATGTCCCGAACTCGTTACAGCAAGAATTAACATGTAAAATAGTATGTAGCTTATTATGTAAATCAAGTTTCCAGAGTAAACTTAAGTAGTAAGGTCCAAATGTTTCCGGATTGAACATGTTGGAACAAGAATTGACAGGTCCAATTCCATCAAAATCCCACCCTATGTTTTGTTTACACTGCAGTTAAAATTATACGCCTCATAATTTGAGTATCACGTGGTCCATTAAATTTTCGAATTGACCATCTTCACCTTTAGGAATTTCCTATGTAAAAGAGAACCACACGTATATTTTACTAAAAGCAATCAAATCTATTACAGAATGCATTTTGTCTCTGCAAAATGTGTATATCAAGATAATGAAAATATACAGTGGCTCCCGAAATTGAGTATACACCTAAAGATATTTCCTTAAATTCCCATACCTTTAACAAATAATTTAAACTTAATTTTTATAGGAATGGTAAAGTACATCTTTAGAAATATGTTAGGCTAAAAAGCGATTCTATACTAGCTGTAGAATTTTTAAAGATAGCCTTTTAAATGTCAAATACAAAATTCACCAATAAGACTATACACCCAGCCTAATCCATACAGCCACACAATAAAAATATAAAGTTTTGGTGACATATTTTTGCATCTAGAACAGTTCCTATTTCTTCTTTCGAGGTCGCGTTAGCCCAGTTGGAAGAGAAAAGGATTAGCAAACGACGAGTTGCGAGTTCGAAACTCGGTCCAGCCAAAGACTATCGTGTGCACGGGGGGACATGTTAAATCTGTCGTGGCCTCAAATGTCCCCATGTTGGGGTGGGGTGCCAGCTCCGGTGTTGTCACGTCATCTGAAGGCGGTTCAAAATTACGAGGCGTTGTCTTTGATTCTTTCCCTTCGGGATTGATCCCGGACCGTCGATAATAGTCCGTTGTGTTGCTCCAGTGCAAAGTTAATTATCTACCTACCTGTCTTCTCATACAATTGTTCGTACTTTTTGTGCTTTGAATGCCGTGATTTTTAACCACTTTTTCCTATGAGGACCATTTATTTCAAGCCCATTGAAGTCCTGAGATTTTGGTTGGATTTATTATTGCTGTTTGATTTGAAACAAACACTTTAATTTAACTATTTTTGATCTGCACCTCTTCTCTTTCAGTGGATACTTATTTGCATGGAAACGTGACTCTCCAAATTTTAAGCTCTTCATCTGACCGTGGTTCAAAATTACGTGGTGTTGTCCTCGTGGCTTTCCCTTCGGGGATGATCCCGGACCGTCGCCAATAGCCCGTTGTGTTGTTCCAGTACGACGTTAATTCAATACCTACCTACCGACCGAATTTTAAGCACGTTTTTAAACTTTCTAAAACCACACGTCGCATCTGGACTGACATATTTCCACTCCATTCATTTACCTTTGGGTTTCAGGGTGCAAAGGCCACTTTTGGCCAAGCTGTGCCAAACACGAGACAGAGTGATGGACATAAAAACACACCCGAGGAAAGTTACTTACACAGAAGGGAAAAAATAATTAAAATAAGTCGAATAATTATGTAATTCCGTCTGACATGTGGAAGGTGAACCAAACACACATCTCGATGCGTTTTAACCTTCCTGATGGTTTCGAAGAGGTATCGGGTCATTAGGTAAAACTGACCAGATCTTGATTAGTCATCAAGAAATCTGCAATATCCTGAGGAGACGAGATATCTCGTCATTAGCAAAATTGCTGTTTGACCAAGGGAAAATTTGCATAGTGGTTTACGAGGTATCTCGTCGAAGCCATTTGGTGGGTTAAGGAGTTATGGTTTTTATAACCCCATTGAGGCATGTCTTTTTCTACATGTATAAATTGTCAGGACTAGCGCTTTCAGTTCTCTTATACGGATCTGAAACATGGAAAATTACAAAAACAGTGCAATAAACTAAACACTTTTCAAAATAAATGTTTAAGAATTACCTTAAAGATTTTTTGGCCAAACGACATTTCAAATGAATTATTAAATGTAGCACAATTTAATGAAATACGAAACGAAATTAAATTTAGACGTTGGAAGTTTACAGGACACATTTTAATAAGCAGGGACAGTATTCCTAATGAAGCATTGACCTGGACCCCTGATGGAAAGAGAAAGCGTGGACGTTTGACCTGGCGACATATGATGGAATAAGATAGAAGTGAGGCTGGATGGGCGACGGTATGAAACTAGACTTGCTGCATCGACAGGAAACTTTGACGATCTAGATTGAAGGCCTTATGTGCGCCTAGGCACTAAAGAATTTATGGTGATAAATTGCCAGGTGCCCCTGTGATATTGATTTGTATAAATACCATCGAAGATTGGTTGGCATCGCCTATACAACTCCCCATCGAACATTTTCCATTATAAAATTTTAAAGTCACAAGTTACGCCTGCCTTCAGGATACATCTTTAGGTGTGTACGGGCATCGAACCCCGAGGTATCCGAATGATCCGTCCTACCTTCTGTTTTACCCTGGCCTACCCTCTTCTGCTTTTTGCTCTTTTCCTAATTCGCTGTTGGGCAGCAGTAGCCCAGTTGGAAGAACAACGTATTAGCAACCGGAGGGTCGCGAGTTCGAAATTCGGTCCAGCCAAAGACTGCCGTGTACACGGGGGCTGGTACGCGTTGAATCTGCTGTGGCCTCAAATGTTCTCACTTTAGTGTGGTGTGGTAGGTATTTTAATTAACGTCGCACTGGAGCAACACAACGGGCTATTGGCGGCGGTGCGGGATCGACCCCCAAGGGAAAGACCCGAGGACAACTCCACGTAATTTCGAACCACGGTCAGGTGACGAGGGTCTGACCTGAGCTGGCTCCCCACTCTCCAAACTTCCACACCACGCCGACGCGATGACATTTGAGACCACGACGGATTTAACGTGCATCAGCCCTCTGTACACGACGGTCTTTGGTCGGATTCGAACTCGCAACCGTTGCTAATCCGTTACTCTTCTAACCGGGCTAGTTTGAAATTCTAGAGGCCACAAGTATGCAAATCAAAACCTTAGACACCAAATCTAAAGGCTAACTCACAAAAGCTTTGGTACTAGAGCCACCAGAGCATACAAATCTAGAACCTTACAAGCCAAATCGAAAAGCCAACGCAAGATTCCTCACAAACTGAACAGGCACGATGCATTACCCCAAAATACCCCAAACCGTACAATGGCAACAACAAGAGTCCTAATTAATTCCGCAAAAAAAAAATTTTTTTTTTACCCCCGCATCCGAAAAAAAAAAGGGAGGCATTACAACTTGTGAGTGCGCCTCACCATAGTTATTTGCGATAATACGCGCTAAGCCGTCCCCGCTTTGCGATCACACCTACCAACCCAGCCGTACCCTCTCTCCCACAAAAAAGGAAGAATTCTTCCATGCAAAGAAAGCAGTCATAAATTAAGAAAGAGGGAGGGTGCTCCCCCCGTTGCCCCAGGGGGAACTCGGACCGTGAAGTCTTGTTTCTATGTTTCTGCCTCAAAGAGGAAGTCACGTTCTTCAACGAAGTGTTTCAGACAGCGGAGGATGGGTTTGAAGGCTGCGCCAAGGCATTGTCAAAACACGTCCATGCGCGTTTATTTCCCAGTGTAACCCTTTTTCTCGTCTGAAACGTGGTGGGCATTTTAACGTCCGCGCGACGTGTCGTATCACTTCAGTTCGCAGTCACAATAACGATTTCTCGCTTCTTCCGAGATGTGTTTCTGAATCGGAGGAATTCGGGTTGGAGTGTGTTGTCCGTGCGGAGTTTTGATGGGTGACAGAACTTTTCTTTCTTGTTTGGATTAGGTGTTTACACTGATTCGCAGGTATAAATTCTGGAAATTAAAAAATGCTCTACGAGTTTTGATCCTCTTTTGAAAAAATAGCCCTTCTAATATTAAGTGTCAATAAAAATTCCAAAATAAATTTTCGATGGATCCCATCACTGTTGGGATTCTGCTGACTTATTGGCAAAAGCTGGAGCAAATAATCTGGCAGAAGAGAAAGTACCGTCCTGCTCTCAGAGGACGATCGCCCATCCGTACATAAAAAGAAATTGCGCAGATCGTCTCCAGTACACTTTCATCACTAATATCAACACCAGGAGAGCTACTTGCCTTAAATTTGCCCCGGAAAACTTTCTCTATGCTTGCCAGACTCCGATCTGGCCATTTGAAAAAGATAATATTCATTGATGACCAGAAATCCTTTCCCATCTGAACAAAGTGCCACTTATTACCAGCATCTCCTCACACATCCTGAATTGCATTGGCGCCATACATGAAGACATTTTTAAGGACCCATCTGCCATTGCCCAAAAACCTTTATCGCAGACTCAATGACTTAGTGTAATTTGTTTTTTAAATTGAGATAAGGAAGAAGAAAGAAGGTGTTGCTAATCGGGTATGGTGATGTTTGCGTTGTGTGTCGTGTTGCTGAAAAGGCCAAGTAGTCTGCTGCAAAATTTGTGGTGGAAAATGTGAGTGGCACTCGTATCTTAATATTTTCACAAAGTTGAAATTGAAAGTTTCCTTTGATCTCTTCATCATGTCATGGCTCACACAAAAACAAAACTTTTGTGGACCAACTATATTGGCATGGATTAAAATTGCCGAACTGCCCTAACTACACAGGGGGCCATGGTAGCCCTGTTGGAAGAGTAGCGTATTAGAAACCGGAGGGTTTCGAGTTCGAAACGCGATCCAATCGAAGACCGTCATTTACGCGGGGACTGGTGTACGTTAAATCTATCGCGGCCTCAAATGCCCTCACGTTGGCGTGGTGTGGATGTTTGGAGAGTGGGGTGTCAACTTAGGTGTTGCGTCATCATCTCACCGTGGCTCAAAATTGCATGGTGTTGTCCTCGGATCTTTCCCTTCGGGATTGATCCCGGAGCATCGCCAATAGCCCGTTGTGTTGCTCCAGTGTGACGTTAATTAACTACCTATCCACCAGGTAGGTAGACTTCCACAGGATTGTATTCAATCACACAAAATTACCTATTTGTGACATAAACGCGTCTCGGAACGCAAACGAATCCAATTTAAATCGAGACAGAATGTGGCAGATGATAATTTGTTACCCACCACACCGAACTCCCCGACGTGACACCATCATAATCCATAATTCAAATAAGGTCCTTGACCTCATGCGGAATATTTTAATTCCGCAGCGAATTCGGGTTTCTCCAAGCCTCAATTTCCACGAGAAATTGCCGGCGTGGTGGCACAATAACAAACGAATGGCCAGTTTGACAGCTTAGCACAGTTCAGCACGCTTCAGCTCGGCGTTAACCCATCATTACGAACGGCCATCTCTGCCCAGTTCAGCTCACATCGGCACGCTTCAACTCTGCATTAACCCAATAAGGGCCGGTTCGGCTCGGCTCAGAATTACTTAGCACGCTTCAGCTTCAGTGCTAACCTATTACGAACGTCCATTTCTCCTCAGCCCAGCTCACTTCCACACGCTTCAACTCTGCATTAACTCAATAAGGGCCGGTTCGGCTCGGCTCAGAACTACTTAGCACACTTCAGCTTCAGTGTTAACCTATTACGAACGTCCATTTCTCCTCAGCCCAGGTCACTTCCACACGCTTCAACTCTGCATTAACCCATTAAGGGCCAGTTCGGCTTGGCCCAGCACTACTTAGCACGCTTCAGCTCAGCGTTAACCTATTACGAACGGCCATTTCTGCTCAGCCGAGCTCACTTCGCCCGCTTCAGCTTGGCATTAACCCATTAGAAGAGCAGGTTCGGCTTGGCTCCGCACTACTTAGCACGCTTCAGCTCAGCGTTAACGCATTAAGAACGGCCGGTTCGCTCAACCGATCCTATTTCTACCATGATGTTAAAATTCTGTCAAAGATATCAAATTCCGATTCCTCAGATAAAGGTTGGTTGTTTTTGAGTTTTATGGTGCAAGGATCATTTTTGGACAAGCTGCGCCAAATTCAAGCAAAAGATATCGTGAGTGGAAAGAGATTGGTGATCATAGTGGGATGAAAGCAGAAAAAGATCGCTTGTTATCTCGTTCAGAAAAGAAATAGTAATATATTTAAAAACTTTCTTTTTTTTTAGAATTTTAATTTTTTTTCATTACGAAATGTCGGGCTTGGAAGCTAAGCCACTGGAGGTAGACTTCCACAGCATTTCATTCCATCATGCAAAGTCACGAATTTGACATAAACGCGTCTCGGCACACAAACGAATCCAATTTGGCCTGAGACTGCATGTGCCAGATGAGAACTTGTCACCCACCACACCGAACTTCCCGACCTGACACCACCATAATCTATAATTAAATTGAGGTTCTTGACCTCATGCAGAATACTTTAATTCCGCAGCGAATTCGGGTTCCTCCAAGCCTCAATTTCAAAGGGAAATTGCCGTCGCGATGTGACAATGACTTGGCATCACTGTCCAAAGAACGAAAATCACACTCGAGACGTCTCACAGTTCGGTCGTCAACTTTTTCCCATCCACAGTTCCGCCAGAGACCAACCACCCCAACTACTTTCACGCGGCTTTCCTAATTTCATTTCATCTCCAAATGTAAATGATCTTCAATTTTCATCTCATCATTTTGCAGCAGCTGCAGTAGCTTAAAGATGCAATTAGAAACCAGGACAAGAGAATAGAAGTCATTAAAACCCTCTCGTAAACTTGTCAGCACGAAACCGCCGTTGACCCCAGATTAGTTTCTCGCCTCGTAAAGCAGTCCTCGCAGATCGCCTGGTTAGAAACACGAATAAAAATGTTTAACTAATGGCTAGATCAGGTTGGTTGGGTTTTATGGAACAAGGGCCATATTTGCCAAGCTGCGCAAAACGACGTTACCCCTCCTAGTGGTTTCGGCGGATTGTCTCGTCCATCAAAATTGGGACAATTTTGATAATGGAGAGATGTCTCGTCCATGAAGGTCTGACCAATTTTGTTAATGGAGAGATGTCTCGTCCATCAAGGTCTGACCAATTTTGATAATGGAGAGATGTCTCGTCCATCAAGGTCCGACCAATTTTGATAATGGAGAAATGTCTCGTCCATTAAGGTCTGACCAATTTTGAAAATGGAGATATGTCTCGCCATCAAGATATTGATGATTTTTTGATGATGGCAAGATCAAGATTTGGTCAGTTTTCTTTCCAATGACGAGATCTTGATGGACAAGATATCTCGTTCAAGATCTGGTCAAATCTGCTAATAACGAAATACCTTGTCTAGACAACCACAGAGGAGGGTTAAGGACAAGAGACATACAAGAATTGAATTTACTGACATGGAAGGTAAATTAAGGTAGTTAATTACGTCGCACTGGAGCAACAAAACGGGGTATTGGCGACGGTCCAGGATCAAACCCGAAGGGAAAGATCCGAGGAAACACCACGTAATTTTGAACCATGGTCAGATGACGAGAACACTTGAGCTGACACCCCACTCTCCAAGCTACCACACCACGCCAACGTGAGACATTTGAGGCCAGGACAGATTTAAGGTGCACCAGCCTACGTGTACACGACGGTCTTTGGTTGGATCGAGTTTCAAACTCGCTACCCCCCCTTTTGTAATTTGTTACTCTCCCAACCGAGCTCCCCCCCAAAAAAGACCTGAAACCAATTGGGGAATCAGATTTTATAAATTCATCGCTGCAGTATCCGTTCTAAAAAGCCTGTCATATCTCAAATGAGTCGACAACCGCAACTACTAACAAGCTTCTAAGCAAGTTTGGCAAGACGTCTTCGATCAACGTCACGTATTCTGACTACAATGCGTTTCCCTCTTCCGATGAGGGAGTCAGGAGTGACACAGAAAGCGTTCTGCTTGTTTTTCCAGGCTACGTTTGGCCTTTCCTCGCTGGCACAGGGGCAAAATGTGGGGCTTACGGTGAAAAATAATTTCTTTTTGAGGTGTATATATACACTAGAAATCACGAAAATAGACCATAGTATCGATTTTTTATACTGTTTCCAAGTATTCTCCAACTCATTAGCTTTTAAATGATACCAAAATCTTGTCGATTTCTGAAGCACTGTTTCTGCAAATGATGATTTGTTCAAAAGATGCTAACTCAACAATGAATTAATTAAAAAATTTTGTATCATTATTATTTATTATAATTATTATTTATTATAATTATTATTTATTATAATTATTATTTATTATAATTATATTTGCATCATTATATTATTTTTTATTATTTATTATAATTATTATTTGTATCATTATATTATTGTATTATTATTTGTATCATTATATTATTGTATTATTATTTGTATCATTATATTATTGTATTATTATTTGTATTATTGTATTATTATTTATTATAATTATATTTGTATCATTATATTTTGTAACATGTACGTAAATTATAATTACCTTTGTATCATTGTAATTTATGTAGATTATAATTATTTTGTATAACCTTTGTAATTTTAACCGGTTTTTGTGTAACCGTGTGTGTAATTTTTGTACATTATAATTTATGCAACACCGTGGATGTTTTGACCCTAAGAGTTAGTTAAGAAATAATCTTTAGTTGAGTTTTAAATTTTAAAATTCCTGAAAAAGTTAGAATTTTTATACTTTCTTGGTGAAAAAATGTAAAAATAAAATGTTTCCTCTACAATAACTTGATTGAGGTCAAAACATGAATGATATAAGGAATAATTTCCAACAGGAATTGTCTTTGAACAAATTAGAATTTGAGACATCAATGTTCAAAAAGCATGCTAATTAATAATTATCTTAATCTGATTTTTTCACACTGAAATGACTTTAATCATAAACCAATGACCTATTGTAAAAACACTGGATTTTTAAAGTCAAAATTTAAAAAAATTCTAGTGTATAAATATACCTTAAGTAGTGGCATAACCAAAAGAGTTGTGGTTGGGTTCGCTTTTATGGCGCATGGGCTACATTCGTCCAAGCTACCCCAGTCAAAAGATAGGAAACATAATGAATAAAATTTAAAACATAATGAATAAAATTCAGCGATTTTCAGATTGAAATGAGTGAAGGTTTCAAGTCTAAATAAAGTGTATAAAACGGATGTTGATAAATAAAAATAAGTTTTTACGGTAAGGTTCTCCCGAAACAATAATTTAGGGCTGGTACGTAGTTGAATTAACTTCGCATTGGAGCAACACAACTGGCTATTGACAACGGTCCGGGATCGACCCCGATGGGATCCGAGGACAACTCCTCGTAGTTTAGAACCACGGTCAGATGACGAGGTCCCACCTGTGCTGGCTCCCACTTTACAAACTTCCACACCATGCCCCCGTGAGGACATTTGAGCAGATATAACGTGCTCCAGCCCCCAAACGTACGACGGTCCTTGGTTGGATCGAGTTTCGAACACGCACAAGGTTGCTAATCCGCGACTGTACAAACTGGACTACCACGGCCGCCAACTTGAAAGTTATCGGGTTGAAAATTAATCATTACTGAATGATTAATTTTCAACCCGATAACGTAATTAATTAATCATTACTGAATGATTAATTTTCAACCCGATAATGTAATTAATTAATCATTACTGAATATTAATTTTCAATAATCATTTCTGTAATTAATCATTACAGAAATGATTAATCCTCCGATTAATCATTTCTGAATGAAACAAACGCCTGTCACTTGACGACTTGTCATTCGCCAAGCTTCCTCCAAGCATTCGGACCTCCCCAAGCTTCCGTATTCTATTACTTAAATTCTAAAGTGTGCACTAAGTGATGAGTCGTCACAGGTCGTTTACTATTACGCAAAATATAACCAGGTAGATAGGTAGTTAATTAGCGTCACCCTGGAGCAAGACAACGGGCTATTGGCAACAGTCCGGGATGGACTCCGATGGGAGAAAGAACCGAGGACAACTCTTTGCCATTTTGAACCACGGTCAGATAATGAGAACACCTGAGCTGGCACCCCACTCTCCAAACTTCCACGCGAGGACATTCGAGGCTACGACAGATTTCAGCCCCCCGTGTACACGACGGTCTTTGGCTGGACTGAGCTTCGAACTCGCAACCCTTCCGTTGCCAATCCGGCCCTAAATAGTCAGGACAGTCAGCAACATTACAATAAAGCAAGCGTACACGCAGACAGTCATGCCAGTCAGCAACAGCGGCCTTCCTTGGTGATTCCGGGAAGACATGATTGGAGGAAAGAAGGCATTCCTAAGATTTGTCCTTGGCACCATTGACTAGTCATGGTGCATCATCACATTACTATGGCGAATTTTCCACATTCTCGGCATAGCCGGTCTGAAAACTTATAAGGATAAGCGAGGAATCCTATATAAGGAATTCAGCTGATGGCCCGACAAACAATCAGAACTCGCATCTCACAGTTTTGCGATCTAATCTCTCGTGGGGCGACAGGTCTTAGATTAGTAATGGCGTCAGGAGTCGCCATTAGGATAATCTATGTCTCCTTAAACCCCGATTGGATGAAAGCTTACCCCCTTCAGATTGGGATCGTTTTGCAAACTGGCACAACTCGAAATTCAGCTGGGCCGTTATCTTTGTCCCCGTGTCTGAATAGAGGTCGGAGAACATTCGAGTACGAAAGTACTCGATGCTTAAAAGTATTCATAATACTCGATTCTTTCCGGTGTATTCAAATGCAGTAGTATTCGTCCAAAGTCGAATGCCAAGGTACTCGAGTTGTGTTGCTCCAGTGCGACGTTAATTAAATACCTACCTGCCAAGGTACTCGAATATCAGAGTATTGGGGTAGGCAGGTAGGTATTTTAATTAACGTCGCACTGGAGCAACACAGCGAGTTATCGGCGACTCAGAGTATTGAGACACCAAAGTAGCCTTGTATGCCTATCCATGTTGGTATTTGGCATGGTGTGGAAGCTTGGAGAGTCGGGTGCCAGCTCAGGTCGCGTCATCTGACAGTGGTTCAAAATTACGAGGCATCATCCTTGGATCTTTCAATTCGGGATTGATTCCGGACCGTCACCAATGTGTTGCTCCAATGCGACGTTAATTAACTACCGGGATGCTGTAACCCAGTTGGAGGAGTAACTGATTATCAACCGTAGGGTGTTACGAGTTCTAAACTCGGTGCAACCCAAAGGCTCGTGTACTCGGGGGTCTGTGCACGTTAAATCTGTCGTGGCCTCGAATGTCCTCACGCTGGCGTGGTGTGGAAATTTGGAGAGTAAGTGCCGGCTCAAGTGTTGACATAAAACGTGGTCACAAATTTTGATAAACAAGCAAAATTCGATAGATCCATGCGCATTAATTTTACATGGATTGGCAAAATTTTAATTTACATTATAGTTTATTTTACATATAAATAAAATTACTTCCATTTGGTAAGTGTGTGACTAAATTTTACAATTTGGGGACTAAAACACCTAAAATTTTACAAAAAAGCCTAAGTTAAGCAACATTTGAAATCAAAATTTGAAAACATGAATTCATCATTTCCACTTAGATGTGAAACAAATTGCAAGGATTATCCAAAAAAATATTTTTTTTTAAATCAAGAAAAATTCAATGCGCAGGTAGGTAGTTAATTAAAGCCGCGCTGGAGCAACACATCAGGCTATTGGCGACGGTCCGGGATCGATCCCGAAGAGAAAGATCCGAGAACAGCACGTAATTTTGAACCACGGTCGGATGACGAGGTCACACCTGAGCTCACCGCACTCTCCAAACTTCCACACCACGCCAACCAATGTTCAGTTAACAGTTCGGAACCAGAAGACCATCAAAAAATCTCAATCGGAGAAAAATGCGTTTTTGTACTATACTTATCCCCTTACTACAGTAATAATCTATATATAAAGCAGAGTTAGCCGTCTGTCTGTCTAGTCTCTACAAATCTACACTGTCTGGCCAATCCACACCAAATTTGGTACACTTATACTTTAGAACCCTGCGGGTAACGTAGGCTACATATTAACCCCCGTTCTATTTGTCTTGGGTGTGCAGAGGTAGCTAAAAACAATTCGAAATCCCCATAGGAATAATATTGAGTATTTTGCGATCACCCTGTCAGACCAATTTACATCAAATTTGGTACACACATTCTTTAGAATCCTGCGGGTAATTGGTAATTGACTAATTAAAGTCGCACTAGAGCAACACAACGGGGTATTAGAATCCTTCGGGAAATAGACTAGATATTAACCCCAGTTCTATTTGTCCTGGGTCTGTAGAGGGAGCTAATAACAATTCGAAATCCTCATAGGAATAACATTGAGTAGTATTACGACGAATTACAATTCAATCCGAGCAACGCCAGGTTAATCAGCTACTAGTACATTATATTGTATTCTGTCATACCCGTAACTCCGTCTAAAAGATGGGTCCGCTGTAGCCCGGTTGGAAGAGTAACGGATTAGCAACCGGAGGGTTGCGAATTCGAATCCGCCAAAGACCGTCGTGTACAAAGGGGGCTGGTGAACGTTAACTCTGTCGTGGCCTCAAATGTTCTCACGTTGGCGTGGAAGTTTGGAGAGTGGGGTGCCACCCCAGGTGTTCGCGTCATCTGACCGTGGTTCAAAATTACGTGGTGTTGTCCTCAGGTCTTTCCCTTTGGGAATGATCCCGGACCGTTCTGCTGCTCCAGTGCGACGTTAATTAAAGTACCTACCTGTTGTACATGTGATTCCGTCTAAAAGATTGTAAGTGAAAAATTCTTTGTTTCTAGAGTTAAATATCAATTAGTTTTTAACGCTAAAATTAACAACCGATTTTTCGATCCATTTTGGCGATTTCGAAAATCCGCGGTCCCCTTAATCAGTATTTTATACCGGTTTTCAAACCCCGGTAGAACCAACAAATCAAGTTCCCTATTTCTGTTAAAACGTCTTCTATCTCATGTACAAGCAGCTGTGTAAATTCAGCTGTTCCTGTGGATAAAGTTTTATCATCAGTACCGCACCCTACGAGATTGCTGCAGCTTGTTATTTTGTTTTACCGCATTCATAAAAGCATTGGGTCGTCAGATATCTTCAAAAATGAAGTCAAAATGAAACGGATGTCAATGCCAACATGAATTTTTCAACAGAAAATAACACCTGGTAACTTCTTTTGGAACCAATTAATAAGAATACAGGGTGGGCCGAAAAGCGCGAAGGGGTGCTGAGCTGGCTTCCCACTCTCCAAACTTCCACACCACGCCAACGAGAAAAACTGGCCAGATCTTGATGGACGAGATGCCTCGTCGTTAGGAGAAAAGTAATCAGATCTTGATCTCGTCGTCATGCAAATATCGGCAATATCTTGATGACGAGATATCTCGTCATTAGCAAAATTGGTCACATCTTGATGGACGAGATATCTCGTCGAAACCACTTGGAGGGTGAAGTGGCTTGGTTGAAACGACATATGGGCATATCACTGTTACGTATGAGCAGTCACACATATTTTAGTTTTGAAAATGGCTATACCTTTTATTATTATTCTACTCAAAAAACTTTTTCAACTTAAACTATGTTCCCCTCAAGTAAACTTATCCCAAATTTTTGGGTATATCTAATTTTTTTCTATTCAAAAAAGATCCAATATCTTCGGTCAAAAAGTCAGTCTCAAAACATTGAAACGGATTTTTCTGGGCATAGTATCCCTTCCACCTCTCCAAGACTTTTAATATTAACAGTTATTAAAACTGTTAATATTAAAAGTATGTTTAATTTAAGTCTTAATTTAAAGCGGTAGAGGATTATTAATAACGATACGGCAAATTAACAATAACAATTGTCTGTCATCGCGAAATAATAGTTTTGACCATCTCTACTAATGACTTAAGTCATCTCGGCGACTTTTTACATGTTATGCGTGAAGCAAAACAGGAAACGGACTATTTTGACCAAATTGTCCCTTCTACCTCTCCAAGGTCTGTTATATTTACAGTTAGTAATAACTGTTACCAAGACATTTCTGACCAAAATATCCCTTCTCCTCTCCAAGATGTGTGAATATTGTACCATTAATAACTGTTACCGTGGGACTTTTCTGACCAAATATCCCTTCCACCTCTCCAAGGTCTGAATATTGCGTTATTAATAACTGTTACCACAAGACTTTTCTGACCAAATATCCCTTCACCTCTCCAAGGTCTGTGAATATTGTGTTAATAACTGTTACCGCAAGACTTTTCTGACCAAAGTATCCCTTCCACTTCTCCGACTGTTAACATTAATAGTTTTTAATAACTGTTACCACAAAAACAACAGTTGATATAGTACAGTGCAACTTGGATAAAACGAACGTCTCTAATTCGAAATCGTCGTTAATTCGAAGATTTCTCTTTGTCCCTTAAACTTCTCATTAAATCAATGTTAAAAATCGTGGATAATTCGAAGTTCAGCTTCCTTAATTCGAAGTTTAAGTACAGTACATGTAAAGTTAAGTAAGCTACAGTATATATAATATGTACTGTGACGAATTAATCCAAACTTTTTTTGGACATTAAAAAAAAAATAACTTTTTTTTTTTCAGACAAAACATGGGTTGCCAATGGACGCGCGAAACAAAATGCTTAATTTCATATTAAATTTTATCCGAATTGCTACGAAGACGTCTCAACTTAGACGGAGTCCGTGAGCTAACTGTTTTTTATCCTCTTCACATGCACAAGCTCAGTAGTGAAGGACTCTTAACAGGAATCTTCCGGTCTGCAGCCCGCCATCCTAGATCTTGGGCGCTAAGATGTCACAGTACTGTAGCTTACGTAATGTAAATCTTATTTTGTTTACATACATATAATGTTTAAGTCTTTCATACCATGATCTTTCTGAATAAATATTTACTTATTGACAGAATAATCTTTTCAAGCATTCAGTGGACCTGAAATTAAAGTTAAAAGATGTAACTTTTTTAATTCGAAGTTTTGGATAATTCGAATCTTTTAGTGGTCCCTTCAGCTTCGAATTATCCAACTTGCACTGCATATACTAAATTACTGCCAAAAATCAAAAACAGTCGATACTGTTAATACTAAATTATCACGAAAAAGCGATAACAATTGATACTGTTAATTCTAAACTACGACAAAAAAGCAAAAATAGTTGATACTGTGATCGTGGAATATTTGTTTTGCCCTTCTCTACAAATGACCAAAGGCGCCTCGGCGACTTTTCACACGTTATGCGTGAAGCAAAACAGGAAACGGACTTTTCTGACCAAAGTATCCTTTCCACTCTCCAAGGTCAAAGGGGGGACTGGCGACTCCACAGATAGGGCAGATAGCGCCGAGAATGAGATAGCAAAAACCAGACAGACGAACACCATTCCTCAGCTTCCTTGTTCGCTGCTTACAGGGATAAGGTAAATGAGATAAAAGCGAAAGTGGTTTTTCGTTTTGTCACGAGCTGGCTCCTGAAGGTATCTATACTTTCGGTGGCAATTTTTTGAAATTATCACGGAACTTAGATTTTTTATTGATTTCTACTAGAAAAAGCATTTTACGGCAGAAAATATTGCGTTTTCAAATTTATTTTTATAAAATGGAGTAAAAAAAATGTAAAAAAGCAACCACAGAAATACCATTTACGCAAAACGTCATATTTTTAAAAAATAGTTACCATTTTTCCACTTTGTAAAGTGGCCGCGGTAGTCCGGTTGGAAGAGTAACGGATTAGCAACCGGAGACTTGCGAGTTCGAATCCAACCAAAGACCGTCGTGTACAACGGGGTTGGTTGGTTGGTTGGTTGATTTGGGGTTTTATGGCGCAAGGGCCGTATTTGGTCATGCTGCGCCAGATACAAGACATACAATATCAAGTAATAGAAACACATATATGAAAGTTTTTACTGACACAGAAGAGAAATACACCCATGGAGGAATGCACCTGACAGGAATCAAACCTGCGCCGCCTACAACTCGAAGGTTGCTAGCGCAGTGGGCATACCCACTGAGCCACGACGCCCCCTGTGTGTACAAAGGGGGCTGGTGTACGTTAAATCTGTCGTGGCCTCAAATGTCCTCACGTTAGCGTGGTGTGGAAGTTTGGATAGTGGGGTGCCAGCTCAGGTGTGACCTCGACATATGATCGTGGTTAAAAAATTACATGATGGGTGAATCCATTTAAATTCAGGCAATAAAAAATAAAATGTTCGCCTCACCACCTTCGATTTTTTTAAAATTTAGTATATGGTGGCCAGTGGCGTATGTTAAACTATGCCATGTCTATTTTTGCAAAATAATTTTTTCATGGAAACAAGACCCTTAAAAGACGGTCAAAAATATTAAATTTTACTTTTCAAGAATGACGCGTAGCACTTAAAATTTTGCTGCGCTTAAACTATTAGAGATAAACTTGTTTTGTTTTTGCTAGTGATACTTAAATGTACTGTTCGTAATAATAAATAAAAAATATCTTTTAAAATTTGATTAGTTTTTTAGCAGTTTGGCACGGAATTTGCTGAAGTTTCGTTAAGATTTGATAAAAAAGCCATCTTTAAAAATTTTGAAACTTTTTGTGTAAGTTTATTAGAATGTTGTCAATGTAGTATCGTATATAGCTAATGCAATTTCTCAAAGATTGATTTTTAAGAGCCTTCAACGTAAGATTTCGAAATTTCAATCGCTAACGCGCGCTCAACTAGCGGTGCCAACGATATTCCTCCACTAGTAACTGAGCGCTCGAATCTCCTCAACTAGAAGCTCAAGCACCTTTTTCGATGCAATATTTTAACATGATTCATTATTTCTATACATATATCAATAAAGTGTATGGAACTAAGATTTTTGATAATCCTATAATTCTGCTGTTAATAGTTTTAAAAAAGAAATCAGCCAAACTCTAATTACTTACCGCGGAACTAATTAACTAACTTCTAATTATATAACGCGGAAATATTTGGGCTGCATATTGCTTCAGGACTTAGTTTGCTTTAAAATTTTCACTTAGTAATAACTTGCACACATGGTTACATTTGCACCCATGCTGCAGCAAATTATAAAATAAAGTTACAAGATATATTATTCTGAGGATTCAAGGAGTGTTAATTGTTTATATTCTACAAACAGCTGCTTTTTATCCACCCAGCTGCTCACATGGTAAGATTACATAGTAAAAGAGTAGCTTTTTAATGTACCAATCATCGTCATGATTGGTACATTAAAAAGCCTTTACCTTTGTCTGATTAAATCTTGTTGCTGTTAAGAAATAATTATTTAAGTTAAGTAAATCAAGAGTGGCAACACTAGAATTGTTTATGTTCTGTATCGTATGCATGTTTGTGATCGTTTAGTCCTAGCTGCCTGTTGTAGAATTATTGTTTTGCTGCTACCTTGTTTTGTCCTCAATAAACTAATTTAGCCATAATCCAGTGTGTTGTCTCTGCACTAAAAACCTTCAGGTCATGGACCCAGATTATCGTTTGGTGGCTAATTTGAAACAAAAGTAAAATGTTCCAGGCAACGAAAAAGAAGAAAAAAAATTAAAAATGGCTAACGTATTTGAAGATTTAAAAGCAGTGTTGAAAAACTGAAAAACCAAAGTTATTTTCCAGTGTGGAAGTTTCAAGTAAATATACTTTTTAAATCTCATTCTTTATTCGATATAGTAAACGGAACTGAATCAAAATAAGGCTTAGCTGATGGTGCATTTTCTTCGTAGATGAAAAGAGATGCGCAAGCACAAAGAATAATTGTGACAACTATTAATAAGAAAGTTATGATGCATATTTTAAATTGCGGAAATAGTTGAGATATGCACAAAAAACTTTGTGCAATATATGAACGGGATTCTGAGCAGCAAAAATATAATTTGTTGCAGGAATTTTTTTAATTAGAATTTTGATTCTGAATCCGATATTGCTACGCATATAAGTAAACTAGAAAATATAGCATTCCGTTTAAAAGCTCTTGACAAAGACATAGACGATGAAATGGTGATATCGAAAATTCTCTCAGCTCTTCCAGAAAAGTTCAAACACTTTCGAAGTGCATGGGATTCCACAAACAAAGATGACAAGACATTAGAAAATCTAACAGCTCGATTGTTAATGAAGAAAATTCCAGTAAAATGCCTGGAATTCAAGAGGAAAGTGTTGCATTTAAAGTTCAAGAAAAAAGATGCTTCAGGTGTAACAGCGGAGATCACATTGCCAGATCCTGCCCTAAAATTAAGATGCAAGAAAAATATGTCAAAGAAAGAAAATGTTATAAGTGTAACAGTTCTTCACATTTTGCTAAAGATTGTAAGAACCAGAAAAATCAACTTCATTGTAATATCTGTAAAAACTAATCATGTGGAAAAGGATTGCTATTTTAGAAAAAATGGAAAAAAAAACAAGTTTCCTTTCTTGCTCCTAATGGAAATTCTACTCACAAATGGGCTGTCGACTCGGGATCTTCTAGTCACATGGTAAATCGCGAAACATTGTTGGAAAATTCTGTGAAAATCTCAACGGAAATTGGTCTTGCAAAGAATTCAGAAGTGATGGAAGCAAAAAGTGTCGGAAGTGTCAAAACAGATGGTTGCATATTAAATCAAGTGTTATATGTTCCTGAACTGTCTAAAAATTTATTGTCAGTAAATGCTATTACTAAAAACAAAGGAGAAGTGAAATTTGTTAAAGATAGAGTTGAAATTTCTAAACACGGTGAAATTGTGTTAAAAGGTTATAAAAATGAAATAGGACTGTATGAAATTGATTTGAATAAACAAAATGAAGCATTGTTGACAGAAAGTAAAAATTATGCAGACGTATGGCATCGTAAACTTGGACATTTGTGTGAAAAGAACCTGAAACTTCTATTGAAGCATTCTAAAGGCATGAAGCTGTCCGATAAAGAAATAAAAGGTATGTCAAATTCTTGTGAAGTATGCCTAAAAGCTAAACAAGTTAGATTTCCTTTTAAAACTGAAAGAACTAGAGCTACAAGATCATTTCAAATAATACATAGACATATGTGGGCCTATAGAAGTAGAAACATGGGACAGGAATAGATATTTTTTAACCTGTTTAGATGATTATACACATTTTGTTATGGTGTTTTTGATTAAAAGCAAATTTGAAGCTCTCAATGTTCTAAAACAGTATACAGAGGAAGCTGAAGCAAAATGGTCACTCCGTGTAGCTAAAATACGTTGTGATAATGGAGATGAATATACTTCAAATGAAATGAAAAGTTGGTGCAAGTCAAAAGGTATCAAGTTAGATTACACAATTCCAAATACACCTCAATTAAATGGGAAGGCTGAACGCTTGAATCGAACTTTGCTTGAGAAAACTCGGTCATTGATTTTTGAATCTGGTCTTAAAAAATTAATGTGGGGTGAAGCATTAAGAACTGCAGCATATCTAATTAACCGAAGTCCCACTGAACCTACTGAGGTAAGACCAGCTGAAATGTGGTATCAAAATAAGCTTGATTTGTCTCCATTGCAAATATTTGGAAGTGTAGCTTATGCAAAGAAACTTGGTCAACTAAAAAAATTGGATTGTAGAAGTAACAAACTTATTTTTGTAGGATATACTCACAATGGCTATCGGTTGTGGGATGAAGAGAAAAGAAGAACAGAAATTTCAAGAGATGTGGTATTCCTTGATCCGAGAACTGAAGAAAGAAATATTTTATCACTTCCAATTGATGCTGAAGAAAATAAAGAGAATATAGAACATTCCAAAGAATCAAAATTATTTCAGACAGATGAAGAAACACAAGAAAACAATGAGGAACTTGGACGAGGCAAAAGAATAAAGAAACCACCTACTCATCTCACTGATTATGTTTTGCTTACATATGAAGAAGCAGTAAATGGCCCTAATAAAGAAAATTGGAAAAAAGCTATAGAAAATGAAAAGAAATCTCTGGAAAAAAATGAAACTTGGCAAGTTGTGGATAGTAGTACGGCTGGAAATAAGATTCTAAGTAATAAATGGGTATTTAAAATTAAAGATGATGACACATACAAAGCAAGATTAGTTGTCAGAGGCTGTGAACAAAATTATGGAATAGATTATGAAGAAACTTTTAGCCCAGTTGTGAACATTACATCCCTAAGAATTTTATTCGGATTGGCAGCAAAAAAAGCCATTTCATAATACCATATTATGAAATTTGACATCAAGACAGCATTCCTGTATGGAAAACTGGATGAGGAAATATTCATGAAAATACCAGAGAGTTACTGTGATCAGTCTAAAATATGCAAGTTACAAAAATCATTATATGGTTTGAAACAAGCTCCTTTAAGTGGAATAAAAGGCTAACTGATTTTCTGAAAAGTAAAGATTTTCGTCAAATTAAATCTGAACAATGTATTTTTGTGGGAAATGATACAATATTAGCTTTTTATGTAGATGATGGTATCTTAATTGGGCCAGATAAATCCAAACTAGCTAAATACTTGGAAAGTCTTCAAAAAGAGTGTGAACTGACATCATATGATAAACCAGATTCATTTTTAGGAATTAATATGGAATTAAATTCTGAAACATTGAAAATTCATCAAGAAGCATATGCGAATCAAGTACTACAAAAATATAAAATGCAAGATGCAAAGCCAATGAACACTCCTATGTTAAAAACTTCAACAGATGATGCAGAAAAACTTGAAGAAATTGCTTTCCCTTAACGAAAAGCTGTGGGAAGTCTTTTATATTTATAGTGCAGAACAAGACCAGATTTGGCTTTTGCAGTGAATTCTAACAGCCGTCATGTTGAAAATCCATCAAATAAAGATGTTGTAAATCTGAAAAGAACTCTAAGATATCTAAAAGGAAGCTTAAATTCAGGAATAAGCTACTCAAAGGAAAGCAGTGATAAAGAACTTATTGCTTATTGTGACTTTGACTATGTGGGAGATAAAAACGCGTAAAAGTACTACTGGATATGTGATTTATTTTTGTGGTGGACCAATAAGTTGGTGCTCTAGAAAACAGTCCATTGTAGCTACCTCAAGTACTGAAGCTGAATGTAGTAGAGAACTTGTGTGTACCTTAAAACTTTAATTGAAGAACTTACAAATGAAAACATTTATGTTATTTTAAATATTGATAACTAAAGTGCTATAAGTTTAATTAAAAAATGTGGTATTTAACAAACGCAGTAAACACATAGATGTTAGATACCATTACATAAAAGAAAAGGTAGATGAAGGTTTAATTAATATAAAGTATTGTCCTACTGTGACATTCAAATTGCAGATATTTTCACACACTAAAGCGTTGGGATCAAATAAATTTCAGAAATTTAAATCTGAATTAGTAATATAACTTTATTTCTGAAATATAATAGCTTAGTATAAATGTAAAATTATGATTAATTTTTAGTGTATTTTTTGTCTTTGCTATGTTTTATTTTATATTCAGTAAATGTGAAAACTTTGATAATTAAGAGGGTGTGTTAAGAAATAATTATTTAAGTTAAGTAAATCAAGAGTGGCAACACTAGAATTGTTTATGTTCTGTATCGTATGCATGTTTGTGATCGTTTAGTCCTAGCTGCCTGTTGTAGAATTATTGTTTTGCTGCTACCTTGTTTTGTCCTCAATAAACTAATTTAGCCATAATCCAGTGTGTTGTCTCTGCACTAAAAACCTTCAGGTCATGGACCCAGATTATCGTTTGGTGGCTAATTTGAAACAAAAGTAAAATGTTCCAGGCAACGAAAAAGAAGAAAAAAAATTAAAAATGGCTAACGTATTTGAAGATTTAAAAGCAGTGTTGAAAAACTGAAAAACCAAAGTTATTTTCCAGTGTGGAAGTTTCAAGTAAATATACTTTTTAAATCTCATTCTTTATTCGATATAGTAAACGGAACTGAATCAAAATAAGGCTTAGCTGATGGTGCATTTTCTTCGTAGATGAAAAGAGATGCGCAAGCACAAAGAATAATTGTGACAACTATTAATAAGAAAGTTATGATGCATATTTTAAATTGCGGAAATAGTTGAGATATGCACAAAAAACTTTGTGCAATATATGAACGGGATTCTGAGCAGCAAAAATATAATTTGTTGCAGGAATTTTTTTAATTAGAATTTTGATTCTGAATCCGATATTGCTACGCATATAAGTAAACTAGAAAATATAGCATTCCGTTTAAAAGCTCTTGACAAAGACATAGATGATGAAATGGTGATATCGAAAATTCTCTCAGCTCTTCCAGAAAAGTTCAAACACTTTCGAAGTGCATGGGATTCCACAAACAAAGATGACAAGACATTAGAAAATCTAACAGCTCGATTGTTAATGAAGAAAATTCCAGTAAAATGCCTGAAATTCAAGAGGAAAGTGTTGCATTTAAAGTTCAAGAAAAAAGATGCTTCAGGTGTAACAGCGGAGATCACATTGCCAGATCCTGCCCTAAAATTAAGATGCAAGAAAAATATGTCAAAGAAAGAAAATGTTATAAGTGTAACAGTTCTTCACATTTTGCTAAAGATTGTAAGAACCAGAAAAATCAACTTCATTGTAATATCTGTAAAAACTAATCATGTGGAAAAGGATTGCTATTTTAGAAAAAATGGAAAAAAAACCAAGTTTCCTTTCTTGCTCCTAATGGAAATTCTACTCACAAATGGGCTGTCGACTCGGGATCTTCTAGTCACATGGTAAATCGCGAAACATTGTTGGAAAATTCTGTGAAAATCTCAACGGAAATTGGTCTTGCAAAGAATTCAGAAGTGATGGAAGCAAAAAGTGTCGGAAGTGTCAAAACAGATGGTTGCATATTAAATCAAGTGTTATATGTTCCTGAACTGTCTAAAAATTTATTGTCAGTAAATGCTATTACTAAAAACAAAGGAGAAGTGAAATTTGTTAAAGATAGAGTTGAAATTTCTAAACACGGTGAAATTGTGTTAAAAGGTTATAAAAATGAAATAGGACTGTATGAAATTGATTTGAATAAACAAAATGAAGCATTGTTGACAGAAAGTAAAAATTATGCAGACGTATGGCATCGTAAACTTGGACATTTGTGTGAAAAGAACCTGAAACTTCTATTGAAGCATTCTAAAGGCATGAAGCTGTCCGATAAAGAAATAAAAGGTATGTCAAATTCTTGTGAAGTATGCCTAAAAGCTAAACAAGTTAGATTTCCTTTTAAAACTGAAAGAACTAGAGCTACAAGATCATTTCAAATAATACATAGACATATGTGGGCCTATAGAAGTAGAAACATGGGACAGGAATAGATATTTTTTAACCTGTTTAGATGATTATACACATTTTGTTATGGTGTTTTTGATTAAAAGCAAATTTGAAGCTCTCAATGTTCTAAAACAGTATACAGAGGAAGCTGAAGCAAAATGGTCACTCCGTGTAGCTAAAATACGTTGTGATAATGGAGATGAATATACTTCAAATGAAATGAAAAGTTGGTGCAAGTCAAAAGGTATCAAGTTAGATTACACAATTCCAAATACACCTCAATTAAATGGGAAGGCTGAACGCTTGAATCGAACTTTGCTTGAGAAAACTCGGTCATTGATTTTTGAATCTGGTCTTAAAAAATTAATGTGGGGTGAAGCATTAAGAACTGCAGCATATCTAATTAACCGAAGTCCCACTGAACCTACTGAGGTAAGACCAGCTGAAATGTGGTATCAAAATAAGCTTGATTTGTCTCCATTGCAAATATTTGGAAGTGTAGCTTATGCAAAGAAACTTGGTCAACTAAAAAAATTGGATTGTAGAAGTAACAAACTTATTTTTGTAGGATATACTCACAATGGCTATCGGTTGTGGGATGAAGAGAAAAGAAGAACAGAAATTTCAAGAGATGTGGTATTCCTTGATCCGAGAACTGAAGAAAGAAATATTTTATCACTTCCAATTGATGCTGAAGAAAATAAAGAGAATATAGAACATTCCAAAGAATCAAAATTATTTCAGACAGATGAAGAAACACAAGAAAACAATGAGGAACTTGGACGAGGCAAAAGAATAAAGAAACCACCTACTCATCTCACTGATTATGTTTTGCTTACATATGAAGAAGCAGTAAATGGCCCTAATAAAGAAAATTGGAAAAAAGCTATAGAAAATGAAAAGAAATCTCTGGAAAAAAATGAAACTTGGCAAGTTGTGGATAGTAGTACGGCTGGAAATAAGATTCTAAGTAATAAATGGGTATTTAAAATTAAAGATGATGACACATACAAAGCAAGATTAGTTGTCAGAGGCTGTGAACAAAATTATGGAATAGATTATGAAGAAACTTTTAGCCCAGTTGTGAACATTACATCCCTAAGAATTTTATTCGGATTGGCAGCAAAAAAAGCCATTTCATAATACCATATTATGAAATTTGACATCAAGACAGCATTCCTGTATGGAAAACTGGATGAGGAAATATTCATGAAAATACCAGAGAGTTACTGTGATCAGTCTAAAATATGCAAGTTACAAAAATCATTATATGGTTTGAAACAAGCTCCTTTAAGTGGAATAAAAGGCTAACTGATTTTCTGAAAAGTAAAGATTTTCGTCAAATTAAATCTGAACAATGTATTTTTGTGGGAAATGATACAATATTAGCTTTTTATGTAGATGATGGTATCTTAATTGGGCCAGATAAATCCAAACTAGCTAAATACTTGGAAAGTCTTCAAAAAGAGTGTGAACTGACATCATATGATAAACCAGATTCATTTTTAGGAATTAATATGGAATTAAATTCTGAAACATTGAAAATTCATCAAGAAGCATATGCGAATCAAGTACTACAAAAATATAAAATGCAAGATGCAAAGCCAATGAACACTCCTATGTTAAAAACTTCAACAGATGATGCAGAAAAACTTGAAGAAATTGCTTTCCCTTAACGAAAAGCTGTGGGAAGTCTTTTATATTTATAGTGCAGAACAAGACCAGATTTGGCTTTTGCAGTGAATTCTAACAGCCGTCATGTTGAAAATCCATCAAATAAAGATGTTGTAAATCTGAAAAGAACTCTAAGATATCTAAAAGGAAGCTTAAATTCAGGAATAAGCTACTCAAAGGAAAGCAGTGATAAAGAACTTATTGCTTATTGTGACTTTGACTATGTGGGAGATAAAAACGCGTAAAAGTACTACTGGATATGTGATTTATTTTTGTGGTGGACCAATAAGTTGGTGCTCTAGAAAACAGTCCATTGTAGCTACCTCAAGTACTGAAGCTGAATGTAGTAGAGAACTTGTGTGTACCTTAAAACTTTAATTGAAGAACTTACAAATGAAAACATTTATGTTATTTTAAATATTGATAACTAAAGTGCTATAAGTTTAATTAAAAAATGTGGTATTTAACAAACGCAGTAAACACATAGATGTTAGATACCATTACATAAAAGAAAAGGTAGATGAAGGTTTAATTAATATAAAGTATTGTCCTACTGTGACATTCAAATTGCAGATATTTTCACACACTAAAGCGTTGGGATCAAATAAATTTCAGAAATTTAAATCTGAATTAGTAATATAACTTTATTTCTGAAATATAATAGCTTAGTATAAATGTAAAATTATGATTAATTTTTAGTGTATTTTTTGTCTTTGCTATGTTTTATTTTATATTCAGTAAATGTGAAAACTTTGATAATTAAGAGGGTGTGTTAAGAAATAATTATTTAAGTTAAGTAAATCAAGAGTGGCAACACTAGAATTGTTTATGTTCTGTATCGTATCCATGTTTGTGATCTTTTAGTCCTATCTGCCTGCTGTAGAATTATTGTTTTGCTGCTACCATGTTTTGTCCTCAATAAACTAATTTAGCCATAATCCAGTGTGTTGTCTCTGCACTAAAAACCTTCAGTTCCTATACATTTTAAATCGCTTAGTATTAATACTCATTTACTCTTAATTCATTCTTGGATTTGGGTATAATTCATTCTGGGATTTTTTATGAAATTAATCTGAAACAAATCAATATTATTAAGTTAAAAGCAATTTCATGGTTTCAGAAGAGACAAATAAATTTAATTATGTCTTTTTATGGAGGAAGGCATATGCAAATTTTCCTGCAACATCAAAAAATAGTTTTTAAATAACTAACATGTTCACTCTTGTTGAAAGTTTTACAATGGTGCGTTCATATGACAAAGTCGGCCTCTTGTTATACACAAAAATCCGATCTCCTAGTATTGTGACATGAGAGTGCAACTTTTCAAGAATCAAGGATGATTGAAAGTAAGTTTAAAAGCTGTATTTAGTTATGAATTGCATTCGTGAAGTTCAACATTGAAATAGTTATTTATTGAAGTATCCGTTGAATGCTTTCTTGGAGTTTTATGTGGCAGAAAGGACAGATTAAACACTTTCGCCGAATTTAACGAATTTCTCTCAATTTATTTTAATTAATATTTTATTAACGTAAATCATATTCAAATTAGCAACTTTTCTTATTGTTAAAGTAAATAAAAAATTATATAATTTTATACATATATATCTGCTATGTTGAATATATTACTGAGCTTCGTAATTTTTATGCAATTTTAGAACTGTTTTATGAAGATTTATAGGGTATTACGTTTTGTGCTACTAGTTTCAATACTGTTTAAATGTTTTAATATAGTTATAGGAATTTATTAATATTTTAAATATGTAGTTTATTACTCTGATCCTTTCTATATCAAAACAATTACAGTGTATTTTTTAAATTTGGTTTTGTAGAGAGATGAACAGCAAAATTAAGTTTCTGAAATTCTGTGTACATGTTTAATATATAATTTTGTGATATATAATTTATTCAAATTAAGTACATACAGTAAACTAATATTCAAATTATTCGGTTAAAGTTGAGTAAAAAGTATTTTTAAGCAAATACAGAAAGCGTAGTTTCTCACTGGCTGAAAGGGAATCCCGATTTAATTTAGGGATTTCGAAAACCTTTTCGTCCTTTTATAGGGAATTTGACATGCGCTTAGGGACTTTTCCTGCTTCGAAAGGGAATTTGACGGTATTTTATTTTCTGATCGCGTCGGTTTTTTCCTATCAGGATCATTACACAAAATAATTTATTTAAGCTTAACTATTCAAAAACTGCAAAAAGTGCTCACGCAATCTGATAGAATATTTATATAGGAACTTAGAAAAAATAATTAGATTTTTAAAAGATGGTTTTTCTGAGAAAAATGAATTTAAAATTCATCAAATTAAAAATTTCCTATTTCCAACACTATTTAGGTACCACTAATGAAATTAGTATCAATAGTGACTGTAAAGTCTTACAACTGTTTCTAAAAAACAAAATTGAATTACCCTAAATAATTTAGGAGATATGCGATTTTTAACAAGGTTTTGGTTATAATAATAGTAATAATATAATAATAGTAATAATATATAATAGTGCATAAGGTGATGTACGCTAAGAAAAATAAATTTTAATTTGTGACGTCCTTTCACAGTCCTGTATCTCAAAGAAAACCGTTTTTCGAGATTATAAAAAATATGTTGATTCAATGTGGACCAAAATGTACCTGTACGCAAAATGTCATTCGATTCGAAGATGGTGAGGCGAACGACCCTCCTGGATTTGAATGGATTCGCCCTGATATTGTCCTCGGATCTTTCCCTTCGTGTTTGATCCCGGATCGTCGCCAATAGCCCACTGTGTTGCTCCAGTGCGACGTTAATTAAATATCTACCTACAAGTTTGTAAAGTGGATTATCTTCTAGTTGGTTGGTTTTTGGTGCAAGGGCCATATTTGGCGATGCAGGATTTTATTCTAGAAACATTGATTCAGGTATTGAATCATTACTATATTGTTATATTTAAATTAAGTGTGAACTTTAACGTCAGACATCCCTGAAAAACACGAAAAGAGCAAAATGCAAAAATTATTCAGGTTTACATCCTGCTCAATTTTTTAAGTGCATACTTCTTAATATCTCAAACCCTGCTTGATAATCTTTAGAACATGTATTAAAAATTTCAAAAGAATTTAATTGATGCATTCTAAGTTATTGTGTTTCGCGGAGAGTAACGTTTAGCGAAAATTGCATTTCGAGAAAAAGCTAAAAGCTATATACTAAGCCCACATGTCAAATATAGATATCAATACTTTTTAAAATTTCTATAACACAGTAATAATGATCGCAGGAGTAAAACCTAAAGTAATTTGAAAAGCTAGAGTTGTATAATACGTAGAATTTGAAAAATATGAAATTTGGGTGAAAATGGCGTTTTAATGGCTTAAACCAATACTTTGAGACGTTCTCTGGGGCTCAACATGTATTTAAATTCTGGGGTTATTACATGGTGTATTTGGGTAGGTAGGTATTTAATTGACGTCGCACTGGAGCAACATAGCGGGCTATTAGCGACGATCCGGGATCAAACCCGAAGGGAAAAATCGAGGACAACACCAGGTAGTTTTGAACCACGGTCAGATGATGAGGTCACACCTGAGCTGGCACACCACTCTCTAAATTCCACACCACGCCAACGTGAGGACAATTGAGGCCACGACAGATTTAACGTGCAACAGCCCCCTTTGTACACAACGGTCTTTGGTTGGATTCGAACTCGCAACCCTCCGGTTGCTAAACCGTTACTCTGCCAACCGGGCTAGACATGTTAAGACCAAGAGCCCATAGATTCACTGACTTATGGGAGGGCCGACAAAAAATGTGAGTTATTTACAATATATTAAATTTATTTACATTTATCATATATCACGAAGATTCAATGCGCGACACTGCATTTATTTACAATTGTTTTAATATTTGGTTCGATTTTTGTAGCAACCAAGCGCAAAATGGATTCTAAATTGTTAATATTCACGACTGAAAAAGTTTGTTCTTTGAAAAAGTACCGCGCCTGGCAATATTTAAAAATTGCCTATCATCTGACCATAACGCATGGTGAGGCAGCAAATCAACGGAGGGCAGCGTGTGGCCCGCGGCAATGAGACCACGTCAGATTTATCGTGCACCAGCCCCTTGTACACGACAGTCTGATTGGATTCGAATGTGCATTTGGGTTTGTAGTGCTCTTGGGAAATGGAAAGGGTAATTAATCTATGTCGGTGGAATTCGTAATACCTCAATTCTATTGTGTGTCTAGCACTGGTAGGCTGTAGGGCAGGGATGCACAGACTAAGACCAGGTTAAGACCAAGAGCCATAGATTCGCTGTGATTTATGAGAGGGCCGCCTAAAAACATGAAAGTTGCCTATCATACATTATTTATTTTATTGATATTTATCATATATTGTTACAAAGATAATTTTAAGTAAATAAAGAATTTTGTGTCATTGCATTGGTTTAATATTTGTTTTAATATTGGGTTCGATTTTTGTAGTAGCCAAGCGCAAAATGGATTCTAAATTTTCATTCGTCAAGCGGTTCCTATTTCTCGATTTGTTGATATTCATGACTGAGAAAGTTTTTGGCAGATATATTTCCACGCTGGGCACCACAGCTACTTTGTAGTACGCTATGCAATTTTTGAAAATTACCCATCGTGTGACTTGTTAAAGTTAAAATAAGATATACTGAGATGGGCCGCCAGCAAATTAACGGAGGGCTGCATGTGGGCCGCGCGGTCTGTGAATCCCTGCTGTAGGTGGTTAGTTTAGAAAATTACCTCTTTGAAAGCTACTAAGCTGTGGTGAATATCTGATATCTGGTTGGTTGGTTTGAGCTTAATGGCGCAAGGACGAGTAACGGACATGCTGCGCCAAAAGGAAGATAATGCAAACCGGTAAAAATAAGTAAGAGATTAAATTAGTCTCTAATCAATAATAAAAAATATATTTAAAATTATAGGGGGTTTGTTGTGTAGGTAGTTAATTAACGTCGCACTGGAGCAACACAAGCTATTGGCAATAGTCCGGGATCAATCCCGAAGGGAAAAATCAAAGGCAACGCCTCGTCATTTTGAACCACGGTCTGACGGCGAGAACACTTGAGCTGGCACCCCACTCTCCAAACTTCCATACCACGCCAACGTGAAGACATTTGACGGCACGATAAATTCAACTTGGATCAGCCTCCACATTCACGACGGTCTTTAATTGGACCGAGTTTCGAACTCGCAACCCTCCGGTTGATAATCCGTTCCTCCTCCAACTGGGGAGCCCTGCTATTCAGAGGAGTTGGTTGGTTTGGGGTTTTATGGCTCAAGGGCCATATTTGGCCAAGATGCGCCAAACAAAAGGCAATAAGTTGGAAAACAAAGCAAAAAGTACCAGGGTAGGCAGGGCTATGAAGGTAGGTAGGTATTTTAATTAACGTAATTAACGTCGCGCTGGAGCATCACAACAGGCTATTGGCGACGATCCTTGATCAAACTCGAAGGGAAAAGTCCGAGGACAACGCCACGTAATTTTGAACCACGGTCAGATAACGAGATCACACTTGAGCTGGCACCCCACTCTCCAAACTTCCAAACCACGCCAACGTGAAGACATTTGACGGCACGACACATTTAAAGTGCACCAGGCCCTTGTACACGACGGTCTTTGGTTAGATTCGAACTCGCAACCCTCCGGTTGCAAGTCCGTTACTCTTCCAACCTGGGTACCACGGCCCCCCTATTCAGGAGTTGGTTGGGGTTTTATGGCGCAAGAGCGATATTGGGCCAAGCTGCGCCAAACACAAGACAACGAGGTAGGAAACAAAGCAAAAAGTACAAGAGCAAGTCAGACTATTCAGAAGAGAGAAGAGACAAATTGAAATTCTCTACTCACAAACATCAAGATAGCACAAACCAAGACTAGGGGAGAGAGGCTTTTCTCCCTGGAGACCCATTAACAGGAGCCATTAACAAACCTCGGCCCTTTTCTAGTCTCTCTCTCTCTCTCTCTCTCTCTCTCTCTTTATGCATACCCAATAATTAATCGCAAAAAATTAATAATGGGAAAGTTAATAAATGAACAAAACTAATGTGGTGCTAATTAATTAATTTTATCCTATTATCTTCACATTAAATACGTTAATTCTTTTCGACAGGGTGGAAACAGCCTCACCAGTGGCGTAGCTAAGGGGGCGATGACATTAAATGTTAGTATCTAAAGGGGGTGGAAATATTCATGGAAAAGTGGTTTTTCTTGGAAGATTTCTAAACACCGTTGACACAGAAATATTTTCAAGTAGTATGCGGGTGAGGGGGGGTATTTCAATTAACGTCACACTGGAGCAACACAACGGGCTATTGGTGACGGTCCGGGATCAATTCCAAAGGGAAAGACCCGAGGACAACACCACGTAAGTATGCGGGTGAGGTGAATGTGCTTTCTTAAAATCCATCTTTAGAATACACAATTCGTAAGATTAGAATTCGTAGGACAGTCGCGTACACGGGGCCTCCAAAGTCCTCGCGGTGGCATGGTGTGGAAGTTTGGAGAGTGGGGTGCTAGCTCAGGTGTTGACCTCGTCATCTGACCGTTGTTCAAGGCGTTGTCCTGGGATCTTTCAATCGGGTGTTGATCCCGGACCGAAATCAATAGCCCGTCGTGTTGCTCCGGTGCGAAGTTAATTAACTACTAACCAGATCCAAAATGTCTAACCGCTTCTGGCCGCATGGGTCTAGGAGTTCCAAAACACCGAGTTCGAACCTAGAAAAGTGCCGACTTTTCGAAAAAGAAAACAAAAATATAGGAAATATACATCAATCTGCTAGCACAAATTTCATCGTGGCTATTTGCAAAATTACTCTAGGCTCAGATTTGCTATTAGGTCATGGTAACCCAGTTGGAAGAGTTATGGATTAGCAACCGGAGAGTTGCGAGTTCAAATCCAACCAAAGACCGTCGTGTACAAAGGGGGTTGGTGCATGTTAAATCTGTCGGGGCCTCAGATGTCCTCACGTTGACATGGTGTGGAAATTTGGAGAGTGGTGTGCCAGCTCAGGTATGACCTCGTCATCTGACCGTGGTTCAAAATTACGTGGTGTCCTCGGATCTTTCCCTTCGTGTTTGATCCCGGACCGGCGCCAATAGCCCGTTATGTTGCTTCAGTGTGACGGTAATTAAATACCTACCTATCGATTTGCTAGTTTAAAAAAATTTATTTTTTATGTATGGGTTATCCTCTAGGTCCGGTAAACATTTTTGGAGGGTAGTATCTGACCTGAGGGCTAGTTAAAGCTATCCGAGCTGGCGTCTAAGGTCTGTGTGCCGGTTAAATATTATTCCGAGGGCAGTACCTGGATTGCGGGCATTATAATATTTGGTGGGCCGTATCTGGTCAGCGGGGCTGGTGAACATATTCGGAGATGCTTGTAAGGTCTGGGAGCCGGTTTACCCATTGGGAGGGCCGTACCTGGTCAGCGGGCTTGATAAAAGTATTTGGAGGGCTATATTTGGTCAGCGGACCGAGTAAACCGTCCAGAGAACCATATCTGAGCTGCGTGACCGTCAAACCATTCCGGTGGGCGTATCTCGTCTGCAGGCATGATAAAAATATTTGGTCTCTTGGCCTGAGAGATCAATCTATTCACTACAACTGATTTACCTTACGCTTATGGTTTTCTGTGGACGAGCTGATTAAACCGGATCCCGTCTAGAACAGCTATTTCTCAAACAGCTAATAATTATCGTGTTGCTGAGTTCACAACACAGTGACAAGTGTTGACAACGTTACACTGGTTAACCCAGCATCCACCAAGTTAGCGTTCTTTGGACAACCAAAACCGACACCACAAGAGCTATTTCTCAAATAGCTAATTATCGTGAGTTCACAACACAGCGGCAAGTGTTGACAACAGTTAACCCAGCACCAACCAAGTTGAGCGCTCCTTCGACAACCAAAACCGACACCACAACACCTTTCTAAATAGCTAATTTCTATGATGAGTTCACAACTCAGCGACGAGTGTTGACAATGTTACACTGGTTAACCCAGCATCCACCAAAACGAGCGCTTCTTTGACAACCAAAACCGACAACACAGCAGCTATTTCTCAAATAGCTAATAATTATCGTGAGTTCACAACACAGCGGCAAGTGTTGACAACTGTTAACCCAACATCCACCAAGTTGAGCTTTCCTTCGACATCCAAAACCGACATCACAACGCACGCGGTAGGGCATCATGTAAAATTCATCTCACGCGTAAATCCCCGAGGGTAAAAATAAACGCGTCTCCCCAGCGCGAGTGTTACGCGCCGCGTTTGTTTACGATCGAAGAGGTTAAATGCAACTTGTTGTAGACCAGAAAGATTCTTCACAGCTACAGGTATTTCCGATTTTTTTTCTCCTCTCGGTCGTTATCGTCGGAGCTCGCTGCGAGTCTCACCTGGAATTGCATAAATCATGTTAAAAATATCTGAGAGAATTCTTGTCATCGGGTTGTCGACAGGAAATGTTCTCCAACCTCGGTGATGAAAAGAGCGCGGTGCTTCTTTTTCTTTGCAAGATGAAGATCGTTTTATTAGAAATGTAACGAGATTTTCTTTTGGTCTTTTATGTTCTACCAAATTGGAATCTATTTTGAAGTCACGGTCGATGTTGTTTCGTTGCTCTTTGATATGAATTTCATCTTTTGTGAACTCGAGGTTTTCACCCCAAGAGTAATTCAAACCTACAGTCTTCCCTGCATGACTTCTAACCATTTCCGATTTTCTTGAACAATAGAATCTTTCCACGGGTTTCTATTCCAAGCAAATGAGAAACAGAATATCTCCAAGGATTTCATTCTAAGACGATAAGAATTGGAATTTTTCCAAGGATTCAATTCCAAGGAAATGAGAAATAGAATCTTTCCAAAGAATTCTATTCCAAGGAAATGAGAAATATAATCGTTCCAAAGAATTCTATTCCAAGGAAATGAGAAATATAATCGTTCCAAAGAATTCTTTTCCAAGGAAATGAGAAATAGAATCTTTCCAAAGAATTATATTCTAAGGTAAAGACCAAATGTAATATTTCCAAAGGTGAAATAATTCTGATTCTTTCAAGCAGTAGGTGTGGTTATTTAGTCATTAAGTGTATCGTGGGATAAAAACAACACTGAAACAATATTGTCGTACACCTTTATTATAGTAAAATGGTTGGTTTTTGGTTTTTATGGTGCAAAGACCATATTTGGCCAATCTGCGCCAAATATCAACTAAATGGACATGAACACACGAACAAATTGTACTGACACAGAAGTGAGAAATACAATAAACTCAATGAAAGATTTATGGCTCTGAACAGACTGTATAATAGTGTAAAAAAGTACTTTGTACATTTCAGTTGGCCCCTTACTCATTGTACTCGATTCTTTCTTATACAATAGTTTTCATCCGAAGTATTCGAATACCAAAATCCTCAAATACAAAACTTCTGATAGCAAAAGTACCCGAATGCCAAAGTAATCGGAAGCCAAAGTAGTCAAATACCAAAGCATTCATCCAAAGTATTCAAATACCAAAATACTTGAATACAAAAGTTCTTTGATATCAAAAGTACCAGAATGTCAAAGTAATCGGTAGCCAAAGTACTCGAATACATTCATCCAAAATATTCTAATACCAAAGTATTTAAATACAAAAATACTCGAATACAAAAGTTCTGATGCCAAAAGTACCCGAATGTCAAAGTAATCGGAAGCCAAAGTACTCGAATGCCAAAGTAATCGGAAGCCAAAGTACTCGAATACCAAAGTATTCATCCAAAGTATTCAAATACCAAAATACTCGAAAACAAAAGTTCTCAGATACCAAAAGTACTTTGACACCAAAGTATTCATCCAAAATATTCGAATACAAAAGTTCTCAGGTACCAAAAGTACTCGGATACCAAAGTACTCGAACACCAAAGTATTTATCTAAAATATTCGAATACAAAAGTTCTCTGATATCAAAGTACTCAAATGCCAAAGTAATCGAATACCAAAGTATTCATCCTATTTATCATCATAGCAAAGCCTTACATCCCAGTTTTGGCTTATTCTTACAATCCATTAGTCGTTTTCTGAATACATACTTCGAATACTCAATCGACACTTGAAAGTGCTTGAACACCAAGCATTCGATTCCAAAAAGTACTCGATTCTGCCCACATCTAATCGCAAGCCTCTCATTTCCTGACCCGTGAGATACCTAGAACAAGGAATGCGTGACGTCAGCGCCCGCGCCTTTGTCACATTGTGTCCCCCCTCAGCTGCCTTTGTTGCAAGAACCAGTCCCGTTTCTCAGAGGGGGGTGGCCCTCTCGACTACCTGCCAGCGTTCGAATGTTCTTCGGAATCCACACCTGAGATCTAGAAACGGATTTTCGACGCGGGCTGCGATGACGGGCAGAGGCGAGACAAAACGTTTAGGGAAATGGGGGCGGAGTGGCAGTTGGAAGAGCAACGGATTAGTCACCAGAGGGTTGCGAGTTCGAAACTCGGTCCAGTCAGACCGTCGTTTACACGGGGGCTGGTGCATGTTAAATCTGCCGTGGCCTCAAATGCCCTCGCGTTTGTTTGGAGAGTGCGGTGCCAGCTCAGGTGTTAACCTCGTCATCTGACCGTGGTTCAAAATTACGTGGTGTTGTCCTCGGATCTTTCCCTTTGGGATTGAACACCAATAACCCGTTGTGTTGCTCCTGTGCGGCTTTAATTAATTACCATTACCGAGGTAGGTAGGTATTTAAATTAACGTTACACTGGAGCAATACAACGGGCTATTGGCGACGGTCCGAGATCAATCCCAAGGGAAAGAATAGCCCGTTGTGTTGCTCCAGTGCGACTTTAATTAAACTACATACCTACCCCAAGGGAAAGATCCGAGGTCAATATCACTTAATTTTGAACCACCGTCAGATGACGAGGTCGCACCTGAGCTGGCACCCCACTCTCCAAACTCCACACCACGTTACCGTGAGGATATTTGAGGCCACGAAAGATTTAACGTGTACCAGCCCCCTTGTAAACAACGGTCTTTGGTTGGATTCTAACTCGCAACCCTCCGGTTGCTAATCCGTTACTCATCCAACCGGGCTATCGCGGCCCCAAAGTAAAGAATATAATCTTTTCAAAGGATTCAATTCCATGTAAAGGACAGAGAATCTTTCCAAAGGATTCTATTCCAATGAAAGGAATATTAGAATTCTTCCAAAGGATTCTATTCCAAGGAAGAGAATATTAAAATTCTTCCAAAGGATTCTATTCCAAGGAAGGGAATTTTAGAATTCTTCCAAAGGATTCTATTCCAGTGAAGGGAATATTAGAATTCTTCCAAAGGATTCTATTCCAATGAAGGGAATATTAGAATCTTTCCAAAGGATTCTATTCCAAGGAAGGGAATATTAGAATTCTTCCAAAGGATTCTATTCCAATGAAGGGAATATTAGAATCTTTCCAAAGGATTCTATTCCAAGGAAGGGAATATTAGAATTCTTCCAAAGGATTCTATTCCAAGGAACGGAATTTTAGAATTCTTCCAAAGGATTCTATTCAAAGAAAAAGTAGAATAGAATCGTTCTAAAGGTTGAAAACAACACGGATTCTCTCAACAAATAGATGTAATTACTTAGCCATCAAGTGCGCTTGTGGGGTAAACGCAATGCCACTATTCGGTAGAGTAGTAAGTTCTAGAGAACCTCGCTCAGGGGGTTAAAAGCTCTCTTCCCTATAACCTCCTTTGAGTCCTGTAAAAACACCCTTTGTGCATTTCTCAAGTAGTTTCGATTCCACTCGTGTACCTGCGATCAACCTAATACGCCCGCAAAGAATGACTTTTTTAATATTTCCCCCAAGACGGCGATGACTTTTGAAGATTTTGAGGCACAGGACGAACAATGGCGCATGCGGTGAGCGTTGTTAAATAGCAACATGCCCCGAATACCAAATTCCGATGCTACGTGATGTCGATTCCTACGGCACTGGCTGTGAATGCGTATGACTTCGGTTCGTACAGGAATATAGAGGTTGCTCGGGTCTGTTTCTAAATAGGTTGGGTAGAAGTGGCGCCTATTTCTAAGGGTTCTAGGCTCTCTCCCAGTAATTTTGAATCAAATACCGTTGTGTACAAAGGGGGCTGATGCACGTTAAATCTGTCGTGGCCTGAAATGTCCCCACGTAGGCGTGGTGTGACCTCGTCATCTGACCGCGGTTCGAAATTACGTGTTGTCCTCGGATCTTTCCCTTTGGGATGGATCCCGAACTGTCGCCAATAGCCCGTTGTGTTGCTCCAGTGCGACGTTAATTAAAATACCAACCTACCTACCCGGACCGTCGCCAATAGCCCGTTGTGTTACTCCAGTGCAACGTAATTCTAACTACCAACTACAAATCGTAAATTGCAAGTGTAGTTGTGTCTAACTTCTGAATTTCATCACATCTATGTCGGTGAGTCGTCCTCTGACCGTGATTCAGAATTACGTGTTGTCCTCGATCTGTCCCTTCGGGGCTTTGATCTCAGACCGTTGCCAATAGCCCGCTATGTTGCACCAGTGCGACGTTAATTACTTACCTACCTATGTAACTGTGTGCGTAATTTTAGAATTTCACTGGAGCAACGGACTATTGGCGACGGTCCAGGTATTTGGTATTTTTCAATTAACGTCACACTGGAGCAATACAACGGGCTATTGGTGACGGTCCGGGATCAATCCCAGAGGAAAAGATCCGAGGACAACACCACGTAATTTTGAACCACGGTCAGATGACGAGGCAACACCGCGACGGTCCAGGATCAAACCCTAAGGGAAAGATCCGAGGACAACACCACGTAATTTTGAACCACGGTCAGATGACGAGGTCACACTGGAACTGGCACCCCACTCTCCAAACTTCCACACCACGCCAATTTGAGGAAATTTAACGTACACCAGCCCCTTTCGAACACGACGGTCTTGGGTTGGATTCGAACTCGCAACCCTCCGTTTGATAATCCGTTACTCTTCCAACCGGGCTACCGCCCTATATGATAGGTATTTTCGTTTAAAACTTCTGGCTAAAATATGCATTAAAATGAGCAAGCTTCTTTGGGTCAATCTGTATTTTTGAAAAACTTTTTCCGTCATGAATACTAATAAAGCGAAAAATTGAAAACGCTTGATACGAATGAAAATTTAGAAACCATTTCGTGCTTGTCTACTACCGAAATTAAACGAAATTTTAAATGTCAAATCGATGTAATGTTACGCATCCAATTAAATTCTTTATTTACTTTTTATTATCTTTCTTTTTTCGTAATATAAAATATAAATAATAAATATCAATAAATATAAATGACAAAACTTTCATGGTTTTTTAGGTGGTCCCCTTATGTCTTTCTTAACAAGTCTGCATCCCTGTCCTACAGCCTACCAAGGCTAGGCACACAATAGAAATCAGATATTACAAATCCCACCGACATAACAAACTACACGTCGTCAGATCACGAAGTCGTATCAGCAATTAAAAGCGCGTTCAGAACCAACCCCAATTTTCCTAGACTCGCAGATTCCATCTAATTCCATAAATTCCGAACACCAAATTCCCCCAAGTACAATTGCAGCTTCAGGGAGAATCTGAAGTGTCCCGATTTTTATATTTTGTATCCAATAAAAAGCTTTCATAAATTTATTATAGGATTACAAAGTTTAATGGTAGTTCGTATCTCAACAACACACACCAATCGACTGCTGTGAGAACGGAATGAGCGACAGGCTGTCGCGCCATCTGGCGCTTTTTCCATTTTTACTGCCGTCGCCAACCGGCTCTCATTTGGCAGCTTATCGCTCTTCGATGTTAATAGCTTCATTTAGCACTCGGAAGAGCGCCGATTTCGCCTGCTTCCTTTGTTCGAACCTCCGTGCTTAGACAAAAAATTATCTTTGTTTGAGTGGTTATCAACCACGACTCGAGCTGAGTCGTGAGTATTCGCATGCAGTAGCGTAGTCAGAAGGTGGATATCCCCTCGAAATGGTGTTTTAAAAATAAATGTTGAATTAGCGTAAGGGAACAGTGGACTTTCAAAACAAACTTGCAGTTTTTATCCGATTATTATAGAATTTTCACTGTTTTGTACTAAAAAGCCTATTTTTTAAGTTTGGTTCAAAGTTATTAAGTTGTGCGGAAGTTATATAAAACGTGGTCGAAAATTTTTGTTGATAAATTAACAAAAATTGATTGGTCCCATGCGCATTGATTTTCCATTTGCTGCCAAAATTTTGATTTAAATTTGGTATTATTTTTAATTAACGTCTACTGGAGCAAAACACGGGCTATTGGCGACGGTTCGGGATCAATCCCAAAGGGAGATCGAGGACAACACCACGTAGTTTTGAACCACGGTCAGATGACGAGGCAACACCTGTGTGAGCTGGCACCCCACTCTACAAACTTCCACACCACGCCAAAGTGAGGACATTTGAGGCCACGACAGATTTAACGTGCACCAGCCCCCTTGTACACGACGGTCTTCGGTTGGATTCGAACTCGCAACCCTCCTGTTGCTAAACCCTTAGTCTTCCAACCGAACTACGGCGGCCCCAGTTAAATTTGAAGTTTGGTTCAAAATTGTTAAGTTGTGTTGAAGTTATTACATGAAACGTGGTCGAAAATTTTTCGATAAATTAACAAAAATTGATTGGTCCTATGCCCATTGATTTTCCATGAGTTGTCAAAATTTTATTCACGTAATAAATTGTATACATATAAATCAAATAAACACCCCATTTTGAAAGTGTGTCGCTTAATTGTAAACAAAAAAAGTAAAACTAAAATTTTGCAGTCATCCGACCGTGGTTCAAAAGTACGAGGTGCTGTCCTCAGACCTTACCCTTCGGGATAGATCCCGTACCATTGCCATTAGCATTGCTCCAGTGCGACGTAAATTAACTACCTACCTAAAATTTTGCAAAAAGCAAAGGGGTCAAGCAACATTTCTAAACCAAAATTTAAAACTTTTGAAGCCCATGATCAAATTTCATTTCTACTCGGTAGGTAAGTATTTAATTAATGTCGCACTGGAGCAACATAACAGGCTATTGGCGACAGTCCAAGATCAATCCTGAATGGACAGATCTAAAGACAACGCCTCGTAATTTTGAATCACGGTCAGATGACAAGACAGCACCTGAGCTGGCACCCCACTCTCCAAACTACCACGCCAGCATGAGGACATTTGAGGCCACGATATATTTAACGTGCACCAGCCCCATGTACATGATTGTCTTTGGTTGGGTCTAGTTTCGAACTCGCAACACTCCGGTTGCTAATCCGCTATTCTGCCAACCGGGCTACCGCAGCCCAGTAAGGTTCTAGATATCAAAGATTCTCGAAGAAACAAGGTGCTTTAAGGCTTCGTTGATAAGAATCGAGGTAACTACTCTTTTATTAGTTCACTTCATTCTCTTTTTACTAGCTCAGTTTAGTCTTATATTACTAGTTCTGTTTAAGTATCTTTTTAATTAGTTCAGTTTAGCCTCTTACTAGTTCAGTGTTTAATTTCTTATTACTAGTTCAGTTTAGGGTAATTGCTTAAAACAAGAGACCTTTTAATTCCCAATTTTAAAAATACCGAATCGTAAGTTGATTCACTTCCTACGCGACGATATTCCTTGTCATCCAATGATCCTACATCCCTAGTTGAATCACTGTCCTCGACGATATTTCGCTTCTCCCAGCAACCTCAAATCCCTAGTCGAATCACTTAAACAGCAACCGACGATACTTCTCGTCAACTAGCAACCTTAAATCCCTAGTTGGATCAATCCCTAATCGACGATATTTCTCGTAACCAGTAAACTTAAATCTTTAGTTAGATCGCTCACTACCCAACAATATTTCTCGTCAACCTGCAACCTTAAATCTCTATTTGGATCACCTCCCTACCCAACGATATTTCTCGTTTCTCGGAACCCAGCAACCTAAAACCCCTAGTTGGATCGCTCCCTACCCAACGATATTTCTCGTTTCTCGGAACCCAGCAACCTAAAACCCCTAGTTGGATCGCTCCCTACCAAACGATATTTCTCGTCAACCAGCAACCTCAAATCCCTAGTTGGATCACTCACTACCCAACGATATTTCTCGTCAATCAGGAACCCTAAATCCCTGGTTGGATCAATACCTAATCGACGATATTTCTCGTAACCCAGCAACCTTAAATCCCTAGTTGGATCAATACCTAATTGACGATATTTCTCGTAACCCAGCAACATTACCCAACAATACTCGTAACATGCAACCTAAACCTAGTTAAATTCCAAGTTGGATCAATACCTTAGACGCATTTTTCGTCAACCAGCAACCTAAAATTCCAAGTTGGATCGCTCCCTACCCAACGATATTTCTCGTCAACAAGTGACCTTAAAACTAGTTGGATCATCCCGGTTGCATGTGGTGAAACAATGTAACAGTTCTGTGGCTTCAGGGTCGAATGGCCAGCTTTCTCTCTCATTAAACCCGTATGATGCGGAGCGTGAAGAAGACAGGAACGACGAAAAACAAACGAAGGTAACGGTTGTCCGTTATTTCGATGCGAATTTGTATATGTTTAGGGTTTTAAAAGACTTACTCCTACGGATGGACGGGTCCCCAAATTTTTGCGTGAAAAGTTTTTAAAAGTCCGTTGCTCTTCCAATTTGGGTCAATTAATTTCAAAATCATTTCACGGGCCACGGTATCCCAGTTGCAAGAGCAACGGAATAGCAACCGGAGGGTTGCGAGTTTGAAACTAGGTGCAGCCAGACGTTCGTGTACACAGTGGCTGGTGCGTGTTAAATCTGTCATGGCCTCAAATGTCCTCAAGTTTGGAGAGTGGGGTGCCAGCTCAGATGTTGCCTCGTCATCTGACCGTGGTTCAAAATTACGTGGCGTTGTCCTCCGATCTTTCCCTTTAGGAATGATTCCAGATCGTCACTAATAGCCCGTTGTGTTGCTCCAGTGTGACGTTAATTTATATACCTACCTAATGCATGACAAAAATAAGTTACTTCCTAAATTGTTCGGTTTACTAAGTTTTCCTCTGAAATACGGGGGACTCCGGTAGCCCAGTTGGCAGAGCAACGGATTAGCAATAGGAGGGTTGCGGGTTCGAAAGTAGGTCCAACCAAAGACAGTCGTGTACAAAGGGGGCTGGTACACGTTAAATCTGTCGTGGCCTCAAATGTTCTCACATTGGCGTGGTGTGAAAATTTGGAGAGGGTGTACCAGCTCAGGTGTTGACCTTGTCATCTGACCGTGGTTCAAAATTACGTGGCTTGTCCTCGGATCTTTCCCTTGGAATTGATCCCGGACAGTCGCCCATAACCCAATGCATTGCTCCAGTGCGACGTTTTTTAACTACCTACCAAAATAACTCCGGTGAGATTCGATCCATGTGGGCTTTCCCGAATTCTTCTCTGTCCTTGATGTGTGTAGTCTGAATATTCTAATGTAACTTAAGAGCAAAATATCCATAATCATAAGCGTATTTGTTACAACCGTGAAATGAATAAGTATGAAAATTATATCGGGTACTTCTTTAATAAGTGAATTTTCTTCTGCCCTTCGATATGTCCAGTCAAAGACCGTCGTGTACACGGGACTGGTGTAATTCTTTTACGTTGTTTTCCTAATGCGCGACAAAAATAAGTTACTTCCAAGTTGTCCGGTTTACTAAGTTTTCCTCTGAAATACGGCGCATCACGAAACCAAAGCGGAAATGACGAAGTCAGAAGGCGTCTATTTAAATAACCTGGGAGCGAATCTGGCGTCTGTTTCAGGCAAACATTGTTTTCCGTAGGAAAGCTTAGATACTGAACTTGGCAAACATGGGATGATCTGGTCGGTATTTAAATGAGGCTACTTTTGTTATACACGCATGATTCTTTTATTAGTTTGTCTCATGGACAAACTGGAAACTGGTTAGAGAAGTTATGTAAATTGCGAGATGATCACGCACTGTTTTCTTTGATGAGTATTTTCCCATAAATGGTTTTATTGTAGAGTTGACACTGTTAGTGACATTCTTAAAGAAGTAATCCTGGGTACATTCGTAGTTTTTGGTAGTTGTGTGATTATGTTGATTGGTTGAATAGTAACTTTATTTTTTGTATAGTAATACGGTCATGTGATGGGGTGCGTGCCAAAACTTTTAATTAATAGAATCTGATTACGAGACCTAAAGACTAACGAAATATTCAAAGTTTATAATATTCTCTGAGATTCATTTAAAACTTATAATTTACTCCAAGTATCTAATTGCAAGCACTAAAAACTAACGGAATATCATTTAAAGCTTATAACATTCTCCGAAAACTTATTTGAAGCTCATAATATTCTCTAAGAATCTGATTCCAGGCACTAAAAACTAACGGAATACCATTTGAAGCTTATAATATTCTCTGACAATCAGATTACGAGCACTAAAAACTTACGAAATGTCATTGAAAGCTTATATTTTTTGAGAATTAATTCATTTAAAACTTATAATTTCTCCAAGTATCTGATTGCAAACACTAAAAAGTAACAAAATATCATAAATCATATCAAATTCTCAGAAAACTTATTTAAAGCTTATAATATTCCAAGAATCTGATTCCTAGCACTAAAATGTAACGAAATACCATTTAAAGCCTATAATATTTTCTAAGAATTTGTTTACAAGCACTAAAAACTAACGAAATATCATTTAAAGCTCCTAGTATTCTCTAAAATCATTTGTTTTGACTCCCGGAGAAAGAATATGGCAAAAGTAGCACTAGAATATTTTGGTTCCATCATATACAATACATTATAAAACATTTTAGACGTTTCTATTATTTCATTCAGTTTAATTTGCGTCAGTAGTTTATCATTTTCTATCATTTAAACATTTTTAACGAATGCTAGCCTCGTTATCTAGAAAAAGTTAAACAGTTTAGACCAGATTCCCAATCTTTTTGACTCACTGAGCCCTTTTTAGAATCAATTTCTATGACAGTGCCCCTTAGGCCTACCGTATGTTTTACAAGTTAATGGGGCTTAGGAGTAGTGTTACAGGGGTAGGGATAGATAGTAAAGAGATATTTAAACAATTGCGCAATGTCAACGCAATGAAATTATATTTTAAAACTTTGAAATTTACCATAATAACTCAATTTATCCTTAACTACCACCAATACACATGATATTGTCAACTTGGCATACATAAAAGTTCTTCCAAAGTTCAATAAATCAAGCCATTTGCGTTACAACAGATTTTGTGTATTACTAAGTAAGGTCCATACAATAAACCCAGTTCTTCCAATCTAATCATTTCATCCAATTCAAATACATATTCGTTCCTTACTTGTTATTCTAAATTTTTAGTATTCATTATAGAAGACAATTCTTATTTAGTTTTACTAAAGTGCACTGTAGTGCAACAGTAGACCTAAATTAAGACATAACGTAAAATAACGTGTAAATGTTTAATAACGTTTAACGTATAATCGTTTCGCTCTACAATAATTTTACATTTAGTAGCAGGAGAATGACCAAGCTTCGTTTGCTAGAGGAGGCACGAACTTCAACTTGGCAAATTTCCGTTCATATGTAATTTCTAGTTTTCTTATTTTGGTTCTACTTTTTTCTTTCTATTTTTATTTTATTTAATTTTTATTTATTTTATTTTCCTGGAGCCGCTGCGGTGCACAGGTTGGAACCATTGGCTTAGACATTTTGTTTAGTTTAATTCGTTAGTTTATCTTCCTATCCTTTAAACATTTTTAACGAATACTAGTCTCGTTATCAACACAAAATTAAACAGTTCAAACATTTCTCTTTTGTTTAGAATACGTTTTAGTACTTTTCTTTTACTTATCTATTTCTTAAACTACCCATCTTCGTTCCGACTTGCCCTTCTATTACTGCTGTTCGGTCAATAAACCTTTATAAATCTATATAAATAAAAATGCAGTGTTTCTACATTGAATATTTTCGACCCATTTCAAGTTTTCTCTCCGTTTTAGGCCCTTCTCATACAAAATCCGTCTCTTGTACGTTTGGTGTCTGTTTTTATGTATGTGGGCCCTTACTACGTCCAAACTGTTGAATATATTTTCACGAAACTTTGCATACTGTGAGTACTTACATTCATTTAGTGACTGAACTTGGTTGCGTTAGTCTGTCCGTCTTCTCGTTCTATGTTCAATTTTGTGTTTGCGTGTTTGTACAATATCACAAAATTTATTTAACATATTTTAATGCAATGTTCGATATTTGATGCTTCATATTTTAGTTTAGTATTTAATATTTTATTTGAAATTTCTTTGCTTACATATTTAGGCAAGTTTCATGTTAAAACTGAGTAACTATACTTAAATCAACTATAATTTGGTAGTTTTGGAGTAGCTGGAAGTTGGATTGAGCAATGCAATTACTTGGATTGTTTTACTAGTACTGCTGAAAAATGAATTATTTTTCCAAAAACTATTTTTGCGGAATTTAAATTCTAATACTTTATTTATTTTCAGCCTTATCTTTTCTTTACGAAATATAAAAAATTCTGATTATTTGAGAGACGATAAAGAGAATAAAACATAAATAAAATATACAGAATAATACCTTTCACAAAATAGGACTGGTGCTAATATGGCAACCCTGGTATTTCTTCAATTGTTTGCTTTTCTAAATTTGTAGATTCCAGGAATCTATTTCGTAGTGAAAACAGATACGATCAATATTTTTCGTTCGAAGATTTTAAAAATCTATTTTAAGATGTATACCTGGATTTTCAATTTGATGTTTTTCGTTCAATAACTGCAAGGTAAGAGGGATAATGGTTTAATTGGTTTTAAAAACATTTTTAATCATTATAGGATCATTTTGGGAAACGTTTTTGTTTTTAAATACATATAAGGTATTTATATATGCATACTCTGAACTATTCTATGCATTCTGGGTAACATTGGCAGTCTAGACTTCTTTCTCACTAAAAAATTAAATTCCACAAAAATCTAAAATGTTAAATATGACATTTATTGACATTTGTGAAATTGTGTATTTAACAAGTGTGCACTTCATTAGAGTGTGGTAGTCTTTGCATGTGATGAATAGGAATTACAATTTATTAACGAAAGCGGAAGTTAAGAATCAATTCAACCCGAGTAACTCCGGATAATTCTGCTAGTAATACATAATAATTATAGATTATTTTATGAAACTAACAAGGGGAGGATATATTACGTGCAATTACAGATGAAGTATTCGAATACAAAAGTACTCGTGAAATCGATGCTTAAAAATATTCGTTGCACTCAATTCTTGTATTCGAATACACAGTAGGATTCATTCAAAGTACTGGATTATCGAAGTATTCATCTCAAGTATTTTGAGCAAGAAAATATTTATCCTAAGTATTCGAATACAAATTACATAATGAGCTTGGTATCTTATATAGCTAGTTGGCTGATTTTTACTATCGGTTAATCGTATTTTGTATATGTATTCGAATGCTTATTCGATATTTGAAAGTACTCGTTTACTAAATACTAGATTTTACTCCATCTCGAATACAATAAAAATTCACAAATTTTGAGTGTTTTCCTCACAAAAAGATATCGAAAAATGGATTACCTGATTCTACAGGTTCCTTCTGGTACTCATCCAATGGAAATGAAAACGGTTAAATACAAATTAAAATTTTTGAATGCATTGTAATAATCACAACTAGTGCATACAATTCAAAATATTACTATTAAAATAATGTCAAACAATTGCAAATAATCATAAGTTAAACTAGCAATAAAAGAGACAATTTAATTTCAAACTTTTGTAAATTTTTTATATGGGTCGTTAAGACAATTTTACATTTAAAATTTTAGAAGTCAGTCCCCCTGTCATTCGTCGGCTTAGAGCAGAAACTCACTAACTGAAGAAAAGTTTACTTTTTTACTGTTCAAGGTGTTTAAAGACTAATTTCTTTAAACATTTTGCTATGGGCAGTTCAGAAAGTTTCCACGTAAATTTTAGAGGCCAGTCCCCGTCATTCTTCGAATTAGAGCAGAAACTCATTACCTGACTAAAAGCTTTTTTACTGGTTTTAACTAAGGGTTTAAACTAACAATTAAGTTTTCAGGTAAAAAAATAATAATTACTAGTATTTTAACAGTGCTATATATCTTTTAAACAGATTACAAAATGGCAATGTTTTTCTCGTCATGAAATTAAGCATTTAGTGTCTCCGACAAAATCAGTTAATAAGTTTCTGCTCTAAACCGACGATACTATCTTTTCAAATTTCTTCAGCTCATAAGAAAGCAGAGAAAATTCATTTTAACAGTTTCGTTCCAATATTTTTATCTGTTGGAACGTCACATGTGACGTGATTAAGAAATAGCTCTAGCTCAGGTTCTTTTCCTGCTAAAAAAGAAAAATATAAAATATATTAATCCCACGGCCAGTTAAACAGCTGTTGTTGCTTATCTCACTTTTCCATAAATAATAATTACGCCGAGTCTTGGGGCCATCAAGAATCAGGACCGGTTGGCTCGAGGGGAAACCGAAGCATGAGCTGCATTTGGAGCAAAGAACCCAATTCGATCTTTATGGGTAAAATAGACAAAAACTGTTGGTTTATGATATTAACTGTTGCTAATTTACGATAGCAGTTATTATTAACTGTTAACAGTAAGTTTCGTTGACGGTTCATAACTAAAACAAACTATTACTAATTAAATTTAATTATTTTTTTAATTATTAGATGTAAGTATTTTAATTAACGTCACACTGGGGCAATACAACGGGCTATTGGTGACTTTAATTGTTAGAAATTGACAGGAAATGATTTTTAATCAATGGTAGGTAGTCAATTAACGTCGCACTGGAGCAACACACGGGCTATTGGCGGCGGTCCGGGATCAATCCCGAAGGGAAAGATCCGAGGATATCACCACATAATTTTGAATCACAGCCAGATGACGTTAAGATCACTTGTAGTTGAGAAATGCCAACCAGCGTCCAAGGAGCCTCGTGTGACGTCATTTTCGAGGATAGTTAGGCGTGATTTTTCATAAAAACGATTTTAATACTTCTTAAATACCTCAAACAATAATAAACATACAAAGTACCACGTAATTTTGAACCACGGTCAGATGGCGATCTTAATCTTCAATCAATCGATCTATCGATTCGATCTTTATGGGTAAAACAGGCAAAATTGTTGTTTTACAATATTAACTGTTGCTAATTTGCGATAGCAGTTATTATTAACTGTTAACAGTAAGTTTCGTTGACGACTCATAACTAAAACAAACTATTACTAATTAAATTTAATTATTATTTAACTGTTAGAAATTGACGGAAAATGTTGACTCTTAATCAATCGATCTTCGAATAATTCGATCTTCCAGGGTAAAATAGGTTATTGGCGACGGTCCGGGATGAATCCCAGAGAGAAGATTCCGAGGATAACACCTCGTCATTTTGAATCACGATTAGATGACAAAGTCAGCACCTGCGCTAGCACTCCAAACTTCTACACCATGTCTACAACGTAAGGACAATTGATCCCGCGACAGATTTCACGTGCATCAGCCTCCAAATCCACGACGGCCTCTGGCTGGATTGAGTTTACAAACCATAACCATCCGGTTGCTAATCCGCGACTGTGTCAACAGGGCTAATGCGGCCCTTCCAAACGTTTGGCTGCATGCATCGAAATGTCCTGCCGCAAAATACTGGGTACGTAGTATCAAAATGAAAACTGGAAGACCTACATTCAAGAACCCGAGAGACAGCTAACTACTGTCTGAGTCGTTTACTTGAATACAAAATGGCCATAATGAGCAGATGAGAAGGACGTCTTACATCTGATTAGATTCAGATCATACTTCGACTTGCCTTGCGCCATAAAACCCCAAAACAACCATACTTCAACTTAAGCATAAAAAGATGCTATCAGACGTCTGTCTGGGTACTGTACTTCGGGTGCATGAATGAGAGAATTCTGGAGGCCACTTGAAGCATGCTCAGCAGGATTTCTGGTGATCAAAATGAAGCTGACTATTTGCAGGTCAGCTTGACGCAGTTTCAAGCAACCAGCCAGATATGGGTTGGTTGGTTTGGGGATTTTATGGCGCAAAGGCCATATTTGGCCATTCTGCGCTAGACACAAGACATACAATATCAAGTAATTAGATTGGATTGTACGGGCGGACACTTTCGCCTGCGCTGCTTTCAGCTATATAGTCCGCCTTACGGAGGTAGGTATTTAATTAACGTCGCACTGGAGCAACACAACGGGCTATTGGCGACGGTACGGCTCGTAATAGCGGCCGTCGGGTATGCCCACTGCGCTAGCAACCTTCGAGTTGTAGGCGGCGCAGGTTCGATTCCTGCCAGGTGCGTTCCTCCCTGGTTGTATTTCTCTCAAGTGTCAGTTAAGATTTCACTCTGTGTGTGTCAGTTACTTCATATTGTATGTCTTGTGTCAATTACTTGATATTGTATTGTGTCTGGCGCAGCATGGCCAAATATGGCCCTTGCGCCATAAAACCCCCAAAACCAACCAACCAACAGGTTCCAAAGGGAAAGATCCGAGGACAACACTACGTATTTTGAATCACTGTCGGATGACGAGGCAATACCTGAGCTGGCATCCCACTCTCCAAGCTGTGCCGAGAAAAACGCGTTTAAAGTTTTAGTACAGATAACGGAAGCATTTTGAGTATTTATTTTAATTCCCTGCTAATCTGTTATACTTGCAGCATACAATGAAATTATAGATCGGCATTTTTTTATGACAAATTGTAAATAGGCTTTACACAATAATTGTATAATTGTTACACAATAATTCTGTGTTAAATTATGAAATGGAGCACGCTTCAAATTCTACATCTGCGAGCGTCTGTTAACCCTCCAAGCGGTTTCGACGAGATATCTCGTCCATCATGATCAATTTTGATAATGACGAGCTATCTCGTCCGTCAAGATCTGACCACTTTTGCTAATGACGAGATATCTCGCCAAAATGTTTAAGAGATGAACAAAAAATTTACAGTAAAAAAGACTTTTTTTTAAAAGATTACCAAATTTTTTCGATGATGACGAGATATCTCGTCCATGAAAATCCGGTCAGTTTACCTGCAATAACGAGAAACCTCTTCGAGGTATCCAGGTACCAGGAGGATTAATGGTTTATAGCTTGACCAATCTTGAAAATTTCGACATCAAATTTGGCACACATGTTCTTAACCCCCTGGTGGTTGTCTCGACGAGGTTTCTCGTCATTAGAAGAAAATTGACCTGATCTTGATGGACGAGATATTCCGTCATTAGCACAATTGGTCAGTTGGTTGGGGTTTTGTGGAGCAAGGGTCATATTTGGCCACGCTACGCCAGACGAAAAACATTAAAATCAATTATTCATACACATAACAATGAAAGTTTTACTGACACAGAAGAGAAAAATACACGCAGGGAGGAATCGTTGGTTGGTTGGTTGGTTTTTAGGGGTTTTATGGCATAAGGGCCGTATTTGGCCATGCTGCATTAGATACAAGACAGACAATATCCAGTAATGGACATACACATACAATGAAAGTTTTACCGACACAGAAGAAATACACATAGGGAGGAATCGTTGGTTGGTTGGTTGATTTTTGGGAGTTTTATGGCGTAAGGGCCGTATTTGGCCATGCTGCATTAGATACAAGACGGACACTATCAAGCAATGGACATACACACACAATGAAAGTTTTACTGACACAGAAGAGAGAAATACACCCAGGGAGGAATCGTTGGTTGGTTGATTTGGGGGGTTTTATGGTGTAATGGCCGTATTTGGCCATGCTGCATTAGATACAAGACAGACAATATCAAGTAATGGACATACACACATGGGAAGCTTTTCCTAACACAGAAGAGAGAAATACGCCCGGGGAGGAAACGAACTTGTGGCGCCTACAACTCTCAGGTTGCTAGCGCAGTGGGCATATCCACTGAGTCACGACTCTACGTATGTAACGTAGTTAATTAGCATCGCATTGGAGGAACACAACGGGGAATTGGCAGTCCGGGATCAATCCCGAAGGAAAAGATCCAAGGATAACGTCTCGTCATTTTGAATCCACGCTCACATGACAAGAATAACACCTGAGCTGGCACCCCACTCTCCAAACTTCCACACCACGCCAACGTGTGGACATTTGAGGCCATGACAGATTTAACGTGCACCAGCCCCCGCATACAGAACGATCTTAGGTCGGACCTAGTTTCGAACTCGAAACTCTTTCGGGGGTTGTTCCTCCCTGGGTGTATTTCTCCCTTCTATGTCAGTAAAACTTTCATTGTGTGTGTCTGTCTGTCTATTACTTCATGTTGTATATCTTGTGTCTGGCGCAGCATGGTCAAATATGGCCCTTACGCCATACAAACCCCGGGATTGATCCCGGACCGTCGCCAATACCCCGTTGTTTGTCCATTGCGACGTTAATTTAATACCAACCTACCTACCAACTTGGCTACCGCGTCCCCTGACTGCACCGAAAAATTAGTCAGGTCTTGATGGACGAGATATCTCGTCGAAACCACTTGGAGGGTCGAGACCCAAAACACTGAATAAAATTACACATGAAAAATATAAAATAGATTTTTCCCTGCAAAAGAATGTCCTCTCGTCTGTTCACTCACCAACCCACTCGAATTTGATTGCAAATTGAACGAGACGACTGTCTCAGTCTTCAAACCCTTTCGATCCCCTCCCAGCGAACCGGAATTGGAGTCGAAACCGAGATATTTCTCAATTCTGCAACCTTGGAGACAGAAGTGCTAGCAGGCAGGGGCGAATCCCAGCTCGTCTGGTAGAGGAAAGCAACCCTTTCGTAGTTCGGAACCACTAGCAGCGCCTTGGCAGAGTCAATGACTCTCTTCTCCATGGGTGCTGTACTGGTGGTAGAATGGGCTCTCCACCACAGGAACGGACGACATGTGGGAGTCTTTTTGTTTGTTTCGGTGCTCTTGTGAAACGGGAGGGTTCGCTGTGATGGGACTGAGACTAGTGTTTCGGGTTCTGTTTCAGGGTGCGTTGGAGTTCGATCTGCGTTATTGGAATGGGAAAGAAAGCATTTATTTGTGTCCGATCTTGTATTTGGTCTTATGCAGTATTGTATGCCTTAATAGATTGTGCGGGCTGCACCTTAAGGTGGCAAAATAGGAGATTTTTTGTAGCGAAGATTGAGACACTGATAACATGTGGTATAATCTTATTTCTTTCGTGTTCTTGTGACACAGGAGGGTTTACTGTGATGGGACTGAGACTTATGTTTCAGGTTCTGTTTTAAGGTTGCGTTGGAGTTCGATCTGCGTTATTGGAATGGGAAAGAAAGCATTTATTTGTGTCCGATCTTGTATTTGGTCTTATGCAGTATTGTATGCCTTAATAGATTGTGCGGGCTGCACCTTAAGGTGGCAAAATAGGAGATTTTTTGTAGCGAAGATTGAGACACTGATAACATGTGGTAGAATCTTATTTCTTTCGTGTTCTTGTGACACAGGAGGGTTTACTGTGATGGGACTGAGACTTATGTTTCGGGTTCTGTTTTAAGGTTGCGTTGGAGTTCGATCTGCGTTATTGGAATGGGAAAGAAATAGTTTGTGTCCCATCTTGTATTTGGTCTTATGCAGTACTGTATGCCTTAATGGGTTGTGATGGCTGCAAAATTTGCAATTTTTTTGCAGCGAAAAATAACTGCTTTCAAAACTTGGAAACAGAAATGAGACAGAACTTGTGGGAGTCTTCATTTGTTTCGCGCTCTCTCCTTGTGAAACAGGAGGGTTCGCTGTGATGGGATTGAGATCTGTGTTTCGGATTCCGTTTTAGTTCGATCTGCGTTATTGGAATGGAAAAGCCTGAGGCGGCAAAATTTGGAATATTTTCAGCGATTTCAAAAATTGGAAGCAGGATTGAGACACTGATACCATTTGAGAGAATCTTTTCCTATTTTCGTGTTCTCTTCGAGTGAAAGTGGAGGATTTGGTATGATGGACTGAGACTTGTTTACATTTGTCCGATCCTGTGTCCTTAATGGACTGTATAGGCTTCAGCCTTAAACAGCAATATTAAAAATGTTATGCAGCGAAAAGTAATTACTTTTAAAGATTAGATGGTTGGTTGGTTTTGGGGTTTTATGGCACAAGGGCCATATTTGGCTATGCTGCGCCAGACACGATATACAATATCAAGTAATAGACAGACACACAATGAAAGCTTTACTGATACAGAAGAGAGAAATACACTCAGGGAGGAAATTTAAAGATTAGAAGCAGGATTGTGAGAGACCCTGATACCACACATTTAAGAAAATTGTTTCGTGTTCACTTCGAATGAAAGTGGTGGCCCAATATGGCGCTTGCGCCATAAAACCCCAACACCAACCAACCGAGTTTGGCGTGGTGTGGAAGTTTGCAGAGTGGGATGCCAGCTCAGGTGTTGCCTCGTCATCTGACCGTGGTTCAAAATTACGTGGTGTTGTCCTCGGATCTTTCTCTCTGGGATTGATCCCGGACCGTCACCAATAGCCCGTTGTGTTGCTCCTGTGTGACGTTAATTGAAAATACCAATACCAACCAACCGAGTAAAAGGAGTGCTGCGGTAGCCCACTCGGTAGAGCAACGGATTAGCAACCGGAGGGTTGCGAGTTCGAATCCAACAAAACACCGTCTTGTACAAAGGAGGCTGGTGCACGTTAAATTTGTCGTGGCCTCAAATGTCCTCACGTTGGCGTGGTGTGGAAGCTTGGAGAGTTGGGTGCCAGCTCAGGTGTTGATTTCGTCATCTGACCGTAGATCAAAATTACGAGGTGTTGACCTCACATTGTTTCCTTTGGGATTGATCCCGGACCGTCACCAATAGCCCTTTGTGTTGCTCCAGAGTGACGTTAATTAAAATACCTACCTACACGGGCCGTCGCCAATAGCCCGTGTATTGCTTCAGTGCGACGTTAATTAAAAACCTACCGACAAGATTTACTGATTAGAATTATAGTTGAATAAGGCGAAAGCCGCTAATCCTTTTGCGTTTTCATCCTTAATGATGAGAGCCATTTACTATATATATACTGTTTAAAAAATACCTATTTACACCATATTTATTTAGACTAGAAAAAAAATTTTGCGATAAAACTTCTGTCATTTGTTCAAGAATACAAAACCTAAATAAATCAACATGGAATCAATTAATTCTCTTTGAACATTGTAGAAAAACTATATTTACCGGTGGTTTTTATCATTACCAAGCAAGAGCAGAAATTAAAAAGACCGTTTGCCAATATATTTCCCAATTGCGAGTACAGTAGAGTCTCGCTTAATCGACCTTCGCTCATCCGACATTCCGTCTTATCCGACGCCTCCAAAAGGCTCTAGAAATCGCTATGAAATACGTTGAAGAAGCTATGGGGATCGACATAATGATGTTGCAAAGATGGCGAGACTTGGCAGCGAAGAAACGGAAATCGTCGGGAAAGTAGACTAGGGTCACAAATTTTTTTTAAATCATCACAGGACTGAACTTTTTATGGGTTTAACTTCCGACAATGCTGTTACTGTAAGTTCATTTTATGCAATTCGATATTTATTTGTAGTCAATTTTTAACGTTAACTTCAATACAACTTCAATACGTTTCAATACAGTACGATGTTTTGGTGCGAATTTGTAAATAAATTACTATATAACGTTACCGTGAATTGAATTGTTTTTTTTTTCTGTTGATTTGTCGTAAAACGTGATGTTTAGGTGCTTAATTTGTAAAATTATAACGTAGGTTTTGACGTTTATTAGGTTTTTCTCCATTCCTCCCTGTTATCCGACATTTACGCTCATCCGACGTTCTGCCGGCCCGTTTATGTCGGATAAGCGAGACTACTGTAGTACATCTCTTTTGGAATTATTTTCAAAATAGTCACTCGCTTAGTTTGGATACTTTTTTCGCTGCATTTATAATTATATAATTATAATACATATATATAATTATAATATAAATATAATTATATTATAATTATATAATTATATAATACAGTATATAATTTTGTATTAATCGAATTTTAAATGGCTAAATTAATAAATCTATTTCAATTAGTTAGGTTTATAATCAAATTAATAAAAATGACGAAGCTATTACCAAAAAAATCTAAGATTTCCCAAGCTGCCAGAAGAGTTCTCTCGCCAAAATGCAGCCAAAGGGAATTTTACCTTAGTTTAACAGATAGGTAGTTGAATTAACGTTGCACTGGAACAACACACGGTTATTGGCGACTGTCCGGGATTAGTCCCGAATGGAAAGATAAAAGGACGTCTTGTAATTTTGAACCAAGGTCAGATAACGAGAAAAACACCTGAGTTGCACCCCACTCTCCAAACTTCGACGCCACGCCAGCGTGAGGACATTTGAGGTCAAATTTTGTTACAAGAACAGATTCTTTAAAGTGTATAATTCATTCTCGGGGGTTGCGAGTTCAAATCCAACCAAAGACCGTCTAGTACAAAGGGGGGGGGTATTTCAATTAACGTCACACTGGAGCAACACAATGGGCTATTGGTGACGGTCCGGGATCAATCCCAAAGGGAAAGATCCGAGGACAACACCACGTAATTTTGAACCACGGTCAGATGACGAGGCAACACCTGAGCTGGCACCCCACTCTCCAAACTTCCACACCACGCCAACGTGAGGACATTTGAGGCCACGACAGATTTAACGTGCACCAGCCCCCTTTGTACACGACGGTGTTTGGCTGGATTCGAAATTAGTACAAAGGGGGCTGGTGCACGATAAACCTGTCGTGGTCTCAAATGTCCTCACGATGGCGTGGAAGTTTGGAGAGTGGGATGCCAGCTCAGGTGTGACCTCGTCCATCTGACCGTGGTTTAAAATTACGTGTATTTTCCTAGGATCTTTCCTCTCGGGTTTGATCCCGTACTTTCGCCAATAGTCCGTTGTGTCGCTCCAGTGTGACGTTAATTAAAATACCTACCTTCTGCCTTGGCCAAATATGGCCCTTGCGCCACAAAACCCCAAAAAACAACCAACCTACCTACCTGCCAGGTAGGTTTTTTAATTAACGTCACACTGGAGCAACACAATGGACTGTTTCAAACCGGTATGCAGGTAGGTAACACAACGGGCTATTGGTGACGGTCCGGGATCGATCCCAAGGGAAAGATCCGAGAACAACACGTAATTTTGAACCACAGTCAGATGATGAACATATTTTAATGCCTTCAATTCTATAAGTAATCTGCTTCGATGAAGTAAATTTTTCTGTGATCTTTTTATATTCGTCTTTTTCCTGTGTTCTTTGACGTCATTTGACCGTGGTTCAAAATTACGTGGTGCTGCCCTCGATCTTTCCATTTGGGATTGATCCCGGACCGTCACCAATAGCCCGCTGTGTTGCTTGGACGTTAATTAAAATACCTACTCACCTACCTGCGTTTTTTGGTAGGTAGGTATTTAATTAACGTCACACTGGTGCAGCACAACGTCTATTCCTGAGTTTTGGATTATAATTTTGTTTCTCTGAAAACGTGCATATTTTTTTGTAGCGAAACAGCAATTAAACAAAAACAAAACACTCAATCAATTTATTGGATGAAAAAACAAAAATATTCCCCGCATACATCGCTTCGTGTTTGATCCCGGACAGTCACCAATATCCCGTTCTGTCTATCCAGAGTGACGTTAATTAAAATGCCTACTTACCCCGCATACATCGCGTCTTGTTTGCAGAGATAAAAATTTGTCGCCGTACAAGCAACCAACACACACACACACACGTTCGGGGGGTCCCTCAAAACCACCCTCCCGTAACAGCGCTCAGGAATGCGCCGCCGAACCGTCCATCCCAGCGAAATCGACTCTCGCCATTTGGCGACAATTAAGTTTCCAGTTTATGTCACTTAGTGGCGGCAGTCTGCTCAGCGTGGCAACCCTGCGACAGCGGCCGTGCCAGCCGATTTCAAAACAGACGCTGGTCTTAATAGAAGTTTGAATTCGGAGGACGTGGATGTGCCCGCCCGAGCTCCGATTCCGGGCCCCTGCATCTCCCATGCTACTTGCGCGCTTTTTCAAATCCCGAATCTGACACCCGAATCAAATGGCTCCGGGAGCCTCGCGTTTTCTTCGAAAGTGACATTGTATGATTTTGACGAGTGAGTGTCGACGTCGTTATTTGGGATCACGTTTTACTTCTCTATTGTGTGCCGTGAGGAAGTGCAACCAGACTCATGTGGTTGTCGGTAATTCACACCTCGGATTCTGCGATCGCTTTGTGAGGACTCGAGACGAAGTTTGCCGAGTTCCGAAGGAGAAAAAAACTCACTGCCCTGGGGTTCAGCCGCGAAGTGTTTACAAACTTCGAAACTTTGTTTGGGATACTGTGCCGTGTGAAGTTTGCTTTGAAGTACTCTGAAATTGAAAAAATTGCCATGGGATCTATAGACGGCACATTGCATCACTTGAATTCTAAGGTAAGAAATCCTTCTTCTTAGAATTTTTATGAAAATGGCATGTTTTCATTTTCAAAATGTATACTATAATACTGATATTGACTTGCTCTTGTGGGATTGATATTCCAACTTGTTTACTTAATCTGAAAGTTGATAATTGAAGTTTAGTAAGATTGGTTCTATATATTTGTATCCTAATATACACTGATCTTGACTTGTGGGATCGCATATTCCAACTTGTTTACTTAATCCGGGAAGTCGATAATCGAAGTTGTTTAGTGAGATATTGGTATGCTGATGTTGACTTGTTCTTGTGGGATTGAAATTCCAACTTGTTTACTTAATCTGAAAGTTGATAATTGAAGTTTAGTAAGATTGGTTCTATATATTTGTATCCTAATATACACTGATCTTGACTTGTGGGATCGCATATTCCAACTTGTTTACTTAATCCGGGAAGTTGATAATCGAAGTTGTTTAGTGAGATATTGGTATGCTGATGTTGACTTGTTCTTGTGGGTTCGTACATTTCAACTTGTTTACTTAATCCGGGAAGTTTGGTGCGAGTGGCTCTCCAAACGCTTGTTATCTTGGTAAGCTTATAAGTAGTCAAGGGAAACAAAGTTTTTGATACTTTAAAATACGTATACTTGGGTTATAAACTAGTAGGAATCGAACTTACCTTGCTCGGCAGATTCCTATTTATTTTCAAAACGGCTAATAAAATACAAATGGTTATTTAAGAATGATAAAATTGAGATGATTTTAAATTATTAATGTTGATTTTGTCTAATTGAGTTTAAATCAAATCTATTTTAAAGTAACTTATGCAAGATATTTGTACATCTGAGATCCTTAGTTATAAATTTAAATATAATATAATTTAAAGAGTATTTGGTGCAACATACATTATTAATTTCAATTGAAACGCTTGAAAGTTTGTGCATAGCATCTTATCTATTAAAAATACCGAAAGGAATTTATCTAATGTTATCCAATCCAGTGTGTTTATCTAATTGAACAACTGCCCTTATTTAAATAAAATCAATTCTAGAGTATTTTATGCAAATTACCTGATGTATAAGATCTCCAATTATGAATTTTAATAGGTTATCATTTAAGGTATTTGATGCACATTAAGGTTAACTGAATTGTCAAAATGTATGTAGTTTGTCACATCTCATCCAAGAAATGTAGTAAATAATGAAAGAAATTCATCTAAAATACTGCCCAATCCAAGTGGAGTTTTGAGAAAGAATGTATTGTGTATCAACATCAAAAGAAATCCTGAACAATATATCGAATTTGCATTGAATAGGAAATTGTCTGGTAAAAAAATTGAATAAAAAATCCTATTAAGTTGAATAATTTTGTGAATATTAAGAATTTTTACATTACTTGTTCTTTAATTCATTCTTAAGAATAGGTCTATTTTTGCCCTCGTGTAGCAAACAATTAACCTTAGCAACAAACCAAACCATTCGCAAAAATACTTCAATGTTGCATTGTTTTATGAGTCGACAAAAACAAAGAAAACACGAGATGACGAAAAGTAATTAGGATCTTTAAATTTTTGAATAAGCTTAATTTTAGGACTTATATATATGGTTTATCATTTGATTAATTGCCTAATTTATCTTTGAGGCATACCTATCAAAGGTCATGTTCAAGGTTTTGTGATGTAATTAGAGATTTGTATCTATCATTACATCTAGTTGATACTGCAAAACGCTCTTCGAAAAATTTAATTGTAAATGTGATCAGTTTAAAATTGTGGGCTAGCTGCCTCTAAAAATATCTACTTATAACTTTCAGAAGTCTCAAACTTTGCATCCTGTAAATGCTTTTGGTATTAAAAGAAACCGGACCATCGCCAATAGCCCATTGCGTTGCTCCAGTGCGACATTAACTTCCAACCTCGAAATTCGCAGTGAAATTTCAAGTCAAAGGTAGCCAAAACCTAACCCGATTAATGATCAAAGCCAACACCTATCTAAAAACGCAACCTTATTTTCCGTTGAAAATGGGAAAAACAGCTATTAACTCCACCCTTACCAAATTCTACCCAAACAGCAACCAGCATTAAAATGCGTCACTATATCCCGGCCATCAGTTTTAACAAGTGCAATTACGGCAACCCTGCTGAGTATTACACCCTATAATAATATTCCTCGCTTTATTTAGAAACGCCTTTCTAGTACGCTGTTAACTGAAATGTAAATTGACAATTGGATGAACCGTTTTGAAAGGGGAAATCTTGGGTTGATTTGTCGCATTACGGTCATTTTGAGGGCGAATTAGATCTGTAGACTTAACCCTCCTAGTGGTTATCTCTACAGGTATTGTCATTAGCAAAATTGATCAAATTTTGATGGACAAGACATCGCTATGGGAAGAAAACTGACCAGATATTGATCGCGTATTTTTTCAGATGGTCTTTTCGCATCATAAAAAAATCGACAATATCTTGATGATGAGATATCTTGTAAATGGCAAAAATGGTCAAATCTTGATGGACGAGAGGGCCGCGGTAGACCAGTTGGAAGAGCAACGGATTAGCAACCGGAGGGTTACAAGTTCGTAACTAGGTCCACTTATTGGATTCTATTTCATCGTGTTTGTCGCAGCTTGTCCAATACTGGACCTTGCGCCATAAAACCCAAATCAACCAACTATCGTTAAGTCGGTTTAGCCAAAGACCGCCGTGTGCACGGAAGCTGTTACACATCAAATCTGTCGTGGCCTCGAATGTCCTCGCGTTGGCGTGGTGTGGAAGTTTGGAAAGTGGGATGCCAGCTCAAGTGCTGTCTGTCCTCGTCATCTGACCGTGGTTGAAAATTACGAGGTGTCCTTCGGGCTGGATCCCGGACCGTCACCAATAGACCGTGCGACGTTAATTAACTACCTACCTACATGAATGAGATAGCTCGTCCAAACCTCTTGGCGGGTTAAGGAAGTTCCCAAGACTTAAAGGCCCCTTTTCGAAAACAATTTTCTTCGGCATCCCTCTAGATATATCTTTGAATTTCACCAAAATATTTGTCTACTTGTGTGTGCAATTTTATAATTTCGAAGAGCAGGTTTGGAAATAAAACAACTTGGAACTAAAGTTAAAAGCTGTGTTGAAATGAAATTATAAAAATAAATTGTGTAAATAAACACCATGTTGCTCACTATTAGTAAACCCTCCTGGTGGTTGTCTCGACGTGGTATCTTGTCATTAGCAAAGCTGACCAGATCTTGATGGGCGAGATATCTCGCCCATCACGTTTCCGTCGTCTCGATGGATCCCGATCCGTCGCCAAACTACCGTTGTGTTGCTCCAGTGCTACATAAATTCAACAACTTACTATCGCTTTTTTAGTGAATAGAATTAATGACAATACACACATCACTGTAGTGTGTATAATCAAAAGGATAAGTCTGCTTAAAACATTTTTAGGCGATGTTTTTTTCAACATCTTATTTGCCCTCTCCTCAACTCGGATCTTTCCCTTCGGTTTTGATCCCGGACCGTCGCCAATAGCCCGTTGTGTTGCTCCAGTGTGACGTTAATTAAAATACCTACCTACCTCAACACCCTGACCCAAGGTTCCTTCAGTGCCCACAAGGGGAGATAGTTCCAACTTTGGGAAACTGACGTAAGGCAGGGATGCATACTTGAAAAGCCCAAAGTCCTCAGATTCATTGGGACTTATGGGAGGATCGCCAAAAAGTTATATATTTTTTTGTAGTTTAACAATTGTTTTGATATTTGGTTCGATTTTTCTAGTGGCGCAAAATTGATTGTAAATTTTCATTAGTCAAGCGGTTCCTATTTCTCGATTTGTTAATATTTATGACTGAAAAAGTTTGTTCACTGATATACGGCCTCTCCTGGCACCACAGCTACTTTGTTGTGTGCATGTGCAACTTTTAAAAATTTCATGTGAATTGTTGAAGTTAAAATAACGCATTGTGAGGTGGGCTGCCAGCAAGTCAACGAAGGGCTGCATGTGTTGCTCCAGTGTAACGTTAATTCAACTACCTACTTAGTGTTGCAAAGTATGGCCGCTTGGTGATAAACCAAACCTCTGCCACTTGGAAAACATATCCCACAACTTTTCACCCTTTCCTTGTTACTAAACTTTTACGACGCAACAATCGATTAACTTAGACATCCGACCCCTTGGACGGAGAATTAAAAGCCATTTTATATTAAAATGGCTCTCGCCATGTGTTGACTTTTTCTCGCACCCAATTTCAGGTCAGTGACGTCACAGGACTGGAGAAAGTCACCGATGTAGTCATTAGTTACTTCCAAGGTTCTTGTTTGTTTCCATAATTATCGGGAATATTATGCCGCGCCTAATGTTATGTAACAGCGCTGCGACAGAAGTTGGGCCGCGTGCGTGGTTTTTGCGGGATTTTTTTATTTCAAAATCTGCGAAATGTGTTGTGAATGACGACTCTGGTGCATGATTCTGCGATTAAAAGTTGTGTGAAGAAAATGTATCTAAATTTTAACTAGTGAATCTGCTGAGCTTTTATATGGTAGCTATTTATGAATGGGACTATTCTATACTTAAAATTTCTCGTATTAGATTTTTCTCATAAAAAACTGATAACAGAAAATTTATCAAAAATAATTACCTAAAATATCTCATCCAAAAATAGTTATATATACACCAAATGTATCTATATCATCAAAAATGGTTACCCCCCAAATTTTCTCATCAATGAATAGTTAGCTAAAATTTCTCTTGAATAAAGGTTGTCTAAAATTTCTCATCAAAAAATGGTTACCTAAAATTTCTCACGCACACCAAAAAATGATTATCTAAAATTTCTCACCCCCACAAAAAATGGGAACTTGAAATTTCTCACGCGCACACCCAAGAAATGGTTACCTAAAATTTCTCATCAAGAAATGGTTACACCTAAAATTTCTCACCAAAAAATGGTTATCTAAAATTTCTTATCAAAAATCAATTAATCTGATGTTTCAAATCCAAAAGGATTGGAGTTTTCCAAAAGGTTTTACTTGGATATAATTTCAAATTTGCTTCGTGGATGTGTATAAACCATATGACGACTAGAGCGTGGATTAGATTAAACGGAACTTAGATGGAATTAGAAAAACAGAGTTCGGAATAGTTCTCTAAATTTGTCGTAAAATTCATTTCGCCCATCTCCAACGTCAAGCAATATGCTGTCAGTTTACGTAAATTCCAGAATAGGGCGTTGTATTTACATTTTTCCTTTTTTGAATATCTTTAACTTAATCTTTTTATAATTGAAAACAACTTTTAGACTACTGTTTTATTACTTTGGCTGTCTGTTTTAGCTATTTTATTGGGTATATTTAATCTTGCGTTTGGCGCAGCTTGTCCGCTAACGGACCTTGTGTCAAAAACCCAAATCATCCAGGGAAACGAGAGGGCAGACTTTGCAGCAAAGTCCTCAACGATGCAACATTACTTACCAATCCCTATTGAAGACATTGAAATGTTTTTAAAGACAAATAAAATCAAACTGGCAAGATTGGGATAAAGAATCGCAATATAGGCTCCACTATATACAGCCATCCATCACAGGATTCGGCAATACATATCTGAAAAGGAAAAATGAAAACAACTGACAAGACTTCGCATTGGCCATACCCATTTTACAGACACTTATTGATTGGAGAACCTGCTCCTTTATGTTCAACTTTTCATTGTGTTTTTACTGTTCGACACATTTTGACTGAATGTAGAGCTTATAATAACCATAGACAAATCCGATTTGGAGTTTCAAATCCAACCCTAAAAGATCTTGGGAAGTTCCTTGCAATATAAGTTTATTTTTATTCATCTCTGACATCAGTTTTGTGAATTTTATTTAGATTTTATACATTGACTAGTTTCAATTTAAAATTGTAGATAGATAAATTTTACATCAGTCTTTATTTTGTCTAGTTTTTCGTCTTGTGTTTGGCTCAGCTTGGCCATGTGTTGGCCCTTATGCCATAAAAACCCAATCAACCAAACCATCCAGAATAGGCTCAATAGACCTGACCCTATAGAGCAATGGTTCTTAACCTGGGGTGTGTTCACCCTTGGGGTGCGAGAGAAGTTTCGATGGACGACAGCGATTTAATAAAAGACGATCTTATTGAAATACGAGCCAATGCACGTATCTAAATGGAATTTGAAAACCTGGACTTTGAACAATTCTCGTGTACATAATTAGTACTTTATCCACAGCTGGCAAAAGCATCATTGCAGACACTTTTACTATTTGCCACCATCTATCTTTTTGAAATGGGATTTTCGTCATTTTTGCACAAAAACAAAAGCCAGAAATCGCAAGTGATGACTTACGCGTGGCTCTTTCAAAAAAGGAGCCTCGCTTCAAAAGTATTATGAATAAACACCATAGCCATTAAAAATTGAGGTATTGTTTTGTATGTATATGTAAACGTATGTGTTTATTTTTCAGTAAATAAAATATCTTGCCAAAGAAGTAATTTCCTAAATAAATAGAAACACGTTTTTCAAGGGGGTGCCGATCATTAAAAAGGTTGAGAACCACTCTGCTCCAGTGGTACACTACATCCAAATAACAAGGGAAACGGCAATCAACAACAAGCCTCTTCACAACACGCTACCGATATCAACAAAGAATTGGATAAGACGTTCCCATCCCATTTCGAGCCAGTTGACCTTCAATTCCGTGACCTGTGCGACGACTTCAGTACTGTCTGAACATCCCGGTAGAAAAAGTCCCGGCAAGAATTAAACAAGCGCGTTTGGGAACTCACCCGATTGACAAAGCTCTGCCTTCATATTTTGCGGTTTCTTTTTTCTCGCGAAACGCTCTTTATTAATCGAAAGAAAAACGCAATGTTCTCTTGATGCGCGAGAAGAAGCAGAGGTTGTCGAACTGAGATCTGTGGGAAGAAATGAAACTCAAATGCACCGTAAGTGAAATGAAATATATTGCAGTGTACGGTTGTGGTATTTTGCCTTGAAGATGAGTTAGTTAGCTTGAAGGTTCGTGCTTTCACTGGTGCGACTATGGGGCGTTGTTTTCTTTTTTCAAACTATTAACATGCTTTTAATTATATTTTTACCACGCCTAATTTGTACTATTTTGTTGAACTAAATACAATCGAATGATACTTGAACGTTTAAAAATCAAATCGGTTTTTGAATAATCATCAATAGATCTCATTTTAAGTACTCAAAATTTAACTCTGAAATGATTTTTCTTGAAGATGTAGATGTTCCAGGAAACTTGTTCATCGGTGCAACCAAAAGCGTATTTTGTTTCCATTTTCACAAACTAATATATTTTGGTAATATTTTTTCTCAACTAATTTCAACTTTATTTTTGAATCAAATACAGTCGATTACGATATTTGAGTGTTTATAAAACATCACATCAATTTTCGACTAATCGTGAATAGACTATTTTAAATACTCAAAAAATTTGAATCGAAATTGCTCTTGCAGATGTTCCAGGAAACTTCATCGGCGCAACTAAAAGTGTGTTTGTTTCAATTTCTTTTACAAACTAACATTTTAAATTAATATTTTTCCCAACTAATTTCGGGGCCGTGGTGGCCCGGTTGGAAGAGCAACGGACTAGCAACCGAAGGGTTGCGAGTTCAAATCCAGCCAAACACCGCCGTGTACAAAGGGGGCTGGTGCACGTTAAATCTGTCGTGGCCTCAAATGTCCTCACGTTGGCGTGGTGTGGAAGTTTGGAGAGTGGGGTGCCAGCTCAGGTGTTGCCTCGTCATCTGACCGTGGTTCAAAATTACGTGGTGTTGTCCTCGGATCTTTCCCTTTGGGATTGATCCCGGACCGTCACCAATAGCCCATTGTGTTGCTCCAGTGTGACGTTAATTGAAATTCCCCCCCAACTAATTTCAACTATTTATTGATGAACTAAATACAATCGAATACGATAGTTAAGCGTTTAAAAATCAAAAATTTTTTTAATAATATTTAAATGTTCAAAGTATAATTCGAAATTGTTTTCTTGAAGATCTAGATGTTCTAGGAAACTTCATCCGGTGCAACAATGAAGGCTTATTTTGTTTTCATTTTTTTACAAACTACTAATATAATTTTAATTATATTTTCCCTCAACTTATATATATTTCTATTTATCGTTGAACTAAATACAATCGAATACGATAGTTGAGGGTTTAAAAATCAAATCAATTTTTTAATAAACAGACTACTTTAGTATTCAAAATTTAACTCGAAATTGCGTTTCTTGAAGATGTAGATTTAATTTTTCTCAATATTTTTATATTATGTAAAATTTTAACAATACGTTTTTAACAAAGAATTTCCCAATTGTCTTACGTCATCAAGTTGTGATTCAGGTAAGATCAGTCGTAAAAATTCTTGAATTATGTATCACATGATCCTGTTCTCGCCTTGAACGGCGTCGCCCCACACAAACCCGACCTGCTCTGTGATCTTTCCCATGTGGTTTGATCTTTCGTAAACACGGGGGTCGCGCTCACGGGAAACCCATTCGATCTTTTTCTGCTTTCATTACTACTGTTCCCAATGCCTTTTTCCCCTTTGACGACGTTTTTTACTTGACGTTGTCTTGTGTTTGGCGCAGCTTGGCCAAATAGATCCTTGCGCCACGGAACGCCAAAACTACCGACGAACCATGCACCTAAAAGCTCAGACGAGCATGGGATTAGTATACAGATCCTCCCCGGTTGGTTTTGGGGTTTTATGGCGCAGGGACCCTACTTGGCCAGCTGCGCCAAACACAAGACAACGCCGAGCAAAAAATGTCGGCAAAGGAGGAAAAAGAAATTGGGAAACGGAAGTAATGGGAAGAAAGCTGAAAAAGATCGATTGGTATCCCGGGAGCGCGACCCCGTGTTTACTAAAAACAGTAAACCCCATGGGAAAAGAAAAGATCTCTAAGATCTAAAAGAAGTACGCACCTAAAAGATGGTTGGTTTTGGGTTTTATGGCACAAGAGAAATATTTGGCCAAGCAGCGCCAAACACAAGACACAGTGTCAAGTATTGTGAAAAGAAGGGAAGAAAGAAAATCGCTTGGGCATCCTGGGTCGCGACCCCCGTGTTTACTAAAACAGTAAACTCCATGGGGAAAGAAAAGATCTCTGGATTACCTCGAGCCCGTGAAGCCCGTACACACACCTAGAAATGTGCCCCTGAGGTCCAGATCCCCTGGACAGCCGCAAACAAGGAAGTAAACCTGGAGGCTTTCTCCAATTGCATTTCCGACAGATCGGGTAAACCTTAACGTCATGACCAAATGAAATTGATCTCAAATGTCCACTGATTAGTCTAGAGATGGCAGTGCTTCTCTATCACTCGTTTTTGAAACCAGCTATGGGTCGGAGGAATTTTCCAAGAGATTAGCTGTTTGACATTGTGTTCATGTGGCTCGTTTTGGGAAGGTAATTGAATAACACTCAAAGGATCAAAGTGCTGCTGTGTGATCAAAGGTCAGTGCTCAATTTAAAACGCGATTTCAAACTTCTCATTTCTGGTGATGTTTATGCCTTACTAATGCAGTTTTCAGGCTTAATTGATTTATTTAGTCTATCCCAAATGCAAAGTGTCTTGATGTATTAAGTCAGGACTGCCACTAAAGTCTAATAGGCGACTTTTGGCTACTTTTTTTCAACCTTAGCGACTTGGGGTATCTTTTAAGCGAAAAGCTCATTTTTCCAAAATTTAGGCGACTGAAAATTTTGATGACTTTAAAATTCACCAAACTCAAAAGATCCGAGAACACCTCGTAATTTTAAACCACTGTTAGATGACGAGGTCAACTCCTTTAAAGTTTAGAAAGACACAAAATTTAGCATTTTACAAAGACGCAATAAATTCATCAGTGAAATACCCCTTCAGTGCTGAAAATTCGTTTTTCATATAAAGAAAATATTTAGTTGAAAATTGAAATTTCCTGGCGAGTTCTTCACCGTCTGTTTTATATTTAGTTGGCGCATTTTGTTTTGATTCAATTTATCTGGGTTGCCAAAAGCCCGTTATGTAGCTCCAGTGCGACATTAATTTAATACTTACCTCAATTTATCTGGGCACCTAAAACTGGTACTTTAATAAGTTTTTAGAAGACTTTTGCTACTATTAAGAATTTATACTAAAGCTACGATTGTTTTTCATACGTGCTTAGTTTATGTTGTCTCTTGTGGCTGGCGCAACATGGCCAAATATGGTCCATGCGCCATAAAACCCCCAAACCAGCCGCAGGTGCTTAGGCTGTGGCAGCCCTATTAAGACGATAATCTAATTCCATTAAGGCAAACGAAACGCTGACAGCGCATTTTTTAATACATGTTTCAGAATAATTACATTTTGTTTTGGAATAAAGTTCGAACAGAGTACATGCACAGGAGAAACAGCACGAATTCAGAGCAATGTTTCTTTAGAATGTTCTGAAATATTACCGCTTTGCCTTGTTACTGTCTCTTCAGCACTTAATACTTCTTTATCGCTTCAACTTAATTAACCCTCCATTAGTCGCGGATCTTTTTTAATAAATGAGATCACTGCATCTGTAGGTGCTCGACATTTTCTTTTCCAGTTACGCACGCATTAATGGGCCGCGGTAGCCCAGTTGGAAGAGTAACGGATTAGCAACCAGAGGGTTGCGTGTTCGAAACTGGATTCAACCATAGACCGTGTACGTGGGGGCTTGTGTAGGTTAAATCTGTCGTGTACTCACGTTGGCGGGGTGTGAGAGTTTGGAGAGAGGGGTGCCAGCTCAGGTGTTGTCTCGTCATCTGACCGTGGTTCAAAGTTACTTGATGTCCTCGGATCTTTACCTTTGGAATTGATCCCGAGCTCTAGTGTGATGTTAATTAAAATACCTACCAGAACAGTTCGTATCAAGAATTCTTTAAATGACTTTATTATTGGACTAGTATATCAATCGGTATCGCATTCCGTATTATTTGTGTCGTAAGGGAGATTTATGTTTGTTTCTAGTTAGTACATGCAAATTTCTTCCTCCCTGAATGGCAATATATATGTATGAATTTTAAAAAGTTTTTTTTTCGGGATACATCGGATATTTTCGATCGGGTTGTTTGCTTTGTGTTCATAATAAACAAGTTTTTTTAATGTTATGGAGTTATTCCGTATTTGCGATATACGAACAGTAACTCTAGACTTCTCATGCATGCCCCTCCAGTACTGTCCCGACTTTAAACCTCCTGGTGGTTGTCTCGACGAGGTATCTGGTCATCAGCAAAACAGACCAGATCTTGATGGACGAGGTATCGCGTCATTAGAAGAAAACTGACTAGATCTTGATCTCGTCATACAAAAATCTACAATACCTTGATGACTAGGTATCGTAATTAGCAAAATTGGTCAAATCTTGATGGACGTCGAAACCACTAGGAGGTTTAAAGACGCATTCACCTCAAACGTCAGTGTATCCGTCAGACCAAATCGACGACCATTTACGCCTTTTGGATTATTTTTTGACCATCCCGATCACTCACTGAGGCAGCATGGGACTACGTTTCTGTATAGAAAACATGTCGGTACGCATGCGCGTTTCAAATAATTTGTCGCAGGCTTGCCAAGGCAAGAATGATTTGTGTTGTATGTATTCCTAGAGGAAATTCATTTATGAAAATAGGTATTAGCAGGAAATCGGAGCGTAGTGTTATTTCGCGCGTGCAGATTTGTATGTTACCGTCAATGTGTGAAATCGGGCATTTGTGTGTTTTCCTTATGTGAAATTTAAAGAATGACGTAAAAATGGAATGACAAAGTATGAAATGTTCAATATTTCCCATTATTTAGTCATTCTATGCAATACCAAAAGGCAAACCGTCAAAGTATAAAATACTCCCTCCAATGTTTCGACTTGAGAGTAACTGGACTTGTAAAGGATTTCCTAGGCAAATGCCTAAGGTTAGATTTCCTAGGCAAAGGCCTAGGAAATCTAACCTTAAGTGTGAAATTAGGCATTTGTATGTAATGCTTAGGAAATTATAGAAAGCAGTAAACTTGGAATCAAAGTATAAAACGCTTAATATTTCACATATTTCCTAGGCATTCATTCTGCGCGGTAGCCCGGTTGGAAGAGTAGCTTATTAACAACCAGAAGGCCGTGAGTTCGAAACTAGATACACCAAAGACCGCCGTGTAAGGGGATGGTGGACGTTAAATTTGTCGTGGCTTCAAATGTCCACTTTGGCGTGGTTGGAGAGTGGAGTATCATCTCAGCATCGGTCAGATGCACGTCATTTGACCGTGATTCAAAATGACGAGGTGTTTGCCGTCAGATCTCTCCCTTCGAAGTTGATCCCCGATCCTTCGCCAATAGCCCGATGTGTTGCTCCAGTGCGACGTTAATTAAATACCTACCTAATATTTCACACATTTTATTGCGGATTACGGTTACAGATTTCCTAGGCTAATTTCCTACGCTCTTGCAAATCTAGGCGTCAATGCTTGAAATTAGGTATTGTATATGCTTAGGAAATCTATAGAATCCATACAGCTATGCAGGCTTTGACTAAATATTGTCTCGTTCTGTATAATTCCTAGGTATTATATACAATCTCCTATGAAAATATATAGTATATTAAAATATCACAGGGCATTTCTTGCTTTGCCAAAAAACTTCATGCATTCTATAAATTTCCTGGGTCTGTATTTTACATATTGCTTGTGACGTTTTTTCTTATTTACATTTGTAACTTAGCACTGATGCCTCGAGTGTTGGTGTAAATTATTACTGTAAAATAAAAATTACCAACTGTTATCCAAAATATTAAGTTACCTATAAATGTCGAGATAGCAATGAAGCAATTTAAATCGCATTAAATTTCAAATTAAAATCTAACAATTTGATGTCAGTAAAACTTTCATTGTGTGATCATTACTTGATGTTTGTCTTGTGTTTGGGGCACCTTGGTCAAGTATGGCTCCTTGAGCCTTAAAACTCAATGAAACCAACTCTATCAATTCGATAAAATTGAAAGTTGCATCAGCAAATTTTTTATTAATTACTTAATGGTCAATTTGAACCGTTAACATCTATTAAAAATAACCGTTAATGTCAATTTCTACAAGTTAACCGTTAAATTTGGTAACTGAAACACGTAAACACAACTGATATTAGCCGTTAATTATAGCTGTTATCGCGAATTAGCAATAACACTTCGCACTGTTTTCGCAAAATAACAGTTTTCTCCTATCACTAATCACCAGAACGATTTTAAACTATCGCGAAAGATAAACTAGAACTGGACGGCTTGGCGAATTGGCAATGAACTTTGGGCGATTCACGGCTGAATATGGGAGTTCCGGAAGCCTGCCAATAACAAACCCCTACTTAGGGGAGTATCTACATCTTGCAGGATAGAAGAATTCCGCCCTTTTGTACATATTTGGACCACCCCCGTGATGAAGTTTGTTGATTGGGTCCCGAGTTCAGGCCTTATGTTTCACTGGATGTGGCCAAGATTTCAATTGAAGTTGGGGTTATTTTTAATTTTATATTCTCTATTCAAAAGAGAAATGAGCTTGTTCCTGGTCGAAGGCATTTCATAACTAATTCCGCTGAAAAACCAATTTCCACCTCTGTAGAAACTTATTTCAAATAAACAATTGCATTTAAGATAAGTTACATTTTATTTCATGAGAATTATGTCAATCTCTTGGATGAATAAGTTTTTTAGTGTCAGTGTTGAGCGTGATCAACTAATTTTTTTCAATCGATTGATTCATGATTCTATAATCATGACTAAAAATGAGTCATCAATTGGTCATTAATCTTTCATTAGTTTTAGTAGTGTATACGTTACTAAATTTCTACAGAAACATGCAAAATAACTTAAGCGATTATTTTACACCTAGTTTGCATGTTTTTTAGTCGATTAAGAATTTCATTATTATGAAACAAGCTACTTTAGCCAACATATCTGATCCTTTTATTTGATTCATATTTTGTAATTTGATTTTCATTGTTACGTGCATTTTGTTACGTTGTAAAATGTAATCAGAAAATAATTTCACCATGTTTTAATCTTTCATTTTCTAATCATTATAATTTTCCTTTTCGTGGCGAGGGCCGCTGTAGCCTGGTTGGGAAAGTAGCGGATTAGCAACCGGAAGGTTGCGAGTTCGAATCCAACCAAAAACTGTCGTGTACAAAGGGGGCTGGTGCACGTTAAATTTGTCGTGGCCTCAAATGTCCTCATGTTGGTGTAGTCTGGAAGCTTGGAGAGGGGTGCCAGCTCATGTGTGACCTCGTCATCTGACCGTGATTCAAATTACGTGTTGTCCTCGGTCTTTCCCTTTGGGTTTGATCCCGGACCGTTGCCAATACCCCATTGTGTTGCTACAGTGCGACGTTAATTAAAATACCTACCAAAACAACGAAAATCAGTCAAATCTGATGCAATGAAGAAACAGTCGCGATTTAACAAATCAGTTTTCCCTTTATCTTGAGTTTGTTTTCCAATTTTCGTGCAGTTACGTTTCGAGCAGCGCGTTCCGATTTTCGACTTTGAACTTTTGTCCAGAACTCAGATAAGAATAGTGGTATTAATAAATAAATACGCCCTGTACGGCCGTAAACATTCGCGATGTTTGAGCATTGTACGGGAAGTGGCTTATCAATTTTTAAAAATAAAAACGGCGCTTTTAATAAGAAAAATTAAATACGAAGTTTTAATATCTGCCAGTTTTGTGAATGAAGCGGTTTGACCCGTAGTTGTGCTCTGTACTAAATTATGTTTCCAATGTTAACGATTTGTCATTTTCGCTTTATCGTGTCCTTCCGACTCATTCGGGCCGTTGTTGCCCGGTTCGGAACGAATTAGCAACCGGAGGTTTGCGAGTTCGAATCCAACCAAAGACCGTCGTGTACAGGGGGGCCAGCTCAGGTGTGACCTCGTCATACCGTGGTTCAAACTACGTAGTGTTGTCCTCGGATCTCTCCCTTAGGGTTTGATCCTGGGCCTTCCCCTCTGAGTCAGTGGGGCCGTTGTGGCTCAGTGGGTATGCCCACACCGCTAGCAACGTGCGAGTTGTAGGCGGCGCAGGTTCGATTCCTGTCAGGTGCGATCCTCCCTGTGTGTATTTCTCTCTTCTGTGTCAATAAAACTTTGTATTTGCATTACTTGATATTGTATGTCGTGTCTCCCGCAGCATTGCCAAATATGGCTCTTGCGCCATTAAAGTCCAACCGAGTGATCTGCCTCCCTTCTGTTTTACCCTCGTCTACTCTTCTGCTTTGTCCTCCCTCTATATTGTTTTTTAAATTCTGTTATAATATTTTCATACCACTCTCATTACTTGTAAATATCATTCTCATCCATTTTATATCTGCATAGTACTGATCTCAACATTTTTAAATGTTAAATCGTTAAAATCATGTTTAAATCCTAATTTATTATCTACACGTTGATCAACATATTTCAACTCTATTTTAATCTCACATTATTTAACTCTTTCCAATATTTTATTCTCTAAAATACTGCTGGAATCTTTCCCACTAATTTTTTTAATGTTTTTACATTTACAATGATTTTATTATCTTATCTGGCGTTTGGCGCAGCTTGTCCATTTCTGGACCTTGTGCCATAAAACCTAAACCAACCCTCTATATTGTCTTGTGTTTAGCGCAGCTTGGCCAAATATGGCCCTTGCGCCATGCAACCCCAAAACAACCAACCTGATTTAACTGTCAACATTGTACATTCGTGTTGAATAAATAGCTATTTTGTATTTCGGCTGTGTCATTTTATCACATCGCTCAGCTCACTATATTACAGTATGAATGAGCTAGCGGCTGCGTTTAATTGTTGCAGCCAGCACTGTTCGGATCAGGGATGCGCGGCCCGCGGGCCACACGCGGCCCTCCGTTGATTTGCTGCCTCACCATGCGTTATGGTCAGATGATAGGCAATTTTTAAAAATTGCCAGGCGCGGCACTTTTTCAAAGAACAAACTTTTTCAGTCGTGAATATTAACAATTTAGAATCCATTTTGCGCTTGGTTGCAACAAAAATCGAACCAAATATTAAAACAATTGTAAATAAATGCAGTGTCGCGCATTGAATCTTCGTGATATATGATAAATGTAAATAAATTTAATATATTGTAAATAACTCACATTTTTTGTCGGCCCTCCCATAAGTCAGTGAATCTATGGGCTCTTGGTCTTAACATGTCTAGCCCGGTTGGCAGAGTAACGGTTTAGCAACCGGAGGGTTGCGAGTTCGAATCCAACCAAAGACCGTTGTGTACAAAGGGGACTGGTGCACGTTAAATCTGTCGTGGCCTCAAATGTCCTCACGTTGGCGTGGTGTGAAGTTTGGAGAGTGGGGTGCCAGCTGAGTTGTGACCTCGTCATCTGACCGTGGTTCAAAATTACGTGCTGTTCTCGATCTTTTCCTTCGGGTTTGATCCCTGACCGTCGTCAATAGCTCCAGTGCGGCGTTAATTAAAAATAACTATACCTTAAGTCTGCATCCTTAGTCTGGATCTTTCCTGAAAAACGGTGGCCTGTTTCACACATCCCATGAATCCGAAATAATTCAGTATCACAAACTGCCCAGTAAAGCTCTGGACACCAATTCTCAGAATTGAGTGGGGCATTTTCCGTCGCTATTAGGCAGCTGTTTACTCTGCTAATACAAGTTCTCCCGTGATGGCAAACTCAATTAATTTCCGTAAACGTCCTCTGGGTGCTTCTCTATGGAAGACGTTCGTTCGTAATATGCTGCGATCCGTTTCGTATCCTCCTCTAAAAGCCGTTTTGGTGACGGTCTACTAGATTCTCCCGACAATATTTCTCTCCTGATGAGAACGTTAATTGACCGATTGTAAAGGATAGAATTCCGGCTTGGATGTCAGAGCCCAGAAGGTCCATTTCAGCAATTGCAGAGGTGGCCAGAGGCTCTAGTCATTGACCTTTTTCATGTCAAAACGACCGCTTTGCAAGAATGTGTTTATGAAATTTAGTGAAAATATTACGTGATTTGCGTAATATTTAACAATATTTCTCTCTTGATGAGGAATTCACCAATTGCTCAGGATAGGATTTCTGTCCTTCTGTTTTACCTTGGCCTATCCTACTTTACCCCCTCGGGGGAACATCTTTAGGTGTGTACAGACTTCACGAACCCGAGGTACCCTAGAGATCTTTTCGTTTCCCATGGGGTTTACGTGGTGTTGTCCTCGGATCTTTCCCTGTGGGATTGATCCCGGACCGTCACCAATAGCCCATTGTGTTGCTCCAGTGTGACGTTAATTGAAATACCCCCCCATGGGGTTTACTGTATTTCGTAAACATGGGGATCGCGACCCCAGGATGCCCAAGCTACCTTTCTCTACTTTCTTCCATTCGACCTTTCTTTTCACAATTACTTGACATTGCCTTGTGTTTGGCCCTGCTTGGCCAGATATGGCTCTTGTGCCATAAAACCCAAAACCAACCAATGGTATATACCAAAACCAAGCTGTATATGAGCTGTCATGAAGCTGTATATATCGTTAGGGTTGTCATTTCTATCATTCTTATCTCTAGCTAAATTTCGCGCTAACCCTTGGCGCACCTTTAACCCAAAAGTACCGGCTGTGGCAGCCCTGCAGTACGGTAGGACCTTGATTATTCGAGCCCCGATTAACCGAATGTCCGTGTTATCCGAGCCGAATACGAGACCGAGTTTTTTTACGGATTGGGCGCGCGGACATTACGAGCGCGATACTAAATTAACAATGACAGTCTCGCTATGCCCGATGGATATACACAGTGCGTCAAATAAGTTTTAAGACTCGTCCCAGAGCGCTCGTTGTAATGGCGCTGTGAGTGTAAATGCGCATGCGTCATAACGTCCATCGTCTACTGGCACATTGCCAACAAGTTGTGCGCATTTCGTTAAATAGCTGAGAGAAGGCGAGCGTTCATTGCAGAAGTGAATTTTTTTCATGTTGATTTTTTTAAGATGGAGCAAAGAGCTGTAATTAAATTTAACGCAAAACTTGGTAAAAGTGCTTCGGAAACATACCAACCCATGAAACAAGTTTACGGTGACTGTTGTTTAAGTAGATCAAATGTTTTTGTGTGGCACAAACGTTTTTTGGACGGAAGAGATACGGTAGAAGATGATCAGCGTAGTGGAAGACCAATTTCATCTAGGACACCTGAAATTATTGAAAAAGTACGAAATTTCGTAACAAACGATCGCTGTGCGTCACTGAGAATGATGGAAGACTCTTTAAACATCGACAAAGAAACAATTCGAACCATCCTGCATGAAGATTTGGGCAAAACAAAAGTGTGTGCTAAATTTGTTCCACACACTTTAATCCCTGAACAAAAAGCAATGAGAAGTGCACATTGCAGACATCATTTCAGCCGCTGAAAACGATCCAAACTTCTTGAAGTCCACCGTATTCACCTGATTTAGCACCCTGTGACTACTCCTTATTCCCAAAACTTAAAATGAAGTTAAAAGGGTGTTATTTTGAGGGTATTTCGACCATACAAGAAGCTTCGACGCGTGCTTTGCAGGCCATTCCACAAAGTGATTTACAACAGGCGTTCGATTCATTAATAAATCGCTGTAAAAAGTGCATTAAAGCCGGAGGGTCCTATTTTGAATAAAAAACCAAAACAGGTATTAATTTCTTGTTTCCATTTCTTTTTACAGACCCAGTCTTAAAACTTATTTGACGCACTGTGTAAAGTGCCATTCCGCAAAACGGAAAGCGACAATTTGGCGGGCTTCGTGCATTCAAGGCGCTCAACAGCCACCGGCAGAGTATATCCACAGGTGCGCGTGTGTACTGAAGTGAAATGAGCTGTCTCCCCCTTCAGTAGAACCGCCCACCGCTTTGAAAGACGAGGGGGTAAAAGGGTCAAAGTGACTCAGTCTTGGAATATAAGTCGAGGGGGTCTGGTTCTCCGTGGTGTCGGTCAGAATTCGAAGCAGTACTTGTTGCTTTAGCACGTGCGGTGGATATCTTGGCTTAAGCTCTGTGGATCAGCCTGGACTGTTTCAGGTAAAGATTTATCTTTGTACTGATTTAATGAATTTATTATTTGCTTCTCAGGTTTGAAATGTAATTCTCGGCCAAGCGGAGAGCTGGAATTAAGCCTCATTGGTGTGCTTGGTTTGTTGACTACTTGATTATGGGCTTCGCTTTACCGCTGGTATTTCTGATTAGCAATCAGGGACGAAAATCCCTGCTTGTGGAAATGCCACATGTTACCGTTATTTGACCTAGTAAACATCCCATAAGGTTTGTCTTGTTTGATTTGGTTACTGGTGTTGACATGTTGATTAAGGGTTTCCCCCTTGATAATTAAGGTAGCAATCGGATGGAAATCTCATCCTTGCTTATGGAAATGCCACGGTTACCATTATGACCTAGTAAACATTCCATAAGATTTGGTCTGTTTGATTTGGTTACTGGTGTTGACAACTTGATTAAGGGTTACGTTTTTCCGTTGATATTTTAGGTAGAAATGAAGGACGGTAATCCTTGCTTATGGAAATGCCACATGTAACCGTTATGACCTAGTAAACATCCTATAAGGTTTGGTTTAGTTTTTTGACAACTTGATTAAGGGTTACTCTTTTTTCTAAAGCTTTCTCTTCCCTGTACCTTTCGGGTGTTTAGTGGGCAGGTTGAAATTTCACACAAAATGTTTATTGATTTTTGAACTGCGGAACCACATAAATATCCTGTCCGCTTTTAATAATTGATAATAATTTGCTTGGAATCCTTTAAGGGTACCACTAAATTTGATTTTTACTTTATATATTTGTTATAATTTATTGTATTTGTGTAACTAAGAATAAATATTTCATTGGTCAGTGTTAAAAATTCTGCTTAAATAACAGTGGAATAATTGGTCTTAACGGAATTTTAGTCCTTGAAATATTTGGAGTTCTTTAATTAGTCTTTGGTTGGGTTATATGGCGTAAAGGTCATATTTGGCCATGCTGCACCAAACAAGACAAATGACATCAAGTAATGGACATACACACACGCAAGGAAAGTTTTACTGCCACAGATGAGAGAAATGATGCACCCGGGGAGGAATCGAAACTGCCCTCCTATAAAAAAAAAACTCGTAGGAATTAGTTTTGGGTGAAATGAGAAATTTCCAACATTTATATGCTGGAATATAACACTATGTGACTTTCGCGACGTAAACACAACAACGCAGTGTCTTACGTCCACTGCGACTACGTCTAAATGTTCCAAGTAGATAGGACTATTCGAATTCAAAAGTACTCGTGCACGGATACTTAAATATTCATTGTATTCGATTCTTTCTCGTTTTCGAGGAAGAGAAGCCAGAAAGAATCGAATTTGAAATATTCGAATACCAAAGAATTCGAATATAAAAATAGTCGAGCACCAAAGAATTCGAATATAAAAATAGTCGAACACCAAAGAATTCGAAGTACTCGTATACCAAAGTATTCATCCCAAGTTTTCATCCGGCTTGTTTTTTGTAAAAAACATCACAGTTGGCTGATTTTTACTATCGCTTAGTCATTTTTCGACTATGTATTCGATCGTTACCACCGAGATAACAAGGCCAGACCGCTGTGACGTTTCGATCACGTGACTCGCTTACTAGTAGTCATAACAAACATCGCCGCATGGCCGACTACTTGTGGATTACCTTTAATGTAGCGTAAGAAATTAGGGTTTTTTATACTATTTTACCGGAAAGCAAGTGCAGCTGCAGTTAAATATTGTTATATAACATTTGTGGAACATTACAGTGTCAAGGTGTTAAAGGCTTTCGTCAAACAACACGTTTAACGTGTGTCCAGACCGATTTCTTTAGGCTTAACCACGAGGCTATCCAAAATGCCCTTTAGATGCTGTGTACCTACTTGCTCTGGAAATTATAGATATGGTGATGCACCAAATATGGCGGTTCTCTCCTTTCCAGAGGATAAAAATATTAGAAAAAGATGGCTCAGGGCGATTCCACGACCCGACTTTACACCATCAAAACGCAGCTAAGTCTGCGAACTTCATTTTCAAAACGATGATATCGTCCGGAATGTATCGAAATTCAACAAAAAAAACTGGTGAGTGTTCTACCTTTTCCATGAAACGTCTCCGTTTAAAAGTTGGTACTATACCAAGTATATTTCCGAATTGCCCTAAATATCTCTCGAAAACTTGTCCCACCGTTCGTAAAAGCAGGGAAGATAAAATTCGTGAAACTGATCAATTCAATTTATTGAGAGCTATCAACGAAAGCAAATCTGAGTTCATTGCTCATCATGAATCTATTTCTTTTCAAAATTTTAATAGGCTACTAGAAATTCTGGATTCATTACCCCATAAACAAAATTGGTTTAAACTAATTGAGGAGTCAAAAGTTACTTTTTTCAAAATTTGTTTTAATCCAGGACCTGCAACAAATTACACTGTTGTAATACATTCAAATCTGAAAATGGAAATATTTATATGGCCAAGAAATTTCTGTTTAGATAACAATCAAATCAAAACACCCTGTCACGTTAATAATTTGGAAATTATTGAAAATTGTTTGAATTTTATAAATGAAATATCAATGAAAAATTCTTCAGCCAACTATGATAATAATCGCTTCAATTGCTTTGATTTCCCATTTTTACAGATTTAATGATGAAGAACACATTAATTAGATTTCTTTAGACTGAGAAAGGGTTTTCTTTTCTTTTTGATTTATGGTCACATTTGAGAAACTATGATATTGGGCGGTATTAAGCTTGATTGACGTGTGTATTTTAGTTAATAAAAGTCATAAGCGAGTTTTTCGCTATTTTTTAATTGAATTTACGATATAATTTTGGCTGGTTTTTTAATAAGTTATTGCTTTTACTATTTACGCACACTCTCTGTTATCGTTAGTAAATATGGAAGAAAGACGCGAGGGTGTAAAAGTTTCATTCTGAGATTATCATAGTTTTGACTAGGGAAAAACCATATTTACAAACTGCTATAATAATTTGCAATAACGTATAACAATATTTTCCTGTGGTCTCGACGTATATAGAATATATTATGTATCGTTGTAGACAGATTTCACTGTATTAGGCTTTGAATATTCCAATACGGCGGTGGTCGTTCGTATCGCACGTATGACTACTAGGGAGACGCCATGACGGCAGCGGTCAGGCCTTGTTATCTCGGTGGTAACGATTCGATACAAAATCGATCCAAGTATTCGATTCTAGAATAGTGTTAACGGGAAGTGTTAAAAACCGTCTTCCCATTTAAGGCATTCTACGGGTCAATTAGAAGGGTTTCGATTACTGGTTGGGATCTCTTCTAATTGGATTAATTTTCTCTACGCCTTTTGCTGCTAGAACTGAGACAATTTCCCCTTCACTTTCTACGTTTTCCATTTCTAAACTTAACAAAGTCTAATCGCCCTTTTGTAGTAAGCAATGACCGTAGAGTGAATAGAGCTTTATTGGTCTCTGAAACCGCACCATCGTTCCAGCATTGTCAACAACCTCTTTCCATCACTCATTTTAACATTTATACTGGTCTTGGACAGTTTTACCAACTTTTTTAACACATCACCTGTTTTTATCTGATTTGTTGGATCACTACTCATTCATCAATCACTTTACCTTTTTACATCACTGACTTTTTATCGCATGTATAATGTATCATATTTTAATTCTGTTTATAATTAAACTCTTTTGAGCTTTGGAAAATGTTTTTTATGTCCCTTGTTAGTGTATGTGCATATTTTAGACTGCTTTTGTCGTCCTGGTAGCTATTAAATATTATTTAATCTTGCGTTTATCGCAGCTTGTCTGTCGGACCTTTCGCCATAAAACCCCAACCAACTAAGGAAATATCTGACGATCTAACTAGGGAAAGAAAGGTCTTGATTACTAGTTTCTCTAAACAGTTTCATACATGTGTCCAAATCTTCAAAATAAATTTCGACTTTTGGCCACCTGGTAACTTGGTGTTCCGATCCTTTCTAAGGAAATATCTCAGACAACGTACAAGGATGTCTCGACTGTTTTCCATCTTGCCTGTTGAGCGGCATTGAACAAAGAAATTAAGGAATCAATCACCCTGGGGAACTCTATCCCTTTGACTGTTTTTCTCGGAGTTTTGCTGTCCCTGAGACGTTAGTTGAAAGACTGGTTTTTTTTTTGGCTGACCGGATGCAGGGGATGATGGTTGGGGGACAGTGTCACCTCGGCGAATGAAGACGCTTTTTACGACATCTCTCGCACTGGAACAGTCCATGAACGAAACTAGATGGGCAGAATCGAGTTCTTTTAATCGAATACTTTGTATTCGAGTACTTTCAACGGAATAAGTATTGGAATGAATTCGCTATGAATATTTTGTATCTGAATATTTTGTATCTGAAAACTTCTGTATCCGAATACTTTTTAACAGTCCATGAACGAAACTAGATGGATGGAATCGAGTACTTTTAAGAATCGACTTCTTGATATTCGAGTACGTCCAAGTACCAAATAAGAGTTCGAATACCTGTTCAAAAACGATAATCGATAGTAAAGAATCAACTAACTGATATGAGGCTATGTATACCTTTGTATCGAATTCTTTGTATCTGAATACTTTGTCTCTGAACACCTGTATTCGAATATTTTGGATGAATTCTACTTGGGGGACCTCGGTGAATGAAGATTTCCATGGACATGAGCGAAAGTAGATGGACTGAATCGAGTACTTTTAGAATCGAATACTTGGTATTCGAGTATTTTCAAGTATCGTATAAGTATTCGAATACATATACAAAAAACGATTAACCGATAGTAAGAATCAGCCAACTGCGATATGACGGAATACCTTTGTTTCTGAACTCTGGTATTCGAATACTTTGGATAAATACTTATGTATCTGAATATGTTGGGATTGGCCAAATATGGCCCTTGGGCCATAAAACCCAACCAATCTTTATTTTCGTCTTGTCTGTCTTGTGTTTTGCGCAGCTTGGCAAAATATGACCCGATGCCATGAAACCAAACCATCCTGTATTTTTAATAAAAGTTTTTGTCGTAAAATAAACTTGGAAATGGTGAATTTCTTGATTATCTGCATGATTACTTGACTTCATAATGACATGCTTTAAAATTGAATTTCAAAATCGTAATTTAATCGTGGCTAGGGAAAATAAAAACCCAGGGAGACAACGATTTCAAAAGCTTTTCTTGTGTGTATGTCCATTTACTTGACGTTGTATGGCGCATCTTGGCAAGTATGGCCTGTGTGGCATGAAACCAAACCATTCTGTATTTTAATAATTATTTTTGTCGTAAAATAAGCTTGATTTTCAAATGACATGCTTTAAAATTGAATTTCACAATTTAGTCCCCGTGGATAGGAAAAATGTTTTATACACATATCTCCATTAGTAACGGAATAGTTTCGATTTCAAAGTCTGCCAAATCGCAGATTTTGGTGTTTGGACAGTTTGAAACCGTGCACTTTTCACTTTTATTTTTTTGATTATTTACGCAATGAATTAGAAGAGCATTTACAGATGGGCAATGAGTTACAATTATCAACATAAAACCATCCTCATTTCCCCACTGCAACAGGAGCCATTTTTAATCTTTGTTTTCGCTTTCCCGAAGATTTGTGTCAATACACGTGACAGTCGTGACGTTTGGGGCATGGTACAAGCCGAAATTATGCGTTAGTGCACGTGCTCTAACAGCAACAAGTTTCGACAGTGAAATGGAATACCCTGCGCTACTGATGGAGCAAGATTTTGTCTCTTATCAGAGGTCTTATCACTAGAGCCCGGGTGTTGACAAAAATTCATCCAAAAATCTTTCTTTAAAATTCTCTTTCCCCATTGGGTTTACTGTCTTTAGTATAGACGGGGGTCGCTCTCCCGGGATACATACCCCTCGGAGGCACAACTTATGGTGTGTGTACGGGCTTCACGAACAGGAGGTAACCCTTGTGATCTATTCTTTTCCCATGGGACGTACTGCCTCTGGTAAACAAGGGGGTCGCGACACCAGGATGCCCAAGCTATCTTTCTCTACTTTCCTTTCTTTTCACAATTACTTGACATAGTCTTGTGTTTGACGCAGCTTGGCCAAATATGACCCTTGAGCCATAAAACCCCAAACCAATCAACCCATGGGGTTTACTGTCTTAAGTAAACCTGGTGTCGCGCTCCCGGGATACCTAAACAATCTTTTGCTTTCATCCCAATACCCCGTTGTGTTGCTAAAAATACTTAGCCATCTTAGGGGCCGTCGTGGCTCACTGGGTATGCCCACTGTGCTAGCAACCTTCGAGTTGTAGGCGGCGCAGGTTCGATTCCTGCCAGGTGCATTCTTCCCTGGGTGTATTTCTCTTCTGTGTCAGTAAAAGCTTTCAATGTCTGTGTCAATTACTTGATATTGTATTGTGTCTGGCGCAGCATGGCCTTTGCGCCATAAAACCCCCAAATCCAACCTACCTATCTTAAAATTACTGTTCCCAATACCTTTCCCCCTTTCACGACATTTTTAACTTGATGTCGTCTTGTGTGACGCAGTTTGACCAAATATGATGACTCTTGAGCCATGAAACCTCAACTAACCAACCCTGGGTACCTTTTTGGTATTATTTTTAAGAATTTATGCTACTATTTCACAAGGTGCTTTGGCTGTGGCACCTCTGGAAGCTTATCTAGATTTCAGGAGCGTCTGCTAGAGGTTTCGTTTAGCAGTAAACAACGGCCGTATTGCGACAAAGCAAACCAAGTTAGCGCCTGTAGGTCGCGGTTCAACTAGCCCCCTCGTTTAGCAGTAAACAACGGCCGTATAGCGACAAACAAAGTTGGCACCTGTAGGTCGTGGTCTAATTCGAATAGCAGCAAATCGCAGCCGTTAGCGACGAAGCAAGTTAGCGCCCGTAGATCGCGGTCGAACTAGCCCTCACAAAGCACCCATAAACGATTAAAGGGACAAACCAAACCCAGTTGGCGCCGGTGTTGATTAGATTTATGGCGCAAGGGCCCAAACCAGACCAAGCCGCGCAACTGCGATTCCTGAATAACCGCCAGTCTAAAACTGACACATCCCAAAGTCTTCCTTCCAGATGTCCATTGAAAGAAATATGGGATCCGGCTTAGATCGGCTTACAATTGTATACCTAAGCCAATAATGCAAGCTTATCCCGAAGTTTGTTTCTCTTGTTGACTTCGCTTCACTAATACGCTTACACTGAAACCTGTTCCACGTCTTTTTACTTTCGAGCCAGAATGTTTCGTTCGGCTATTCTATTTCTGTGATGAAAATGTCAAGCGGCTATAAGGCGCTATCCCTGCTTTTGTGTCTGTTGGTCACTGGAGTTGTCTGAACGTCGGATTCCAAGGGTTGGACGTGATTTGGAAGATATTGGACTTCGGAACTGAATGGATCGTGTCCCTTTTTTCGGACGAATCGATTTCTTTTGACAGCGGAAACCAATTGTAGGGATTTCCCCCTCTTGGTTAAGTATCTTTTTCTGTGGGTTGTGCTTTCATGGCTGGTAGTTGAATTTATGTCGCACTGGACAAACACGACGGGCTATTAGTGACGGTCTGGTAGGAATCCCGGAGGGGAAGATCCGAACTCGTAAGTGTCACAACTCGACACCGGAGTCAACACCGGAGCTGACACTTCCACACCACGCCAACGTGAGGACATTTGAGGTCACCGCAGATTTAACGTGTACCGGCCCCCACATACACATTGGTCTTTGATTAGATCGAGTTTCGAACTCTCAACCCTCTAGTTGCTAATCAGCGACTCTAAACTGGGTAGTCCTAGCTAGTCTTCGGCCGCGTAGCCCGGTTGGAAGAGCAACTGTAGGGTTGCGAGTTCGAATCCAGTCAAAGACCGTCGTGTACAAAAGGGGGTTGTGCACGTTAAATCTGTCGTGGCCTCAAATGTTCTTACGTTGGCCTGGTTTGGAGAATCAGGTACCAGCTCAGGTGTTGACCTCGTCATCTGACCGTTGTGCAAAATTACGTGGTGTTGTCCTCGGATCTTTCCCTCGGGGATTGATCCCGAACCGTCGCCAATAGCCCGTTGTGTTGCTCCAGTGCGCCGTTAGTGAATTAGCATTCCCACCTATATCTTTAAAAGCGAACAAAAGGCCAAATCAAAAACGTGACATCGATATTAATTAAAGGTAGGTAGTTCATTAACGTCGCACTGGAGCAACGCAAGGAGCTATTGGCGATGGTTCCTAAAGGAAAGATCCATGGACAACGCCTCGTCATTATGACGAGAACACCTGAGCTGGCACCCCACTCTACAAACTGCCACACCACTGCACGTTAAATTGGTGGTGTTGCACGCTGGTGCACGTTAAATTTAACGTGCACCAACCTCCACGCACGATGGTCTCTGGCTGAACCGAGTTTTGAACTCGCAACCCTCCGGTTACTAATCCGGTTACAAATGTCCACGTTGGCGTGGTGTGGAAGTTTGGAGAATCGGGTACCAGCTCGGGGGTTGAATTCGTCATCTGACCGTGATATAAAATGAGGTGTTGTCCTTTGATCTTTCCCTTTGGGATCGATCCCAGATCGTCGCCAAAAGCCCGCAAGTGTCTTCTCCAGTGCGATGTTAATTCAATTACCTACCAGTTGTTCGACTCCTGTTACTTATACTGGGGTACTTCTCTCTACTGAGCGAGTAAAAATTTCCTTGTGTGCCCATTATTTGACGTTGTCTATCTGCCGTTACGAAAAATTTGTATGGAATTCTCTGAAAATTTCTGTAAACGAAAAATTTGTATAGAATTCTCTAAAAATTTCTGTAAACAAAAAATTTTTATAGAATTCTCTAAAAATTTCTATTGAATTATGTCCCGTTTTTCTATAAGCTCTAAAAGTAACCTTATAGAAAGTATAGAAATCTATCGAATGTCTATAAACCTAGAATTCTATAGAATCTCACATTTCCTTTGTTTCGCACGACTTTACTTTCCTATAGAATTCTGTAGAAATGTTTTTCTAGACCTCGTATTAGCTCATTTTCTCTATAGAAACGAAATTACGATTTTCTTTATAGAAATCTCTAGAATTTCTATACCAACGAAATTTCGTTTCTGTAGAACTATAATTTTTTCCGTAAAGGTTGTGTTTGGCCGCAGATTGGCTAAATAAAACCCAGGCAACCTAGTTTGCATGTGCCTAAGTACATCTCCGGGCCAAAAGTACTGGCCTACTCTACTTAAAGTATGTACTCGATTCTTTCTCGTACCATTGAATCTTCTGTTAACATTGTCTCTTCTTTCTCATTCGAATTCTCTCTGCCTCATTCTACCATTGTACTTGATTTTTCTCTTATTCGAATATAGTAGTATTCATCCGAAGTACTTCAATACCAAAGTAATCAGATACCAAAATTTTCGAACACCAAAGTAATCGAATACAAAAGTACTGGGATACCAAATTACTCTAATACCAAAGTACTCGAATACCAAAGTATTCTTCCAAGTATTCGAATACCAAAGTATTCTTCCCAAATATTCGAATACCAAAGTACTCAAATGTAAGAATACTCGAGCTTCAAAGTGTTCGTGTATGCCTTTGAATATGTTCGTGTGTTTTTGAATATGTTCTTATTCGATACTTGAAAATACCCGAGTACCAAGTATTCGATTCTTAAAACTAATCGATTTTGCCCATATCTACTCAAAAAGACGGCAATCGTGGAAACGCATTGCTTACGTTCAATCTGCTCCCTAATTGAACGAATACTTGTCCAAAATCACGCGACTCGGATGCCACCTCGCCGGAGCCAGACTACCTGGACCACCTGGAGTGACCACGTGTTTCAAACAGGTGTCAATATTGAATCTTCTGTAAACATGAAAGCGATGAGAAGTAATAAATCAGTCCAATCACCGGATCTGTCGCGAGCTGAAAGCAATCTCTTGGAGTGTCTTTCCCCAACGGGGATTTCACAGTTCCTTCCATTCTGCTGGACCCCATTCAATCCTGGATAAGAACATTTCCAAAATGGTCTTTCTATATGGTTAGGTATACTGACTTGGCCTTATCAGAAAATCACAATCAACGGTTTCTCGTAGCTTGGGCACTTGAGATTTTCTTTGAAAGTACAGTAAAGCCTTGATAAGTTGGCACCAGGATAACTCGTCACTTCCAGTCTCGTCTTGGTTTTCATAGACGGCAATATAATTAAACCTTCGTATACTCGTCGCGAATTCAAATGCTTACTAAAAACTAGCCTCTCATAAACTGCAATTTAATTAAATCTTCGTTTAGTCGTCGCGAATTCAAATGCTACCCGGATAACTGGTCAGTTTTTACCAGTCCCGTCTAGTTCTCATTGACGTCAATGCAATTAAATATTCGTTTATTCGTAGCTAATTTAAATGCTATGCGGATAACTCGTCACTCTAGAAAACTCTTCAATTTTCTTCAGTCCCGTGTAGCTCTCATAGACTGCAGTGTAAGTAAACCTTCGTTTACTCGTCGCACATTCACATGCTACCCAGTTATCTCGTCACTGGATGACTCGTTAATTTTCTGCAGTCCCGTCTAGCTGCCATAACACGGCAATATAAGTAAACCTTCGTTTACTCGTCGTGATTTCAAATGCTACCCGAATAACTCGCCACTTTGGTTAGATTGGGTTTTTTTACGCAAGAGCCATATTTGATCATTCTGTGCCAAACATGTAAGACTTCATAAGAAACATAACTTCAATAATAGACACGCACAAGGAAAGTTACTTTTACATTATAGAGAAATAGGGAGGAAATAATTGTTGTTTTTGTATTAATGGGGCTTTTAATCTAAGACGTGACAAATTCGAATTATATGCATTTTGGCGAGATAATTCTTCTGGTGACGTTGAAAAACCGTAGCTATTAGGTCGTCAGATTTGTATTTAATTTAATTATAAATCTATTGATTTAATTTAAAATTTAATTTGAAGAACAATAAATTCTTGGATGCAACGAAAAAATATGCTAACCAAGCGAAAGATTATTTTTAAAATAATTCCAAAATGAATATTACAATTCACTACTGAAATATTTGTAAACGATCATTTTATTGGCTATTTCTTGTTAATGATAAAACGCCAAAGCAACTTTCCTTTCTCCAATGTTCAAGAGGTCTGAAAGAGTAGGGGATTTGCAACCGGAGGGTTATGAGTTCGAAACTCAATCCAACCAAAGACCGTGCACATGGGGGCTGATGCACTTTATATCTGTTGTGGCTTCAGATGTCCTCATGTTGGCGTAATGTCGAAGTTGGAGAGTGGGGTGCCAGCTCAGGTGTTACCTTGTCATGTGACCTGATTGAAAATTACGAGGCGTTGTCCTCGGATCTTTCCCTTGGGTTTGATACCGGACCGTCGCCAATAGCCTGTTTTGCTCCAGTGCGACGTTAAATACCTACCGACCTTTTTTTTTCAAATTTTGTTGAGTTCGTAGCTTGCCTTACGGTAATTTTTTACCTGAAGACTTAATTAAACTTGATTTAATGTCTAATTTTATCAATGGATTTTAATGTGACTAATAGACTTGATATAAAAACTTCTAGTTTTCTTTTTAACACTAGTGATCTGAGATAAAAATATATTGCATCTGTTAGCAGTGTGTAATCAAACGTGCTATTACTTGTGTGTCACCAAATTCTGTCATGTTTTCTCAATATCTCGATAATCATCTGGTAAGCCTTAGCCTGAATCCTAAAACTTTAATCCCAACTTGACTGGGTGAAAGTATTCAAGCTGGTGGATTTTATTTCAAATCCCTTAGTCCATATTTTTTGCCACAACCTTGCCACAAGTATTTTTAAATCTCAAGTAAAAAACTAGGGCAAATTGACCTAATTCAGTAATAGGTTTCAAAACAGATGCTGTGAGATTAGGTTCCCGTAGTTATAAATTTGATCAATTATAGAATTAAATCAATCACGGAAAACGTGTATGGGCTTTCAGAGCTAGTTTAATTTGTTTTGCTCCCTAAGTTTTTGGAAGAGGTTGGTTGTTTTCGGGTTTTATGGCGCAAGGTTTACGTCGCATTGGAGCAACTACATAACGAGTTATTGGCGACGGTCAAGGCTCAATGCAGAATTTAAAGATCCAACTAATTTGAATGTGGAGCGCAAATTTCCCTCCTACTAAAATCTCTAAACCTTTCGGTGAGTTAGGAGGAGGTGAGTCTATAATTTGAATGTGGAGCGCAGATTTTGCAATCATGATTTGTTATTATGACACCTTATTCATGTTCATTTTTTGTTGACATAAAATGTTTTAAAATTGGTGTAATATTAAAAGCCCTCGTCTGTGAGTGATTTTCATTTGAATGACTTATGCTACTCTTGGTAGGTCTTAACAGGGTCGCAATGTCGGGGTGAGTACTGGAATTATGGCACCGAGGTTCAAGAGTATCCCCGGGAAATGGGAAAAGTTCTTGCACTGCAATGTGCAGTCTGTTTTCTATGATCAAAAAGTTAAACATTTTTACTGTGCTTATAACAAAGGTGTGCGGTAATTGTATAAATGTATTCACTTGTGTAAGTTTAACATTGAATGCTTGGGCACATACTTTTATTTCATGAGTCACGTCGTCCAATTTGGTATTGGGGCGTAATCAACTTTGGTACTGTAGTTCGTGGTCTAACTTGGTGCTGTGGTTCGTCATCCAACTTGGCAGGGGACGCGTCATCCAACTGGGCACGGGGACGCGTCGTCCAACTGGGCACGGGGACGCGTCGTCCAACCTGGTGTTGTGGCTCATCGTCTAACTTGGCCTCTTCCACCTAACTTCCAACCACCATTGTTTTTGAGTTTATTTACCTGTGGGCCAATGTATCAACTCATTACTTTTTATTACAGGCTGGTCCTTTGGGGAGAAGTCGCATGCGATGCTGAAGAGATGCCAGATCTTGAGGCGTGGCTCGCTCACTGAGGACAGTACCATCCCACGAGAAAAATTGCTCGCCACGAGATCCCCGATTGGTGTCAGCATCCCCAACGGGGAGCACCTGCGGACATCGCCATTCTGTACTCGCACTGCCCACCGTCCGGCGACGCCGGGGCGCTGGACGTGGGCTGTTATCAGCCTCAGGGCGGCCCCGAGATGATGCCGCCCAAGCGCCAGACCGTGGTGGACCGGCTGCGCCGCAGGCTGGAGGCCTACCGCAGGCACCAGGGCAACTGCCTGCCGCGCTATGACCAGACGGCCAATGGCCAGTACGACGCCCAGCGCCAGGAGACAATGCTGCTCAAGCAGAGGTTCCTGGAGACTAAGGCGAAGAAGACTCGGCGAAATGACCACCACCACAGTCGGAACTCTGCGGCCTCTGCCAACGGGAATGACCAGTCTCAGCGGAACTCAAGCGCGGTATGTTACATTTTTGTCTTTGGTTTTTGTTGACAGTAGCGATGGGCTGTTATTCTGATAGCAGTTCAAATAACAACTATTTCCCTCAAAACATTTAGCAACTGTTATCGAAAATATTAAGTGTCCGATGAAGGTCTCGTCATCTGACCGTGGTTAAAAATTATGAGGTGTCCTCGGATCGTAACCTTCCGGATTGATCCCGGGCCGTCGCCAAGAGCCCGTTGTCTTACTCCTGAGCGACGTAAGTTCACTACCTACCGATAAATGTTATTGATAGTGATACAATCTAAATTGGAGTTAAATTTTGAATTAACATTGAAATTCATAAAAATATTCGACTGAAAATAAAAGGTTGAAATTCCTAATATTTCTTAAATCAACGGTTAATTTAAACTGTTAATAAATGTTACAATTAAACGTTAACGTCAATTTCTAATCATGGAGGAAATATAAAAGAGTGAGTAATGGAAACCTTGTGTCCATGATCCTGGAGGAAACAAACCCTCATCTAATTGGTACAGGGAAAAAAGACGACCATTCATTGATTCATCTGATTTGTCCTCGGAAAGGTATGTTTTGCGATTTCACCATTTTTGTCACCATAGAAATTCGCATTCACACATCTGCCCTGTCATAAGATGTATCGCCAAACGTGGCTAAGATTTCAAACAGGCCAACCAAGTCAATTTTTCAGAGCAGTCACGTGACTATTAGTCGAAATGTTGGTCATACTTTTTGAAGCTGCTCAATAGCAATGCTTAGTCTACTCATTTCTAAGAGTTAATAACCGTTAAGTTTAGTTACTAACTGGTAGCGTCAGTTGCTAAGTGATAACAAAGATATTAACAGTCAATAACTGTTATCGCAATAACAGTTAATACGGTTATCGTAAAATAAGTTTTGCCCATCGCTACTTTACATGTTGCTTAACCAATTCGAGATCTTCATTATCTGGATTAATAAATTGAAATTCCAATTCGTTATTTTTGTATTCGAATTACTTGATATGAATCCCAGTGGTGATTTTATGCTGAACCACGCTAAAGAGTTGTGTATAACAAAATGCATTTATCAAAAGATATCTATCCAATACGGCGTAATTTTGATCTTGCACTATCTGGGAAAGCATTTAATACTTCGCTTTTATTTTCAAGAATTTCTTAAGCATAATACAGAAGAAAAACTTCTCGTGATAAATATTTGTGTAACATCTTATAATACTCGCAATTCAGCAAAAATTATTTGAAAAATCAACCAATAGCCCAATTTATCTGAACGATTCAATAACTTCAACCCTTGATATTTTCTTTGGTGAGTTAATATATTTTGATAATTTCATAACTTAGACATTTGAAAATTAGTTATCGACTTTTTTCTGGTTTCGATCGCGATATTTTTTTAATGCGTCAGTTTTATTCTATGCAATTTTGTTTTGCGTTTATATGTAGTTTATGTTGCACTAGCAGAATTTCCCGGGCGTTGCTCGAGTTGAATTGGTTGTAATACTAAGTGTTATTCCTTGGGGATTTCGAATTGTTTTTAGCCCCCTCTGCAGATCCAGGTCAAACCGAATGGGGGTTGATATATAGCCTATGTTTCCCGCAGGATTCTAAAGTATAAGTGTACCAAATTTGTGCGAGTTGACCAAACGGCGATCGTAATGATACTCAAGGTAATTCCAATGGGAATTTGGAATTGTTTTCAGCCTCCCGCAAACCCAGGTCAAATCGAACGGGGGTTAGTATACATATAGCCTGTGTTTCGCAAAGTTCTAAAGAATGAGTACCAAATCGAGTGTGGGTTGATCAAGCAGTGTAGATTTGTAGAGTAGACAGCAACTCTGGTTTATATTTGTAAAAGTTGCACGGTCTTAGACCCGCCTTTTACATCGGATTAAAGTTCTCAAATTTCAATTATAGAAAATTCTGAATTTGAAATACATTCTTACATTTCATGCAAAATTTCGGCGCACAAGGTAAGAGTAAAAGCGCGAGTTGGCGCCCAATCTGGTAACACTGACGGTGGCTCCGTTATTAATAAGTATGTTCTGAACTATTTCACGAGAAATTTGTCTTATTGCGAATTTTTCATTGTATGAATCTTTTTGTGAATATCTTGTAACTAATTCGAGCCCTTTAATTCTTTACGATCACTCAGTAACCTCGATTTCCGTTTCACGAGAAAATAGTAATTTTCGAAATTAACGCTGAATTTATTTTGTCGATTTAGTAAATGATCTTTTGCGCCGTTAATTCTTTACGAACACCTCACGGATTTTCGTTTCATGGGAAAATATTAATTGCGAAATTTCCCATTGTACGAATTTCTTTTGGCAATCTAGTAACTAATCGTTTACATCGTTAATTCTTTACGATCAATCAGTAACCTTGATTTCCGATTTATGAGAAAATAGTAATTGCAAAATTTCCGTTCGGTGAAATTTTTGAAAACCTAGTAATTATTCGTTTGGCTGTTAATTCTTTACGAATATCTCGGTAACATCGAATTCCGTTTCACGAGGAAATACTAATTACAAAATTTCTCATGTCAACTTAGGATAGTTATCAAAATGTATTTGAAATACGTTTTTAAAGTGATTTATCTAAACTGTTTATTTAAAGTTAATCTATTTCCGTGAGAGATCGGAACGAGGTTTGGAGTTTCGGTTTTTATGCGAGTTCCCTTTCCAGATCGGTTTCGAAAGCGTGATTTTCTCGGGTTCAATGCGCGGAAATTTTCGGTCTTGAAAAATAAAGAACGCGAGAAGAAATGGTAGGTAAACAGGTCCAGTCTGTTACGGGAAGACATCCCTAAAGTTGATGGGACCATTTAAGAACAATAACATCCCAGCAGAACCTGTTCCCCGTGTGCTGTATGGCCGAGTTGGGGACGGACCAGACTGCAAAGGTCTTGTTTACTTTCACTTTATTTCTCAGTTCGCGCTCCGTTTCTCATCGACAAAATTGTTTCTAGATGAGCAGAATCGAGTACGTTTAAGAATCGAATTCTTGGTATTCGAGTACTTTTTAGAATCGAATTCTTGGTATTCGAGTACTTTTTAGAATCGAATGCTTGGTATTCGAGTACTTTTCAGAATCGAATGCTTGGTATTCGAGTACTTTTTAGAATCGAATGCTTGGTATTCGAGTACTTTTTAGAATATAATACATATGCAAAAAATCCTGATTAATCGATAGAAATAATCAGCCAGAATGAAATAAAGGTAACGCTTTGTTCTGATTTTCCTAGAATTAAGGTTTGTGCGCTTTAATTGTGACAGCGGATCGAAGTTCGAACCACAATTGCAAGAGGAAACCAGTGCATCGTTGCATTGTAATTTATTCTACATAGAAACTGATACACGACCAACATGGATACGCGTGCAATGCATCACTGTTACTTTGGCACCTGAATACTTTGATATTCGAATACATAATACTCGAATTCCAAACTATTCATCCTTTGGTATTCGAGTACGTCGGTACTCGAATACTTCGGATGAATACTACTGTAATCGAATACGACGAGAAGGAATCAAATAGAATGAATACCTTTAAGTATGGAGTACACAAGTATTTTTGTATTCGAATCTCTAAACTTGATTCTCGCGGACTGAAAAAATTGTTTAAATAACATGCGTTTAAAAAAATTGAGGACTCCAAACATTTTCCTTTCGTTAATTCCAGATTTTGAGGATCATGTCTATTTATATTTGCCATATTAGAAAATAAAGCCGATAATTTTGTTTATGATCTTATTAGGGTTGCTAATTGCCGACACTAATTACCGGTAAATTGGGACTTAAATCCTCAGTGCCAGTTTTTACCGTTTTTAAATCCTAGTTTTTTCTTGGCGAACTATTTTAAGCGCATTTCTGATTTGATAGCACTTGATGTGGTTGAAGGCAATCATACTCATAATTTTATTTTTTCGTTGTAGGCGAAAATAGCAACTGCGAAATTCAATGATTTTTGTAGATCCAATAGCTTTCTTTGAGCTGTTAATTCTTAACGAAGATTTCAGTTTATCGATTTTCGTTTCACGAGAAAATAGTAATTCCGAAATTAACACTGAATTTTTTGTCGATCTGGTAAATAATCATTTACGCCGTTGATTCTTTACGAACATCTCGCATCGATTTCCTTTTCATGAGAAAATAGTAATTGCAAAATTTCCATTTTACGATTTTTATTTGGCGATCTAGTAACTTTGCATCCTCAACTCTACGAACGTTCAGTACCCTTGATTTCCGTTTTGTGATTTATGATAAAATAGTAATTGCAAAATTTCCTTTGTGATTTTTTAAAAAACCTTTCTGACGTTCGTGCCGTTAATTCTCAGCAACTCGATACCTTTTCATGAGAAAATAATTGCGAAGTTAACGGATAAACCTTCTTTTTCTTGTCGAGCTACCGAGAGGAGAGTGAATAATGAATTCCCCTTGTCATCTACACTCTATGCTCACTTCGGTTCAAGGTTACGATTCGGTTCACCCCATTGGGTCTTTCCCCTGGGGTCGGTTCCCTCTTCGCTCCCGCTCTAGTATGATAGTGCGCCACTTCGTGCTAAATGACGCCGTGTGTCATTCATTACTGTCGCGGCGTCTGGGGATTTTCGGTGCCCGTTTTTGTTATTATAGCTGTAGTCACAGATGCCTCGAAACGAGTCTGACGGATTGTGGAATAAGGCTCGCTTTTGTGATCTGTGAAACTTTCTTCCCACTTTCTGGAAAGTGAGATTAGATTTCGGACTGTCTGGTGGAAAATTTCAGGTGGACCCGTCTACTTGGGAGCCAAAGGGCTGACATACTTGAGGGCTGTCTGAATATTTGCGGATTTTATAATTTTTGTAACTAGTGAAAAAGCCTCTTTTGCCGCCCGTTGTCATTTCCACCCGCCTACAATTGCTGCCTCAAATTAAGGTGTACGTATACGTTAAAAGATTTTTTAAATTTTGACTTTAAAAATTCAATTTTTCTACAATAGGTCATTGGTTTGTGCTTAAACTCAATTCAGTGTGAAAAATTCAGATTACGCGCATCATTATCTCATTTAGATATAAGCTAATTAGCATGTTTTTTGAACAGTGATATCTCAAATTCTAAGTGTTCAGAAGGACAATTCCTGTTGGAAATTATTCCTAATATTCTTCATGCTTTGACCCTCCATCAAGTTGCTAGAGGGAATAGGTTTTTTGATAATTTTTTTTTCACCAAGAGGAAGTCTAAAAAGTCAACTTTTTCAGGAATTTTAACATTTAAAAATCAATTAAAAATTCATTCAAAACTGACTGAGGGTAAAAACATCCACTGTATATTATAGATTGACACAAAAATAATTATAATAGATCCATTCATTGTTGAGTTATCACTGTTCGAACGAAGCATCGTATTGCAGAAACACAATTCTTCAGAAATTCAGCTTAAAGTTTTGGAAACATGCTTTTCCATGGTGATTACCTAACGAAACCTCCTTGTAACTACGAAACTATTTCGAATATTTACAAGATCTTGGTATCGTTCGAAAGCTAAAGAGTTGGATAATATTTTGAGTTAATCAAAAATTATCGATATTCTGGTCGATTTTCGTGATTTCTAGTTATTATTAAATTATTATTCAATTATTCCTTAGTTTAGAAAACTATCACCACGTACAGACGTAAACCCAAACAATCCGCTTGTGTAATTTTTCCAATCACAAAGCAGCCCATCTGGCCCTTTCCATTTCTTCAATCCAACCTACTATCGATTTTCAAAAAAATTAATTATTCGTTAGTTTAGGAAACTATTACCACGTGCAGACATAAAACCGAATCGGCAAAATATTTTTTTTGCAATAAAAATGCAGCCAATCCGATCGATTCAATCTGGCCCTTTCTATTTGTTTTATCTGACCTACAATCGTTACATAAATAAAAAGTTTTTCTTAGTTTAGGAAACTTACCACGTGCAGACAAACCCAAACAATCTACAAAATGTTTTTCCAATCACAAAAACTGCCCATCCATCCAATCAATCTTGCCCTTTCCATTTGATCTATACAACCTACAACCGCTTATAAATAAAATGTAATTTTGCATTGGTTTAGAAAACTAACACGTCGCGAGCAATATTAGTACTTGAAGTAATCTTGTTGAACACGCATTATTCTGGTCACGTAGCAAAAATTGACCGTATTGCGACGAAACCAAACCCACGGTCTCTAAAAGTTCTTGAATTTTAATTGGGCATTATTTTAAACAAAATTTAGCTACGATCTTAAACTTTTAATTGGTGCAATTTTCACTTTTTTCTTCCTGTTTTTACTACATTTTGCTAATTGATTTAACAATTTTTTACTTCATTAACTTTTATATGTATAATGATAGTAACCAAAATGTATGTTTTTCGTGTGCTATGCTTTTTGTATAAAGTTTCTAACCCAATTTTTTACGTAACGATTTAAAGACATGTTTTTTTACTGTTTGAGAAATTGGATCATTTCTCTCGTAAACTACTTTTGCTCATTAAATTTTAGTTTTCCATGTGTCAATTTTATTTTGCCTCTTGTAAATGTATGCTAGTCGTTAACAAAACGATGTCTAAAATTTTGTCGGTACTTGTAATGGTCCTTGGAAAAATACCCGAACGTGTTTTGTGAGAATGGTCACTACATCGGGCGGCGGTAGCCCAGTTGGAAGAGTAACGGATTAGCAACTGGAGGGTTGCGAACTCGAAATTCGGTCCAACCAAAGGCTGTCATGTACGTCGGGGATGGTGCACGTTAAATTTGTCGTAGCCTCAAATGTCTTCACCTTGCGTGGTATGGAAGTTTGGTGAGTAGTGTGGAAGTTTGGTGAGTGGGGTGCCAGCTCGGGTGTGACCTCGTCATCTGCCCGTGATTCAAAATTACGTGGTGTTGTTCTTGGAGATTGATCCCGGATCGTCGCCAATAGCCCATTTTCTTGCTCCCAGTGCGACGTTAATTAACAACCTACTCTACTCCTCGGGGCCGCGGTTGGAAGGTTGCCAGTACGAATCCAACCAAAGACCGTCGTAGTGTACAAGGGGGTCTCTTGCACGTTAAATCTGTCGTGGCCTCAAATGTCCACGTTGGCTTGGTGTGGAAGTTTGGAGAGGAGTGACAGCTCAGGTGTTTTTTTTTTGCCTCGCCATCTGACCGTGGTTCAAAGTTAACGTGGTATCTTCGGATCTTTCCCTTCGGGATTGATCACGAACCGTCATCAATTGCGCGTTGTGTTGCTCCAGCGCGACGTTAATTAAAATACCTACCTGTACTACGCCTCAAAAATCAACAATATCAGCAGGGTCTTGAATGAATTATTAAAATTTCCTTTTTTCTGCTCATTATTTGCATTCTCGGAGTGATGTTTGTAATATAGCGGTTTTAATTGGGGTGTTTGGACCAACGCGCAAGGCTTGCAAGGTCACAGGGTACTTGACCTACAGTTATTTTTCACCAGAAAAATAAATTTCGACTCCCCACAGCTATCGACCTTCATTTATTCTGTCAGTTATTCATATTCATGACTCGTTAGCTCTTGTTAACATAAGATGCGTTTGTGAAAAATTCTTGCAAAAATAGGAGGTAGATGCACTTGCATATCGGGGTTAATTTATTCGGCAGAAATCGCTGGTCTGAGAGCAGATCTCTTTTTATGATTTCGAAAAGCAACTTGTCGCAGCAGTCAAGGCAAAACGTGACCCTGAAATTATGCTGGTTATTGAGTAAAAAGGCAGTCATTTATGAAAAACTAGAATATGTTGGTGATATAAGGTGAATAACATGCGTTGAAGGTCATTCCAAAAAGTTTTTTTTGAGAAGAAAACTTCATGGGTGAATACCTATTACCTTACACGTGTGTATTTTTGCCGCCTAACTGGTCGGGTTGCGGTAGCCCGGTTGGAAGAGTAACGGATTAGCAATAGGAGGGTTGCTAGTTCGAAACTCGGTGTAGCCAACGAACGTCGTGTAACACGGAGGATGGTGCACGTTGAATCTATCGTGGCTTCAAATGTCCTAATGTTGCCGTGGTGTGGAAGTTTGGAGAGTGGGTACCAGCTCAGGTGTTGACCTCGTCATCTGACCGTGGTTCTAAATTACGTGGAGCTGTCCTCGGATCTTTCCGTTGGGGATTGATCCCGGACCGTCGCCAATAGCCCGATGTTGCTCCAGTGCGACGTTGATTAATAACCAATAACCAACCGCCTAACTATCATAGCATTTCTCTGCCACTTTAGCAGATAACTGGATTCTAATCCCGGTTTACAAGAGATGCATTCTTCCTGGGTTATTTCTCTTCTGTGTCAGTAAAACTTTCATTGTTCTCACTTGATATCGTATGTCTTGTGTCTGGTACAGCATGGCCAAATATGGCCCTTGCGCCATAAAACCTCAAAACAACCAACCTGGTTTGCAAGCGAATGGACTTTGGTGATGGTTCCTGTAAGGAGTATCGGCGACTCACCATTGCAGGGCTACCACAGGCGACTAGAAGGCGACTTTTTGCTACTATTTTTCAACCTTGGCGACTATTTGGAGCAAAATCGTCTCAAAAGCTACTAATTTAAAATTTTGGCGCCATTTTTGAAAAGTCAACGAAACTTTAGTCTGTTTAACTAATAGCTGGTGGAAAAATATTTTTCGGATTTTTCTTTAGGAAGAAAATTTTCCAAGGAACGCCAATTTTGTCGCCAAGTTGTAGCAACCATGAAAGAACATCGGAATTAGGTTGCTAGAATGTCATGAAAATATTAAGTTTTTAATTTTAAAATTTAAATTTCTTGGCGTGATCTCAACTTCTGTTTCATACTTAATTAGCACATTTTGTGTTTTAACCGATTAATTTTGTAATTGAGCAACTAAAATAGGATTTAAGAGGAAGACTGCTACCGTTTTTAAAATTTATGCTACTATTTCACAAGTGCTTTGGCTGTGGTATCTGCATTCCTTTTCTAGATCGGGTCCTTGCGCCATAAGCAACTCCAATCAACCATCAAATTTAGAAAATTTCTTCAATGGCTTTTGACTTAAATATTTAAATAGCTTAACGAAAGGCTATTTAAAGTCGATTCAAAACAAGGTAGTTGTGTAGCAAAAATTACAGTAGAGCAACAAGCCAAATAAAAACAGCTAATTCATCGCTAGAGATCTTAGGGGAATTTCAAACCTTATTCAAACTTTTGACTGCACTTGTATTTAACACTTCCAAAATTAACGTAGTTACAAGGTTTATCATTTATCGTTCATTGCATTTGATATTTTGTTGATAAGTATCTTTAGATGCCGGTTATCTAACTCACTATTACGTCAGTTTGGGGAATCGTTTTATTCATCAAATCATAGAAATGGGAAAGTGGACAGCATTCTTCAAAAGTGTGACCAATATGTAGATTAGTAGTCACGTGACTGCTGTGAAAATAGACTTGGTTGGCGGATTTGGTATCTTATCGACTCGTTTGGCGATATAACATCTTTGATTGGATAGGTGTTGGAATGGTTGCTAGAGTGGCGACAAAAATGGTGAAATCGTCAGTCTGTTGCTCTGACCAATCAGAAGATGAATGTTCTTTTCCACCCGCCCAAATGAAAGTAGTCTAAGGGTCACGTTACTATTAGTTCCGGTCACATGATCCTGCACACAAAATATTACTATTGCTCACTACTTTTATATTTCCTCTATGGTCAGAATAGAAATGTATATGAACTGGGTAAACAAACCTCAGCCGAAGTGGGCATTACTTAATTTTTTGCTCCGATTATTATTCTCCCTTATTACACGAAAAATTTGTATAACTTTTCCATACCTGCCAACTTTTAACTTTTTAAACATAAGTGTAAAAAAGTGTTTTTAAACAACACTTTCATAATGTTTTATGTGTTTACTCTGCCGAAATTGCTTGCTTACCTTTACAATTTTGTGGGGTCGCCTTAGCTCAGTGTAGGTTGCTCACTATGAGTTGTAAGCGGCGCAGATTCGGTTCCTCCCTTCGTATATTTCTCTTCTGTGTCAATAAAGCTTTCTTTGTTGAATGTATTTATTTACTTTGGCATAATTATTCAAATATGGCAATAGCGGTATAAAAACCAACCCAACAAACCAACCTAAAGTACGTTAAATATAACAATTTTGCAGGTACAATATTTTTATACCTTGGTATAAAAGGTGCCACTGTCCAAATTCGCTGGTTTTTAGTTGGGTTCGTGTATCACTTCAAGGTAACGAAAGTTATAATAGAAAAAGTGCCAATGTCGTGACAATACATTCTGGACGTATCAATATATTGGAAATATTTTAGTCGTAAAAATAAAAATTACCAAATTCACCAAAACCTTGAAAATGGACATTGGTCCTTTATCTAAAGCACTGATTTATGCTCATGTTCATCTTTCAAGTTGGCCACTATGTTATGATCAGCTCAGTTATTCAGCTACGAATCGAATATACTTTCCTTTTCATTGCATATTGTGTTAACATCTCACCTTTCTGTATAGAATGTCGGGACCTGCTTCGGACCTTTTACATTACCAATTTAGGAATAGCAAATTCGCGTGTTTACTTCGAACATTCGATTCACAGCACGTAGTCCCCTTTTGTTCTATCGTTCCATTAAACATTCTCTTCCGTCAGTAATGTTATTCCCAGGAATACAATTACGCTAAAAGCCCAATTTTAATTTGAGGCAAAGGTTTAATAAACGACCTTTTTTATACTCCTCAAAGTATCGACCAGTCACCATCGTTAATGGATATAAAGCATCTACTCTTTTGGTGATGACTAAAGTATCCAAAGACCCCTCGGCCCTCAAATGTTCTTATGATCACTCCACCACCCATTAACAAGAGAGATAAATGTTAGCATTAATTGTCAATTTTTCGTATCTATTAATATCGAGGAAAAACTGGTGTAAGGAACGGAGCGTATTTTTACTGACTTGTTTTTCTGTTCTCGTTGGACCGAAAGTGGATCTGTATTAGGGACGGGCTGTTACTTCGGTAGCCGTTATTTTAAGCATTCTTATTGTAAATTAACAGTTGGTAAATTATCGAAAATATTAAGTTACCTACAAATATGCAGTGAACATAACCTATAAAATAGAAAAAAGCAATCAAACTAAATTTAAATAAAAAAAATTATAAAAATAAAAAGTTGCATAAACTAATTTTTTACTAATTAATGTTAATTTCTGAAAGTTAAAAAATCGTTTTGGTTAACATTACCGGTTGTTTTAACTTCTAGAAATTAATTTCTTAAAGTTAAAAGCACCTTTAATGTCAACTTCTAAGAGTTAAAAACAACCTTTAATGTTGATTGGGTTTTCATGGCGCAAGGTTCTGTTTGATTGGGTTTTGTGGCCATATTTGGCCGCATGCTACTCCACTGCGTGACCTGGCTAAGGCAAGCCAAGCCACACATTGGTCCAACACCAGTCCTGTGGTACTAAATTGGCTGAAATACGCATGCGTACCGACATGTTTTCTATACAGGAAATGAGTACGCATGCGCCTGTCGTATGTTTTGTCGAATACTGCTCCAATGTGCGGCTGGGCTAAAGCAACTGGGGCTCCTGGGCCCTCCAAAAAATGTCGCCAAGTTGGCGCCGATAGCGATTTTGAGTCTTCGAAATCAAATTTGTCATTCAAGTAGCACTCCATGCTTTTCTGCGTCAAGTACACATTGCGTGCGCGTTGTTATTGCAATTCTCGTCGTCTTATCTTGTTCATACGAAAATCCTTCCGTCCAGACTAAAACTTAAGCCGCCGCGTTTACACTAATCCGTATTCGCAAACGAATGCGGCTTAGACAGACAAGAGAATGAAGAATGATGTGGATATGAAGTGTAAACAAGCTTTCTGCCGTTTCGTCCCACAGCTCGTTGCTTGTCAGGGGTGGATTAAGTAGACATTTTCACATTTTGGTGTATTTTTTACTCAGTTGCGGTGCTTTAGTTACATACGAGTCCTTGTAAGTTCGAGATTTATTAGGTTCACTCATTTTTCTGTGAGTTTGATTTTGTGATGCATTTCAAGAATGGAGTGTTTATAGAGAGCCTTCATATTAGACTGCAAATCTAAGTGGGAGCATTCGCGCGAATACAATAGTACTCGATACTTGAAAGTATTCGTTGTACTCGGAATATCAAAGCATTCATCCCAAATATTCGAATATCAAAGCATTCATCTGCTTTTCTTTGCAAAATTTTAGGTGTTTTAGTTTTCGTTTTTTTTGCTTTGCAAATAAGTGATACACTTAAAAAGTGGAGTTAATTTGATTTATATGTGTACGAACTTTTACGAAAATTAATACGCATGTGACATCAATTTTGTGATTAGTTTACAATTGACTACTTATTATGTAATAACTTTCGCACAACTTAATATTTTTGAATGAAACTTTTTATGTATAAACTTTTTAATAGTTAATACACAATCTTGGAGTGCATAAATTTCATAACAATTGCAGAACTGGAAACGTTTATTTTAAATGTAAATAAGTATAGCAAGTCTACAGAAAACGCGTTTTTCTCCGATTGGGATATTTTTTGATATTCTGATACAAGATATCTCGTCCATCAAGATTTGGTCAGTTTTGCTAATGGCGAACCCTCCTAATGGTGGTAATGGCGAACCCTCTTAATGGTGGTAATGGCGAACCCCAAGAGGGTTAAAAAGCCCTAACATTTTTTTCTTTGCTTGAGTGGAAACCCAGGTGGCTGGTGGTACACGGTGGCTGGTGGTACACGGCGGCTGGTGCGCTTTAAATCTGTCGTGGCCTCAAATGTCCTCACGTTGGCGTGGTGTAGAAGTTTGGAGAGTGGGGTGGCAGCTCAGGTATTGACCTCGCCCTCCGACCGTGATTCAAAATTACGAGGCGTTGTCCTTGAATCCTTCCCTTGAGGATTGATCCCGGACCGTTGCCCTTTGAATAGCCCATTGTGTTGCTCCAGTGCGACGTTAATTAACTACCTACCATAAATCCCCCAACCAACCATATCTGGTGCATTCCTCCCTGGGTGTATTTCTCTTCTGTGTCGGTAAAAATCTTCATTGCGTGTCTATTACTTGATGTTGTATGTCTTGTGTCTGGCGTAGCATGGCCAAATATGGCCCTTGCGCCATAAAACCCCAAAGCCAACCAACCAACCAAATTTGGTACTTGGTGGTAGGAGATGTGGCGAATCCTACGGTTCTTTCGAATACACAGGTCTCCAAGATTCCGTGAGTGGATCTAAGATGCTCAAAGGCCACTGGATCGGTGTTGCAAATGGACGAACCCAAGGCGTCGCAAATCTTTTAAATTCATCGCCGTCCCGTCTCGCCTGTAACTCCCACGGCTCCTAGAGTCTATTGATCTCAGCTAATCGCAACAGTGGCTGTTTCTGCCACTACCCGCTTCGACATTTTGGCCTCGTCTCTTTATTAACCTCGTCGTACCAAGTTGGCAACACTCCGAATCGGACACCTGTCTTACACATGGACATTTACGTGGTGAAGCTGCTCCAATGTGTCGCAAGTGCAATAGGTATTTTATCAGTCACTCATCTTAATAAAAATGCCCTGATTTTAACCATAGAATCAACCGATTTGGTGTTTGTCACCCTATTTTATATGTACTTTTACTTGATCCGTACCACAAAGACTTGTTTTTATTTTTAAAGGACATTGGTTTATATATAAACTATTTAACTTTTATCATCCGACTTTTGATTTATATGTATACGGTGTTTGGCGCAGGCTTGGCCAGATCTGGCCCTTTCGCCATAAAAACGACCCTACTAACCTTTGTTAACCCCCAAGTGGTTTCGACGAGATATCTCGGCCATCAAGATATTGCCGGTTTGTTTTTTATGGCGAAAAGATCCAGATCTGGTCGGGTTTTTTTTCTAATGACGAAATATCTCGTCCATCAAGATCTTCAGACCCGAGGGACTCTTGTGACCTTTTCTTTTCCCATGGGGTTTGCTGTCTTTATTGGACACGAGGGTCACGCTCCCGGAATACCCAAGCGATCTTTTCTGCTTTTATCGCACTACTCTACCCCAATCCCTCTTGCAGTCCAGGGCACATCTTTAGGTGTGTACTGGCATCACCACCCCTAGGAACCTGAGTGATCTTTCCTCCCTTTGATTTTTCCTACCCTTTTACTTTTTCTTCCTCTCATTGTGCTGTCTGTCTTGTGTTTGGCAGTTTGGCCCTTGCACCATAGAACCTTAAAAGAATCAGCCATCAAGATTTGGTCAGTTTCGCTCATGGCAAGATACCTCGACGAGACAACCACTAGGAGAGTCAACCCTCCAAGTGGTTTCGACGAGATATCTCGTCCATCAAGATCTGATCCATTTTCCTTATGACGAGATATCTCGTCCATCAAGATCTGACCCATTTTCCTTATGACGAGATATCTCGTCCATCAAGATCTGACCCATTTTCCTTATGACGAGATATCTCGTTCTCAAGATATTGCCTATTTTTTAAGGTGACGAGACAGTTTTCTTAATGACGGGATATCTCGTCCATCAGAATCTGGTCAGTTTTGCTAATGGCAAGATACCTCGGCGAGGCAACCATAAGGAGGGTTGTGACATCCGAAGTATTAATTCGGGATTGCGCGGGCTTCATGTGGAACACCTGTAGTGCGGCCCCGACGAGAAGGCAGTCGACATTGGGTCAGTCGATTTTTGAATAGATGGGAAAGATCGGTTGGAGGGCTGCCGTACGCAAAAGCATGAATACGATCGCCGTGGGTGATTTCCCCCAGAAATCGTTGTCACTGCTATCGCTTACGGCACCGAACGATAAATTTAGAACCAGAATCCCACGCTAAAGACGCCAGTTGTGAAAGTCCTTTGTTTACGTTCTAACCCCTATCACAGACTGTTCGGACATTTTTTGAACGATTTTGATGAGCTGTAAAAAATTGTATGCTACGAAAGAATTTTATTTTCACAGCCAGTTAAATAGTTAAAGTATAACGTATCGTCTGCTAACTCAGAGTTTTGTTTACTTTCAAAATGGCGCTTTTAAATAAGCAATGGATGGAAGGCTGTTTCCTCTTTCCGAAGAGAATTATGCTTATTCAATTATTCAAAAACGCTGTAAAAGTCATGGTTTTTCGATATCTAAAGGTACGATAAGTAATATTAATGAGAAAGGAAAAAACGTAAAAGTGGAAAAACACTTCCAAAAAAGTATCCAAAAAAGAAAAATTCTGAGAATATTTGTAAGGTAAGATCTTTAATTTTAAGAGTCCGCCAAGTCAAAGGACTATAGCAAAGTGAACGTGAGAACTTTCTCTAAGAGATTTATGATTGTTACCGGTTTTGCATATAATAGAAAATTAAAAGTAAAAAGAGGGGAAAATGTAAAAATCAACTCCCACATATTATCAAGACCATATTTTATCCCCAATATTCAAAAAAGAAATACCACACCCACACTGCCAACAATCAGTAGAACTGGATCAGGGTAAAGCAAGCAGTCACACATCTAAATCGACTATTAAATGAACAAGAAACTGGTATCAAGTCAATACCCTTTTTACTGATATTCCTGCTAAATTTACAGATGTTTCACCCATGGACTTTTGTGCTTTTACAAAGGGCATTATCGAAACGTCGACCGAAAACCATTCAAGGACTGGAAAACTGGAACAAGAATGTGGCAAAATACCACTGTCAATACTACAAAAGTCATTATCATGGAAATTAAGGTGTAGAAAGATAGTTAACAATAGGGCTATCAAATGGAACATTTAAAACACAAAAATTTCATGTAAAAAATTGAGCTTCAGTCCATTAAAATCGTTCAAAAAATGTCCAAACAGCCTCTGTATTTAAAGAATATACTCGTCCAAAACCAAATAACTCGACTGTCTTCTCGCGGGAGCCGGACTATACTCTTTTTCTTAAATAGTCCCAACAAGGCCACGCGCCCCCTTTCTATCTTACTCTGTAACCATGGAAACTTTTTTTCTGCGAACGACGCGCCGAATTTATTTTCCCACTTCAATTAAGGTTTGTGATTCATTTGTTTAGGTTTATGGTGGAATCCAAACAAAACGGAAGCTGGTGGTAAAAGTGAGCTCGTAGCATTTGGACGGCGGATGTTACCATGGTTACGGGAGAGGAAAGGATGGATAGATTGACTTCGAGACGCCTAATTTAATAGTAATAGACTAAAATACACGTACATTTGACTAGTTTTCTCTCCTAAATATTTGGAAAGACTGAATTCAGACTTCGAAACAAGCTATTAAAAAATTATCTTTTCTTACGCTTTATTTTTATTAATGAATTAATAAAGATCATAAATGACATCGGAGACTCGATTGCTCTGAGTACATTTTAATATCAACGACTCACCAAATCTTATTCGAATCTTGATTTCATCTCGGTCTCAAACTTATTATTTTCCAACTTCTTACGTCCAGTTCAGTTTCTACAATTCATTTCCTTCTATTTGACAGCTATGATCCAGGCTCATTTCCTGTTTCCGGGATTTAAAATTAAATTGCCCGTCTCTGTCCCGATTCCATCGAATGCCGGATTATTTCTAGACAGAATTGCCGTTTTCTCCCGGAAGAAATTTTCTTAATCGTTTTCGGGAAAAATCCTGGGAATATTGCGAGAAATGAATTGTATCAGGAATCTGAAACAATTTTGTCGCATGATTTTGGAAAGTGAATAGGAACTTAAAATTCCTTTCTTATGGTTTGAGCTTCCCGCGGTCTCATTTATGTCCTTGAATTGTATTTTTCTAACTCACTAACTCGAGGCACTTGAAAAATACCAAAATTTTGTTTCGTCTTTGAAAGTTTGAATTTTTTTGGAACATGATATAAAGCAAAATTTTATGCAATAAAACTTTTCAGAAAAATACTTTTTCCGTCATTCATCTTTTCTTTCCTTTTTGCTTACTGCTCAAAATGAGGTCCTTGAAAATTTTTTGGAAATCTTTGAATTGTCCTTGCTTTTTCTGGAAAGCAAATTTTTATGCAAAATAAAATTTTTCCGATACATACGTTTTCCGCTTTTCATCTTCCTTTCTCTGCATGCTGCTTTAAAATGAGGTTCTTGAAATGTTGCATTTTTTTTGGAACAATGTAAAGCAAAATTTTATGCAAAATAAAACTTTTCCGATACTTACTAATACTGGATCTTGTGCCATAAAATCCAAACCAACCAACCAATACTTTTTCCGCATTTCGTCCCTTTTTTCCTTTTACATAATGAGGTCCTTGAAAAAGGTTTAGGAAGTCCTTAAAATGTCCTTGTTCTTTCTGGAACAATAAATATAAAGCAAAATTTTATGCAAATTAAAGTTTTCCTATTCGTACGTTTTTCTTTCCTTTTTTTTACATACTAACTGATTTAAGAATTTTGTTTAATTTGCTTGCATAATTATATTTAATGCAAAAGAAGCTTTAAGTCAATTTTAAGTTTCTAGTCTTTCGTCTATCAATTTTTATTTAATCTTAAAAAAAATGCTCGCCATTAACAAAGTGAGGTCCTTGAAATTTTTTTCGAAATATATGAAAAGTACTTGCATTTTCCGGAAAAATACTAAGCAAAATTGTATGCAAATTAAAACTTCGCTGATACATGTTTTGATAATTTCATCTTTTTCGAATACCGCTAACAGATTCAATAGTTTATTTCGTTAAATTTACTTCTAAATGATATTTAATACAGAAAATGTTTTATAGTCAATTTTAAGTTTCCCTACCCAAGTTAAGTTTCCCTCATTATCAATTTTATTTAGCCTTGAACTTCATAATGACCAAAATATAATGAATTTCCCTTTCGGTAAACTTTCCTTGTGTGTATGTCCATTTCTTGACGTCTATTGCCTTGCGTCTGGCGCAGATAGACCAAATATGGCCCTTGCGCCTCCAAACCAACCAATCAAATACTCAATATATTGAGTATCGGATACTTCTATACCCAGCGTGTAATTCATGTAATTTACCGTGGGTGTATTTCTCTTCTGTGTCAGTAAACCTTTCCTTGTGTGTGTATTATGCCGCCATTACTTGACGTCTACTCTCTTGTGTTTGGCGCAACTCGACCAAATAGGGCCCTTGCGCCATAAAACCCAACCTACCCTCTTCCTAAGTTTTGGTGACCCCTGGCTTATTGGTTGAATTTGTTTGAGGCACAAGGGCCATATTTGGCCATGCTGCGCCAGACACAAGATAGATAATATCGACTAATGGACATACACGCGCAAGGAAAATTTTTACTGACACCAGAAGAGAGAAATACACCCAGGAGGAATCGAACCTGACAGGAATCTATCCTGCCCTGGCCTATTGGTTCGCGAACAGCCTTTTTCACGTCCCCTGCACTTGCTGATTTGAAATGCATGATAGTCAGATCGGCGCGATCGGAATTCTCCCGTCGTCATCCCTTCACAATAGATCTGTCCTGCCTGTTTCAAACCTGATTACTTATTCGACGCGGGGAGATTGTTTCGTATCGCTAGCGGCCATCGTAATGGAAATCTAGCTTCTTCAGTACACTGACTCTTAAAAGTTGTGCTTTACTAGCTACTGACCTATTTAAGTCGGGTTTTGAGGCCAACAACATTAACGCTCGTCTCTCCGTGTAGACTTTGTTTTCTTCGGCGAAGTGTGCGTTATTTTTTGTATCGGATTTTTTTGTCTGAGTTAAATGGCTAGTTTAGAGCTCTGGAAAAGCCGAAGTGTTCGGATGTGTCTTACAGTTGCTCTGCTCATTTTTATAGCTAGATTGGCGGTTTCTGGTTTGGATTTTTCGGACTGTTTTTCTTTCGGTCGGTGAATGAACTGAGGGATGCAGGCAGGCTGTTTTCTATTACTGCATGGGCGTCAGTCTAGGAAGGGGTGATTAAGCCTAAAATGGATAGAAGTTATTTACTTGGTCAGCAGCAAATCGGAATGGAAAGTATGTTTCTCTGGTTGATCTAGAAAGCGGTATCTCCGAAGCTTGGTCGTCATCTGACCGTGGCTCAAAATTACGTGGTGTTGTCCTCGGTTATCCCTTCGTGTTTCATCCCGGACCGTCGCCAATAGCCCTCTGCGATGCTCCAGTGCGAAGTTAATTAAAATATCTACCTACCGAAGCCAGGTCGTCCTCAGGAACATATCTCCTTTAGGTGTGTGCAGTGGGTATGTCCACACTGCTCTAGCAACCTTCGAGTTGTAGGCGTGGTTCAAAATTACGTGGTGTTGTCCTCGGATCTTTCCCTTTGGGATTGATCCCGGACCGTCACCAATAGCCCGTTGTGTTGCTCCAGTGTGACGTTAATTGAAATACCCCCTCTCGAGTTGTAGGCGGCGGAGGTTCGATTCCTGTCAGGTGCATTCCTCCCTGGGTGTATTTCTCTCTTCTGTGTCAGTAAAACTTTTATTGTGTGTGTCTATTACTTGATATTGTATGTTGTGTCTGGCGCAGCATGACCAAATATTGCCCTTGCGCCATAAAACCCCAACCAACCTTTGTTTACGAACTTCACGGACCCGATCTACTCTAGTGATCTTTTCTTTTCCCACTGGGTTTACTGTCTTTAGTAAACCGCTTCCGCGATACCCAAGCGATCTTTATCTGCTTTCACCCCATTATTCTATTCCCAATGCGTCTTTTCTCTGTTCAGTTGAAAGAGCAACGGATTAGCAACCGGAGGGTTGCGAGTTCGAAACTAGGTGCAGCCAAAGATCGTCGTGTGACCGGGGCTGGCGCAGGTTAAATCTGTCGCGGCTTCATATGTCCTCACGTGGACGTGGTGTGGAAGTTTGCAGAGTGGGGTGTCAGCTCAAGTATTGGTCTCGTCATCTGAGCGTGGTTCAAAATTGCGAGGCGCTGTTCTTGAATCTTTCTCTTCGGGATTGATCCCGGACCATCGCCAATAGCCCGTTGTATTGCTCCATTGCGACTTTAATGAAGTAACGTTACTTATCTACCTTACTTTTACCCTCTTTTCCCCCTTCCACGACTTTTGCTTGAAGTTGTCTGTCTTATGCTTGTCGCAGCTTGGCCAAATATGGCCCTTGCACCAAAATACCCAATAAATCAACCAACCGAAGCTTGTTCATTTTGGTTTGGCGTTTGTTATACATGCGGAGTTTTTAGCTTCTGGTACTTAATCACTAATTAAGAGATCCCTCATTGGACTTGATTGAGTGCTCTTACTGTACCAGAGTGCTCTTACTGTACCAGATAACCAATATCGCCAGAATTGGTTATCTGATATACGCGGCATGTAACACCCGAAGTTGGTTCTTGAGCCAGGTATACCCAACCTACCTTTCGTCGTCAGATATTCAGGATACAGTGCTAAATATTTGTAAGACCCCTTGGTTTGAAATAAGTTGAGCATATAGTTTATAGAAAGAACGGAATCAAATCGTCGGGTTACTGCAAAAATAAGATTACTCCATTTTTCTTTTTGTGTTAAGTACACTTCAGACATAATGTGCTGTAAACTATTTCTGCTGCGTATGTACTTTATAGGTTAAGCTCAGAGTAGAGTTACCTTGTTTTAGTAGAACATACTACACACGATTATGTGTGAAAGTGTACTTAACTCAGAAAAGAAAAAATGGAGTTATCTTGTTTTTGCAGTAACCCGACGAAATTTGTTTTCCAAAAGTATGCACTTAATCTGCAATACAGGAAATCTAGCGAGTGACAAGGAAGCAGTAACTGGATCCCTGGACATAAGGTGCTGCAAAGTGTATTTCTGCTGCTTATGTGGTCGATAGGTTAAGCTCACAGTAGAATTATCTCGTTTTCGTAGAACATTCTACATACAATTATGTGTAGTGAAAGTACTTAACTCAAAAAATGGGGAGTTATCTTCTTGCAGTAACCCGACTAAATTTGTCTTCCAAAAGTATGCACAAAACTCTTTAAGGCACACGATTTTAAAGAAAAAACCCATGTTGCACAGAATTGTTTATTCACTTATTCAGCTTCAAAATTAGTATAAAACATCAAATAACATGTTTTTTTTAATACAAAACGATTTTTTCACTCAATGAATTTTTACGTAAAAAACCTTTACAGTAAAAATTCAAATAAGACAAAATTTCACAGCACCACGTAATTCGCCAACCTTAATCACAACAGTGTCAACAACTTACTAATGCGTTTTGACGTGTGTCAATTTTGTTTTCAGTTATTTACACATTTAGCTTTAATTCATAGCATTGCCAACTCAATGGAAAACTGTAAATAAGATATTAAACTGTATGACTGAGTAATTTCAACTTTTTGAGGTGGGTTAAAAAATATCCCATGCATAAAAAGGTAAGGGAAAAGGTGGGACAGTTTTTAACCCACCTAACCTCAAAGTTAATGTGGAACACGGGAAATCTATCGAGTGGACACAAGGAGACAGTAACTGGATCCCCCAATTTTGGACTTTTCACAGGACGAGGGTGTTCCCCAAGGAAGCGTTCTAAGCGTGATACTTTTTATAATTAAAATCAACGGTATTATTAAACAACTTCCTCCATATGTGCACGGAACGCTTTTTGTAGACGATTTCCAAATATTCTGTTCTGGAATCAATGTACCTTTTATTGAAAGACAACTCCAAACGGCTATTAGAATTGTAAGTAAGTGGGCAAACGAAAATGGTTTTGTTTTTTCTTCGCAAAAGACTGTATGTGTACATTTTACTAGAAGACGCGGACTTTTTCCTGATCCAGAACTTTTACTCGACGGAACTGTTATTCCAGTAGTTCCAGAAATAAAATTTTTGGGTATTATTTTTGACTCGAAGTTATCTTTTCGACCTCATATCAAGGTATTGAAACGAAAATGCAACCAATCATTGAATATTTTAAAGGTTTTATGTAACACAACTTGGGGAGCTGATTTTATTTCAATTTTAAAAATTTACAAAGCTGTTGTCCGATCGAAACTCGATTATGGGAGTGTAATATATGGATCTTCTGCTAAGTCTGTTCTTCAAGCCCTGGATACTATTCATCACCAAGGCCTCCGATTATCCCTCGGAGCTTTCCGCACTTCGCCAGTCCAGAGTTTATATATAATGACAGGCGAGCCGGATTTAAGACATCGACGTGAGAAACTTACTCTAAAATACTATTTTAAGATTAAAGCCAACCCTTCTCACCCATTGCATAATAGTGTAACTAACCCTAAATTTGGAAGTCATTACTCATTAAAACCTTCATTCATACCGTCACTTGGTTTTAGAGTCCGTACCATAATGAATTCATTAAATGTTGACAATCTGGGAATATTTCCTAGAGAAAACGAACCTCCACCTTGGAATGATAAAAATCTACTTACCATCAATGACTTTTCACATTTTAACAAATCATCAACCCCCGATACCATTTATTTACAATTATTCCATTCCCATAGAAACAAATATTCATCTTTTAAAACAGTTTTTACTGACGGATCTAAGAACGGGACAAATGTTGGAGCCGCGGCCGTTTTTGATAATACAACCATTGCTAGAAAATTGCATGGGTGCTGCAGTGTCTTCACTTCAGAGATCTACGCAATAATTTTAGCCTTAAAAACGATTTCTACACACACTAATAAAAACTGGATCTTGTATACCGACTCTAAAAGCAGTATCGAATCCCTATTAAACTGTACACATAAAAGTCATTCCTTGGTTTTAAAAGCAATGAATTTGCTCCTAACATTAACAGAAAATGATTTTCGGATATTCTTTTGTTGGATTCCTGGGCATGTGGGAATCCGGGGCAATGAGAAAGCGGATTTGGCAGCCAAAAACGCAACATTGATTATAAACTCCAATGTCCCGATCCACGACATTAATAGTGTTTTAACCCAAGCCATAAATTCATCCTGGCAATCCGTTTGGGATTTGGAAAACCATAACAAACTTCATGATATTCAACCATCTATAAAGGGATTCAGCAAAACAAACTTAAATAGAAGTCATCACGTAAAACTGACAAGGCTCCGAATCGGACATTCCTTTTTTACCCACAGACATTTACTGCTGGGAGAACCAGCTCCTCTTTGTGCTCATCATGCAATAGTATTTTTTCCATAAAGCACATATTGACGGAATGCCGGAATTTTAATCATCATAGACTAAACCGATTTGGTATCTCCCCTATTACCTTAACAGACTTGTTGATGGACCCACATCATAAAAACTTGTTTTTATTCCTTACTGACATTGGTTTCGTAAACTTTATTTAGATTTTATAATCGACTGCAACATACACAACTGTACTGAATTTTATTACGTGGCTTTCTGACTCGATCTAATTAAATACCAGTTATGAACTAGCTATTGTTTGGCGCAGCATGGCCAAATCTGGCCCTTGTGCCATAAAAAACCAACCAACCAACCAACCAACCAACCCCCAATTTTGATATTGCAGGGCTGCTACAGGTGACCAAAAAACGACTTTTTGCTACTTTTTTCAACTTTGGCGATCTTTTGGTATCTGTTCCGTAATGACGGTAGATGGCGCTCTTGCGCCAATCAGTTGAACTGTAACAATGGAAGCTTAATGAGCTTGGCCGCGAAATGAAGCGGAATTGTATTGTAATTTTAAATGCCACCTTATCAAATTTTGTTAAGTTTTATTCTCAGTGAATTTATTGAAACTGGATTCATAAATCTTGACTCTGGAAAACCAAATTTGCACTTGAAACAGATCGATTCTTGAAATCATTAGCTCTCCTACATAGTATCTTTTTAAGCAAAACAGTCTCAAAAGCTCCCAATTTTAAAATTTTGGCGACTGAAAATTAAGTTAACCAACATCATGAATCATCGTTTCAGTCACGAATTCATACTTTCTGCTTCATCAGGGAAAATAATTTTATGACTGACCTGCATTTTTATCAAAAAACGTTTGGTAAAAATAGTATTCTGATCGTTTCAACGAGGCATTCTGACCCCGAGGTACCGCAGTGATCTGTCCTCCCTTCTATCTTACCCTCACCTACCCATCAGTTTTTTGTCTCCCTCGTTATTGTCTTGTGTTTGGCGCAATTTGGCCAAATATGGACCTTGCGACATAAAACCCCAAAACCAAACAAAATCAACGAGGCATCCGTGTAACTGAGCCTATTGTATTTTTCTGTAAAAAGGTGAACTGTGAAGCCACCAAGCTACGCCAAACACTTCCCACTTCTACTTCAGTGATTTTTGAAGATCCTGTTCCAAAGATGTAACTGCTGGGGTTCTAAAATAAGCTCTATTTGAAAACTAATTTTGCTACTATTTAACTAGGGTGGTGGTAGTCGTGATATCGCCATTGAAATAATTTGATATAACGGACATTCCCTCTTTTCAGCTACCTGTGGATTACACATAACGTAACGGCTACTTAATCTACCGTTGTGATCTGAAATCTACGAAATCGTTATTAGGTTTTCCCTTTTGCATTTTTACTTTCCTCCCGCCCTCGCCGAATCACGCAAGTGTGATCGGCACTTAATTTTCATCTTTAAATATCTAATTTTTCTTTCCCTTCACAAGTCGGGTCGGTTTTGCCTCCAACAACGCTCTATCCTTCGACAGAAATCGAAAAGTGTTTTTTTCTGATTCTTTTCTTTTCCGAGGCATCCTCTTTCTCTATTAGCCATAAACCTGTTTATGTGGAAGGAGCTTTTGTGCCTTCTGCTCATAATAAGAACTGGTCTCCGCCCGGAGGGCTCAAAAAGAAAAGCAAGTAAAAATTCATTACAAATGACCGTTTTGCCTGTGGTCCTATAACACTTTCGTCGCTCATTCAAGCACTGGTTACTATGTGCCACGCTGAGGATAGGGTAGAGGTTGGGGCAGAAACTATTGTTCGTCTCATCTTTCCTCTTTGTAACAACTGCGTATGTCTTGTTTGAGAGTTGGTGTCGTTTCTCATCCACTCACTGTTGGATGTGTCACTGTTCTGTCCTTTTCGATATCGTTTTGTCCGTGGTCATTAACACTATTAGCTCATTTAAGAACCTGTTAATATATGCCATGCTGAGGATAGGGCAAAAACTATTCATCTCATCTTTTCCATTTGCGTATGTCTTGTTTAGAACTGGTGTCTTTTACCAGACATCCACTCTGTTGGGTATGTCGCTTTATTTGTAGGATGGCACTGTTCTGCCCTATACAATACCTTTTAGCCTGTGGTCTTTTTAACACTTTCGTCCCTCATTTAAGCACAGGTTAATATGTGCCATGCTGAAGATGGGGCAAACACTATTTTTCGTCTCGTTTTTTCCCCTTTGCGTATGTCTTGAAAGTTATCGTTCCCAGCCATCCACTCTCTTGGATATGTCGCTTTTTTGTTGGATGTCACTGTTCTATCCTTTACCATACCGTTTTGCCCGTGGTCCTATGAACACATATTTTGTCCAGCAACGGTTACTATGCCACGCAGAGGATGGGAAAGGTTGGGAAAATACTCTTGTTTGTCTCATCTTTTCCCTTTGTAACAACTGCGTTTGTCTTGTTGAGAGCTGATGTCCTTTCCCAGCCATCCACTCTGTCGGATATGTCGCTTTTTCTTTGGATGTCAGTGTTCTTTTCAATACTGTGGGAAAAAGCAATTTCGAAAATTTGCATTGGAAATCAATCCACAACTCCTCAACTTCTTTCTCTTCAGACCTTCCACACAAATGAGCACGACCTTAAAATTTACGAGTTTTGCCGGACGTTTTACTTCTAAATGCGAATCTTCTTAAGTTTATTTAAGTGGCTTCTCGGAACCGTTCAGGTCGGATTTATGGGTTTTCTCCAAATAACAGTGGTGGCAGGGGAAGTTTATATGCTTAAAAACCGAAGTAATTATGGAGTACACAAAGATCTCTCTGTCGCTGAAGAACTTGGACGATATGATTCAGTGTCGTGAGTTTTAAAGAGTTCTAATTCTTTGTTATGGATCGTTGAGGAACAGCTGAAATTTTTTTTGAGAGAGTTTATGATAGTTATATATTTGGATTTTAAGCACATGCAGGGGTAATGTGTTAAGACACCTTGTGTGTTCGTTACCCTCTTTGCTTGTCAACTTTTATATTGGGTTGATGCAAAAGCTCTTCCCGTTTTTGTCGCTAGATGGCACTGCATCGTAAAACCGAAGTGTTATCTATTTCATAGGTGTAAAGTTTTGATGTTTGAAAGAAGGAATTTCAGCGAGTACATGGGAAAAATGTGTTATTTGGTTGTCTTTTAAATTTTGTTTAGCATTAGAAATGGCAGAAAATAAGGAGCATTTTCGACATATTGTGCTTTTTTTATTTCCGAAAAGCCAAATGTGTTGAGGGGTGCCGTTGACGATTCCACGTGCTGTAAGAGATTCAGAAAGTTTCGTCACCTGGAGCCAGAAACCTCAACTACCGTGATCGCGGGGTTATGTAGCTACCGTAGAGAGGGTGAAAGGTCGTCGAACAGAACGGCACATACTAAATACATTGATTAAATGCAATTTTTAGTAAATAATGTTTCTTCAATTTTTGTCAAAAACAACGGGACGAACTTTTGTATCAACCCATTGCATTTCTCTACCCTTCGCTTTCACGCATCTTGATACTTTACAGGGCTGTCACTAGCGACTAAAATTAAGACTTTTTAAAACTACTTTTCAGCCTTGGCGACTAGGGATCTTAAGCAAAATTGTCTCAATAGCTCCTATTTTCAAAATTTTGATTTTTTTTTTTAAATTCACCAATGAAAACTTGGACTCTTGTAATTAATAGCGGACGGAAAAAAAATGTTTATCGAAATTTTCTTGAGCGAGAAAATTTTCCAAGGGATGCCAATTTGGAAGTTTTTGCGCCAAGCCGTGGTAGCCATAAACGTCATGAAGCATCGGAATCTGGTTGCTAGATTGTAATGAAAACCTTATAAAAATATTAAGCTTTTTAATTTTAACATTCAAATTTCCTGGTGAGGTCATCAATGTCTGTTTCATACGTAATTAGCGCATTTTGTGTTTCAACCGATTCATTTCCCATCTGAGCAACTAAAATTGTTACTGAAATAGGGTACTGAATAGTGGACTGAGGGCTAAAATAGGATCTGATAATTTTGATAATGACGAGATCAAGATCTGGTTAGTTGTCATCTAATGACGAGTTATCTCGTCCATTAAGATCTGACCAGTTCTGTTAATGACGAGATACCTCGTCGAGACAACCACCAGGAGGGTTAACAGGAGATTTTTTGCTACTATTTTTAAAAATTTATTCTCTTTCACGAGTTCTTTGGCCATGGTAACCCTCTTTTCGTCAACACATCCGCGTCCACCAAGACCTGACCAGTTTTCTTAATGACGAAATACCTCGTCGAAATAACCACCAGGAGTGTTAAGAGGAGACTTGCTACTATTTCACAAGTGCTTTGGCCATGGTAACCCTGTTTCTGTCAACACGTCCGCATCCATCAAGATCTGATGGCGCAGCACGGCCAAATATGGCCCTTGCGCCATAAAACCCCAAAACCAACCAACCCTCAAGATCCGACCAGTTTTGCTGGTGCAGCTTGTCCGCTTTTGGCCTTGCGCCATAAATCCCCGACATCCAATCCTGACAAGTTTTGCTAATGACGAGATATCTCGTCGAGACAACCACCAGGAGGGTCAAAAGGAGACTGATTCTATTTTCAAAAGTTATGCTGTACTAATGCTACTATTTGACAAGTGCTTTCTTTGGCCAATTTTTGTTAACACATCCGCGGACTACTATTGGCATTTCCCCTGGTCCAAAGGAAATGAATTTTTCCACCGCAAGCGGCAGAATGCGAGTCAACAAGTGGTCTAATCAAACCGAGATCGCATTCGTGCACAAGGCAAAGGACTCCTCAAACCAACAAGAAGTGGAGTAGATTTGTGGATCAGGGTCGTGGAGAGACCAGAAGGGTACAACCGAAAAGGTGGAAGTGTTGCAAGAGAAAGTTTTGAATTATGAGTGAAGCCGTAGTCGAATCGAACCTTCAAAACTGCCGGAAGCGTATCGCGAACGAGTTGGAAACCTGATCCTACGGGTATTAAGTGACTGGCTGTGCTCGATTCCCCCTCTATAAAAGTGGCGATTTAATCACACACTGCCCTCTCAAGGAAGGGGAAATAATATACATCTTTTGTTCCGGTGGTGTTTGTACACAACGGTCACTTAATACAGCGATTTGATACTTTGTAGGTGAAGTAATGATTAGATGCGATCTAGATCTGATATTTTGAAGGCTATATGTTGGCCACTGGCTCTTTCCATTGCAAAATAGTGTGAAAATATTAAAAAAACTTTTTAACATTTTTTTTTTAATTTTTAAAACTGCCGACCACGTGCTGAAGCAACATGCAACAAAGCATGCGCACATGCATGTCCGTACATCGGCTGTTTTTAAGTTTTATGGCGCAAGGGCCATGTTTGGCCAAGCTACGCCAAACACAAGACAACGTCAAGTAGAAAATGTGAAAGGGGCAATAGAGTAGTTGAATGAAAGCAGAAAAAGACAGCTTGGGTATATCCAGGGACCGTGACCCCCGTGTATACTAAAGGCAGTAAACCCCGTAGGAAAAAATCACTTCAGTACCTCGGGTCGGTGAAGCCGTGATTTTTGTGATTTAACCGATTCATTTTGTATCTGAGCAACTAAAATAGGGTTTAAGAGATTTAAAAAAATGGCTGTGGTAGCCTGTATAGAAAAAATGAGTGGTCAAAATTCAAATATATGTGTGTGTTAATTTGTGAGTTTGGTTCGTATGGTGGCAAAAATTTACCTTAAAGATTTGCCTTCATGTAAACAATAAAGCATCTGATCACAGTTCTTTTAAATATTAAATAGAAAATTTATTACATAGAAATTAAAGTAGGATGAATGCAAATTAATAGTTAAATAAAAGGGAGGAGCAGCGGCAGTAAGACATCCATTTGTCGACTTTTTTTTCGTCTCTAACCCTCACTTCGGATTTATGCGGTTTCTGGTAACCCACCACTCATTTCCAGATTATTCCACTAGATTCCATTCTAGCAACCCTACAGCGTCGGTTGAATTTATATATTGAATTGACTGTGTGTGATAACTATTTTTATATAATCAAGATTTACATATTTAACCAAGATTCATGTATTGAATTATTATTGATTATGTTTTTGGAAACATTTCATTATGGCGAATGTGCAATTCCTTTGGCCCTTGCCGACCAAAAAAGTCGCCAATAAATTAAAGGTAGGCGACGAAAAAAAGTCGCCAAATGGATTGGGGGGTCTATACTACCGCTGTTCCAAAAGGGACCTCCGACAGAACATAGAAAAATCAATTTTCACAAATAATAGTTCAAAACACAATATAAGTCCAGGAGCAAAAAAGGAGATGGGGACTAGTGGCAAAACCAGAGGAACAGATAAACTCACACTCGGCAAAAGATATCGGGATAATACGGTGAAGTTTCGGCATCCCAGGTGTCAGACATGTGAGACCCAGTTGGTAAGGCGAGTAAGGTGTTTTCACCTTTTGTAGCACATCAAATCTGGTTGGCAGGCACAACCCATGGAGGAACGTGGTTCCCGAATTCATCAATATGATCCTCTCCCAAGTAGTCCGCGCATTGTGTGGAACAAGTGGCAAACCGACTGGAACACTGAAACAAGCAATAAGCTCCACAGTATTCAGAGTGATATATCACTGGCTTCCTCATTCTTCTCGACATTCCGATGTAATTCTGACTCGCCTACGCATTGGACACACGCTTTACTCACGGGCATCTTTTCTTCGGAGAGTGTTCCTGTGTGTGGAGCTCCATTCAACATTTTAATTGATTGTCGCGTTTTTAACCATCATCACAATAACTTTTTTACTACTTCTGTCTTAACTTTACTGGAATTAACAGGGAAGAAATCCCATCCAAACATTTTTAACTTCTTGCATAGCATTAGATTTTTTAATTCTACATAATATTTTTGTACCCTTTTATACCATACTCTCATTACTTGTAAATATCATTCTCATCCATTTTATATCTGCATATTACTGATTTCAACATTTTTAATGTTAAATTCATTAAAATCATGTTTTTATCCTAATTTATTATCTACATGTTGTTGATCAACATATTTCAACTCTGTATTTTAATCTCGCGTTATTTAACTCTTTCCAATTTTTTATTTTCTAAAAACTGCTGGAATCTTTCCTACTATTTTTTTGATGTTTTTACATTTACAATGACTTTATTATCTTATCTGGCGTTTGGCGCAGCTTGTTCATTTCTGGACCTTGTGCCATAAAACCTAAACCAACCAACCAGTCCGCGAGGTCGCTTGTAAATTCTTTTAGGGTAAGTCCTCTGTTTTTCACCACTTCCTTTTCTTACGATCGTATTCTCGAAAGGAAAAGGGCCCTGGTTGTTGGCGTGTACGACTACTTGTATCGTAATTCAATTTCTGAACCACCAAATCAATCAACCTTCATCCAAAGATAAACCCCGTAAAGGAGAAGCCAACCCAGTCTAAGTGGTCAGCCATCAGAATCCCCCTCTCGCGAGTGGACAATAAACCCAGACGAAACACCGCCACTCGGTCAGAAATCATCCAATACTGCCAAATGCGCCAATACTAATGAGCGCTTTCCCCTCAACGGAAACGGGCTTTATCTGTACTTTTCCCATCCACGGGGATTCAAGATTAAATTCCTTGAAAAAATTTTTTCGCACTGATAACCAGTGAGAAAAATTACCAAGCGCTCAGGCAGTATATATACACATATATTAGTCTTTAATGTTTGCATATATGTGTATTAAATAAAAGAGACCCCGACAAGACACAGAAAATCAATTTTCACAAATAGTTCAAAACAATACAAAAGTCCAGGAGAAAGAAGATGCGGGCCTATGGCAAAACCCGAAGAACAGATAGACTCGGGAAAATATGAAGTTTCGGCATGCCTGGTGTCAGGCATAGGATCCAGTTGATAAGAAGAGGAAGGTGTATTTAATATTGTGCATATGTGTAATATATATATGCACATATATTACAGACGATACACAATTAATTTTTAAAAATTAACCTAACACATGGATTTATACCAAACTTAAGTTAACCCCAATATGTATTACGAGAAGGATTTGGACAGCAGAAGCATAATCTCCGTCTGGTTTGTTTACACAGCAAATCGCTACTTGAATCGGATATCCTGTTAACTTCTCTTTATACCAAATTATTCCAGGTCTTTCGGATAGTTCCTTGCGCGTATTATTTTGAAAGAGGAAAAACAAGAAAAGTCGACGAAGCTCGATTAATCTTTCAAACCGGATTCTGTAAGACGAAGACCTACAAGTCCTTTCATCGAGGAAGCCTTATCGGTTCTCGAATTTCCCGACGGTCCTAGCTTCCGGACTGCGAGCGCTTCGGCCACTTGCCATTAAAATCTAAATGACGCATTGCTTTGTATTAGTTATTGGCCCAGGAATTTAACAATAGAGCAACAACTGCGCGATTATTGGCGACATCATGGCTCCCCTTGTTACCATGAAATGGGAATAATTTCGTAAATACGATGAGTATAATTGGTTTTTGAAATGCCTTTTTCCTATGTAAGCCTTTAATGAATCCTCGGGGGTGCATCTAGTTTAGATGTGTACGGGCTTCACCCGAGGTACCCAAGTGATCTATTTTCCCATGGGGTTGAACCTTCGAGTTGTAGGCGGCGCAGGTTCGATTCCTATCAGGTGCATTCCTCTCTTCTGTGTCAGTAAAACTTTCATTGTGTGTGTATCTATTACTTGATGTATGTCTTGCGTCTAGCGCAGCATGGCCAAATATGGCCCTTGCGCCATGAAACCCTCAAACCAACCAACCCATGGGGTTGGTTTGGGGTTTCCGGTTTCAAGAGTAACGGACTAGCAACCAAAAGGTTGCAAGTTCGAAACTAGGTCCTGCCATAGACCGCCGTATCGCGGTGGCTCGTGCACGTTGAATGTCGTGGCCTCAAATGTCCTCACGTTGGCTTGGTGCGGAAGTTTGGAGAGTGGGGTGCCAGCTCAGGTGTGACCGCGTCATCTGACCATGGTTCACAATTATATGGTGTTGTCCTCGATCTTTCCCTTCGGGGTGTTGCTCCAGTGCGACGTTTAATTAAATGCCTACCTACCCATGGAGTTGACTCTGGTAAACTTGGGGGTCGCAACCCCAGAATGCTAAGCGATCTTTCTACCCCCTTTTCTCTCTTCACAATGATTTGAGGGGCCGTCGTAGCTCAGTGGGTATGCGCACTGCGCTAGCAACTTGCGAGTTGTAGGCGGTGTGGGTTCGATTCCTGTCATGTGCGGGTGTATTTCTCTTTTCTATGTCAGTAAAGCTTTCATTGTGTCTGTCAATTACTTGATATTCTGTCATGTGGCGTAGCATGGCCTCCTCGCTCCATAAAACCCCAAAACCAATCCAACCAACCCTGTCAGGTGCATTCCTCCCTGGGTGTATCTCTCTCTTCCGTGTGAGTAAAACTTTGTACGTCTATGACTTGATATTGTATGTCTTGTGTCTAGTTGACAAGAGCAAAATTGATTTTAAATTTTCATTAGTCAAGCGGTTTCCCGATTTGTTAATATTCATGACTGAAAAGTTAGTTCAGATACATGTTGACTTGTGTATTTTGTGTATTGTGACTAGACTCAGGCTTGTGTATTTTAATGCACAAGCCTGAGTCTAGCGGATGAATCTAGCAACGATATGCAATTGTTTATATCCCCGATTCAACGATAGAAGTTGAATAAATTGTCTTCAAATTTATTTCACAGGTTCTCATCTTTCTGCACTTCGATGACTTCAAGCTGTACTGATCCGTATGCATTTTCAGGCTAAATGGCTGCTTTATAAATTTAACAACGGTTTTACTTTCTGGTTTGAGAATCTGATATCAAGTTTTCAATCTTTTCAACGTATACTGTCTTGAAGTTTGCGTTGAACTTAAAAATTACCTATCGGGCTGCTTGTTAATGTTAACATGGTGAGACGGGGCCCCTGCAAATCAATGGGGAGCCGCATGTGGGCATTCCTGGGTTAAACTTGCGATCTTTGTGAAATGTCGCCTCAGAAAAGGAAAAATAACCTTGAAAAGGTGGTAATTTTTCTTTTGTTTGAAGAGTGAGAATTCTGTAATTTTAAGATCTTAAGTACGATTTCCAGATTTCCAATCTTTAGTCTTAATCGTATCACAGTTCGTAGGTAGTTAATTAACGTCGCACTGCAGCAACGCAACGGGCTATTGGTGACTGTCCTTGACCAATCCCGAATTGAAAGATCCAAGGACAACGCATCGTCATTTTGAACCATGGTCAGATGACGAGGTCACACCCGAGTCCAAACTTCCACACCAAGCAACGTGAGGACATGGCTGATTTAACGTGCACCAGCCCCGTGTACACGACGGTCTTTGCCTGGAAGGAGTTTCGAAATCGCTACTCCATTGCTCTTTCAACTGGATTACCGTGACCTGTAGTTATTTTAAAACATTTTTGTTAGCATTTTTTATAGCTCTTTGGGTCACGCACACAAATGCATTATTTTTACTAATCTTTAGATCGCTTAAGTCCTAGTCCAAGTTGTATAACATGTGGAAAATTAGTGAAGCATATTAGAGTAAAACTTCGATTAACCTTAAGGTTTGGACCGGGACGGTTAATCGAATAGACGGATAACAGAAAAACCTTAAACAACAACCCACCCCCATCCATTACATATGAACGAATGATAAAAAATTCACGTTTACGTACTGGAAATACACTACATGTATTTTATTTTACAGAAACAATATATAATTTACATTAAGTACAGTATATTGTTACATGAACTTACGCTATAGACGTACATACATACTCAAATTTTAAAATAGCCTTTCATTTTTTGTTCGAGGCTCTTGCTTTCTGAGCGGCAATGTTCCGTACTTTACCTACGTAAAGTACGGAACATTGTACGAAGTATAGTATGTTTGTATAAGTATAGTATGTATGTGTGTACGTACTAATAACTTTTAATATTTAATTAATTAACTTTTAATAAAAAGGACTGACGGTTAAAAGAGTGGTTAATCGAAGTTTCACTGTATAATTTTCTTGTAATGAGTTCAAATACGGAAGTTGTTGCCGATTGGAAACAAGTTTCCAGTGTGATATCATGAGTAGTATAACTTGTGTTGCGAACGGAATTGCATTACTAGTTAGTCACGAACGAAATTTAAATGCTGGTGACCGATTCCAGTGGGAACAGTGTAGTTTTTCTCCTTTATTATTTCGCAAGTTCTCAAGTTCATATCAATAGCATTCTTTGTCCTTTAGATGACTTTCATATGCTTCGAATTGCTTGGGCTGCGGTAGCCCGGTTGGAAGAGTAGCGAGTTCGAAACTAGGTCCAACCAAAGACCGCCGTGTACGCGGGGGCTGGTGCAGGTTAAATCAGTCGTGCCCTCAAATGTGATTAGCGTGGTGTGGAAGTTTGGAGAGTGGGATGCCAGTTCAGGGGATGTTCTCGTCATCTGACCGTGGTTCAAAATTACGAGGCATCCTTGGATCTTTCACTTCGGGATTAGGTTCACTCCTTTCTGTGTGTATTTCTCTCTGGCAGTAAAATCTTTCATGTATGTCTATTACTTGATATTGTGTGTCTTGCCAGCTCAGGTGTTGACCTCGTCATCTGACCGTGATTCAAAAATACGGTGTTGTCCTTGAATCTTTCCCTTCGGGGTGGATCCCAGACCGTCGCCAATACCCCGTTGTGTTGCTCCAGTGCGACGTTATAATTGAACTACCTATCCCTTTTCGAATTGCTTAAAAATATTTTCGGGTATTTCGACGCTGTTGTCGTGAATACGTCTTTAAAATCAGACCAGTTTGGAAAGTCGAGCGTTACAAAAAAAAAGGATATCCGAGGTTCGGTCTAATAACATCTATATTATCAACGATAAACGAAACTATCTAGCGTCATTGGACAGCTGAATAAACAGACTCGATAGTGACCTTGAGGTTGCTAACGTGTTTTGTTTTCGAATTTAAATGTTGGTAACCGATTCCTAATAAATTGTTAAGGACATTGTCGTGTTTCTTTGCGTTATTTCGATAGTACTCTAATTCTTATTGATATCATTCCTCGTCCTTGGATGACTTCCATAATATGTTGCTGATGAATTCTTCGAATTTCGAGCCTTTATCCATTTTGAATTGAATTGCTTAAAAATATTTTGATGGGTATTTCGATGCTTTTGACGTGAATACGTTTTAAAATCAGACCAGTACTAGTGTCTCCAGTGCTGAGGATGTCAAACTGTCCCGCCTTCGCATTGGACAAACACGATTCATCCATCGTCATCTTTTACTAGGAGAGCGCACCCATTTGCAACTCATTCCCTACTCCATTTTCTTTTATCACATTTTAATTGTCTGTCCTGTTTTTAATCACCAACGTATCAAATTTTTTAACAGCACAATTTTAAATCTGCGTGATTTGATTGGGGAAAATCCCCATTCAAACCTTTTCGTGTTTTTACTTTCAGTTGGTTTTCCCTCTTCTAATTCTTTTCCATCTTAAATTTCACACTCAGAATTTTATACACCTAAATTAAGTTCTTCAGTTTCATTAGTTATGTTGCAGACGATGATCTTTTATCATCTGATTGTTTGAATATTTTTATTCTCATCTATACATTTTACATGTTTTAAATCACCTTTTATCTTTATCTTAGACTATTAATTTTTAAATATTTTATGCTTTTATTGGGTCAGATTCTGTCTCTTGTTTGGCGCAGCATGTCCGCTTTTGGACCTTGCGCCATAAAAGCCCCAAATCCAATCCAGTACTAGATGGCCAGTACGGAAAGTTGAGCGTTACGAAAAAATGGGTATCGACTTCGGTCTAATTTCTTTTTGTCAACGTGAAAACTGCTGAGGAAACAGACTTGTTTGTGCCCTTGAGTTCGCGCGCCGCGATAAAAAAGGGGGTGCGTTTGAGGGACTTTCAGCTGCGCGGGCAAACTTCAAATCAGTATATGTTGGGTTTTTTTTTGATTGAAGACAGAGGTTTATACATTAAAAATAAATTTTATTACGTGGTAAGTCTTATGGTTTAAAAATAACAAGAAGTCTGATCAGATCATGATCCCCATGCTCTTCACATTATCTCCTCTCTTTTATACATTCAAAGATTTACACAATTTTCCACATTCATGTGCCCCACACGGCACTATAATTGGAGGTTTGAGACCGATTCCAACATGCGGCCCCATCGGTTGTAAAACCTCAGCAGATGTATTACAATTCAACATATATATATATATATATATATATGTATATATATATATATATATGTATATATATATATACATATATATATATATACATATATATATATATATATATATACATATATATATATATACATATATATATATATATATTATGTATATATATATATATATTATGTATATATATATATATACATAAATCTAACAAAATATTTTTCTAATAATATTTTTAAATTTATTTAACAATAAAGGCTTTGTTAAAAGGTCAGCCAAATTATTTTCCGATGAAATATAATTTACGTTGAATAGTTCATCTTTTATTAATTTACGAATAAATTTGTACTTGATATCAATATGTTTAGTTTTCAAATTTTCCTGACTATTTTTTTTTTTTGAAAAATAGATAGCAGATTGATTATCACAATATACTTGGGGTCTTATGTAATCACAAACTTAATTCATTTATAATTCTACTAAACCAAATAACTTCTTTAGTGCAATCGGTTAGTGCAATAAATTCAGATTCCATTGAGCTAAGAGCTATGCACTTTTGTTTAGAAGATTTCCATGATATTGGGATGTTACCAAAATAAATTAAATAGCCACTGCTTGAATGTCTGTTTGTGAGACCACATCCCCAATTTGCATCAGAAAAAGCAATCAAATTTGAACTTTTTACATTGGAAAGATTAATTTTAAAATCCTTTGTGAGAAAAACATAGTTCATAATATCAACAACGTAAGACCAGTGTTTGTAAGTATAACCGTTACAAAACTGAGACATTATATTAACGGCAAATGCAATATCTGGTCTGGATCTATCTGACAAAAACGATAAACATCCTATTAAGGAACGATAGGGAAATTTCCTCATTAAATCATTTTCAATTATTTCTTCCTCTTTAACCTTATCAGGTAAGTTACAACCAATTTTAAAAGGTAAATTCACAAAACTTTTAGGAAGATCTTTGAATTTTGACATTAATTTTTCAATGTAGGTAATTTGATGTAAATAAACTGAATTTTCAATCTCTTGAAAGTTTACGCCTAACAAATATTTAGTTTTACCTAGGACTGTAAGATCCAATTTTTTGTCCAATAATTCGATTACGTCATTTATCAAATGTTCTCTTTTTGAAAACAAAACCATATCATCTACATAAACAATTAAAATTACATCTTTAAATTTGTATACACAATTACACCAATTTAACTGAGAAAATCCTAATTTAGTTAAAATACCGTCTAATTCCAAATTCCATTCTCTACCACTTTGATGCAGACCATATATAGCCTTTTCCAATAGACATACTTTGTTTTCGGATCCTTTCAGCACAAATCCTTTTGGCTGTTTCATGTATATAGTATCTTTAAGGTGTCCATATAAATATGCACTTTTCACGTCAACTTGACAGTGATACCAACCAAACATAGAAATCAATAGTACAAACAATAATTTAACAATAGAAAAATTCACAACTGGTGAAAAAATATCTTTAAAATCAATACCAGGTTTTTGCTTAAAACCTTGAGCAACAAGAAGAGCTTTATACCTTTTAGGTATATTGTTTTCGTCCATTTTTAAGCTGTACACCCACTTACTTCCAATTATGGTTGTATTTGGGGGTGTGTCCACTAATTTCCATACTTGCCTATCCTTCATTATCTGAATTTCTTCATTCATGGCAGTATTCCATTTAATTTTATCCTTACTTGCTTGCGTTTCTTCATAACTTTTGGGGATTTCGACATTGTAACACTGATCATACATGTCGTACATCTGTTGGTCTAAAAAGTTAGATTCATCACTAGAAGTAGATGGCACATTAGAATGTTCAGTCTCTGGCTTAAAATTGAAATTTACAGGATCAAACCTAATCTTATTTTTAGTACAGTACTTTTTAATATCATTTAAAGATCTCATTCTCAAATTTTCAGGAGAATAATAGTATACATCTATCCTATTGCTTTTATTTCTAGGTTTTTCGATTCTTCGCCAATTTGAAATGTTAAGACATTTTAAGTTTTCAGTTTTAACTAAATCTTTAGAATCTAAAACTCGAGTTTCACTTTCCGATTTTACTTTTATATTCTCATTTGATTGATAAATAGGAATATCAGAATTAAGATCGAAAGAAACGTACTCAAAGTTTTTACCAAATAGTACATCAACAGCTTTCTTACTTTCGTCGATATGAACATGGACTGCTTCATTTATTCTCTTCTCGTTTGGGATATATATTCTATAACCTTTAGTTTTCAAACCATATCCTGTCAAAATACCAAGTTTTGCTCTGGGTTGTAATTTATTTCTCTGTATTTTAGGAATATGAACATATGCCAAAGAGCCAAAAATTCTAAAATGTTTTACTGATGGTTTGAAACCAGTCCATATTTCGTTAGGAGATATACCCTCAGTTAATTTGTGTTCGCATCTATTTTTAGTGTGAATAAATGCTAAAAGTGCTTCTGACCAAAATTGTGGTTGTAAACCACTGTCCTGAAGCATAGCTCTGACACAATCCATGGCTGTTCTATTGAACCTTTCTGCAACGCCATTTTGTTCAGGGGTATAAGTTGAAGTTCTTTCGATTTTTATTCCTAGATCATTTAAAAACTTTTTAAATTCTTTGTGACAAAATTCTAAACCATTGTCAGTTCGGACACATTTTAACTTAACATTTAGTTGTCTTTCAGCTTTAACCAAGTATTTTTTAAAGTAATCAAAAACTTCATTCTTATTTTGAATAATATAAACAGTTACTTTTCGTGAAAAATCATCAATAATAGATAAAAAGTATTTGTTTCCACCTAGAGAGTTAACTGGAGCAGGACCCCACAAATCCATATGGATCCTTTCCAAAACATTTTTAGTTTTCCTTTCGTACATATAGTTTCTTTTTAAGGATATTCTAGTGGATTTAGCAATAGCACAAATCTTACAATTTTTATCTATATTTTTACAATTAAGTTTTTCAATTCCTTTTACACAATTAATTTTACTCATATTTTCAATTAAGGGCATGTTAACATGACAAAACCTACGGTGGGCTTTTTCTAGATCTAAACCAGTTACATATACATAATTTTTAATCTTGGGATAACCTTTTAAGATATACAATTTTCCAATTCTGGGAACAGTAAACAAATATTTATTATAACTATTATAAATAATCATTTTGTTATTTCCCCATTTAATTTGGTTTCCCACAAGGTCAATACGAGCACCACTAATTAAATTTCTTCTCATATTAGGTGAGTATAAAACATCTTTCAAAGTTAAACCAAAACTGTAAATTGAATATCACCCATACCTAATACTTCCGAGGTGCTGTCCTTGTCTCCGACTAGGATCTTCTGTGGTGGTAGTTTTCTGAATGTCGTAAACATATCGCGTTCTTTACAGAAGTGGGCAGTTGCAGCAGAATCAATAAGAAATTCCCTCGGTCTTTCATTTGGAAAATTTGAAACTGCATAGGCACGTTGAAGATCAGTTTTTGGATTGTCCTCCATATAAAATAATTCACCACCAGGTTTCTGCCGATTGCATTTCTTGAAGCACTTCGATTCGTAATGTACCGACTTTTTGCAGTAGTTGCAGAATGATCGCGGCCCCATACGACAAACTGTCGACTTTCTAGGGCTTGAAGGAATTAATTCAGGGTCCAGTACGCATCTGCTGTGATCAGGAGTAGACGCCCGTGTCTCCTTGCATCTAGATGACCTGTTTTTTGTAGCATAAGCATCGGCCACGATACTTAATTTTATGCCTTCGTCCTTCCGCTTCAGCTCGATCCGGCTGGATTCTGTTATTAAATGTTTAGACAAATTGTCTAGCGTGAACTCGTTGTCATCCATCCTGTATAGCAATTGTACCAGATTATCGTATTCGTGAGGTAAATGTCTTATTAGTTGAAAGCAAACTAAGAGGTCTGGGATTTCGAATCCACCTTCTTTTATCTGTAACAGCTTCTCATGCACTCGTTTGCAGAAGAGTCCAATGGATTCGTCCTCCGGATGGTAGCGGATTGAAAAGAACTCGTCCACAAGACCTGCCAATCGTGCTCTAGATGCTGGTTCAAAGTTGGTCTTTAATATATCCCAAGCTTCCTTACCGTCTTCAGTAGATGAAATTAAGACTTGATATTTTCTGTCTATGCCCTGGTAGATAGTTGTGTATGTCCTCTGCTTCCTATAACGATAGTCTCTTTTTTCTTGTTCTGGAGCATCTTCCAATAATAGAGGTTCCGTTTTAGTGATAAATTCCCAGCAGTTCCGGTCGATTAGCAATACCTTCATGTCCGTCTTCCACGTGGCATAGTTGAAATCCGATAACTTCGGGAAGGAAAACATGGACATTTCTTGAATACCCATCATACTGGATACCGGTAGTGGCAGAATTCAGGTTCAGCTTAAGGTCTGAGGCCCATAACCAATTGTTGGTTTTTTTTTTTGATTGAAGACAGAGGTTTATACATTAAAAATAAATTTTATTACGTGGTAAGTCTTATGGTTTAAAAACAACAAGAAGTCTGATCAGATCATGATCCCCATGCTCTTCACATTATCTCCTCTCTTTTATACATTCAAAGATTTACACAATTTTCCACATTCATGTGCCCCACACGGCACTATAATTGGAGGTTTGAGACCGATTCCAACAGTATAACTCGAGACTGCGAAGCGCTACGACGTCGAAATCGGTCTCAAAGGAAAGCTAACGTCGAGAGCTGTCGTTTTAAGACAGGTGAAATCGAATACAATGTTGCTTATTAAACTTTCGATCGCAGTTGAAACTTTCGGGCCGCGGTGCCCAGTTGGAAGAACAACGGATCAGCAACCGGAGGGCTGTGAGTTCGAAACTAGGTCCAGCCAAAGAACGTCATGCACATGGGGGCTGGTGCGCTTTATATCTGTAGTGACCTCAAATGACCTCATGTTGTCGTGGTGTGGAAGTTTGGAGAGTGGGGTGCCAGCTCAGGTGTGACTCGTTATCTGACCGTGGTTCCAAATTACGTGGTATTGTCCTCGGATCTTTCCTTTCGGGTTTAATCCCGGACCGTCGCCAGTAGCCCGTTGTGTTGCTCCAGTGCTACGTTAATTAAATACCTACCTACACCCCATAGATGTGGTTATTTAGTCAGTGTGTTGTGTAAAGGCAACACTACTCTACTGGGAAATCTCGTATAGCTCAAAAAAGCCCAGATTTTTATTTTTCTCGATGAGTGGAAACACCATAATTAAGGAATAAAATAATTAAAAACTAAAAACCTAATGTCTCAGTATAAGACAATTATATTTAAAAAAATAAAGTTCAATTTTAAGATATCGTCGGCTTAGAGCAGAAACTCATTAACGGACAAACGATTAAATTTTACAACGCAGCCGATTAAAGATTTTTGGTCAAAAATAAAAATTATAAACATTTGGATAGTATTATGTTTCTCAAACCGAATACAATATAATTGGTTTCTCATGAAAATAATCATTTAGTTCCTAAAAATGCCTTTCCTAAAAAATGTCAGTTAATGAGTTTCTGTAAGCCGATCTCTTAAAATCGACACAATTTTTTTTATTGTTGTAATCTGTTTTATAACATTCTAATCTGTTTTAAAGTTTCGCCTCACTAAAAAATGCTTATAATTTTATATTTTTCAGCCAAAAACGAACAGGTATTTAAACAGCTGTATCGTAAAAATTTCCGTACGTCAGTTTGTCCAAATATGGCCCTTGCGCCATAAAACCTCAAAACCAAACAACCGTTCATCAGTTAATGAGTTTCTGCTCTAAGCTGACGATATGGACTTTAAAAAAATTCCCATTGTACATTTCGGAAGCCCTCTTGAAGTATAAAAATCGTCATAGCGCAATTAATGAGTTTCTGCTCTAAGTCGACGTTATGGGCTTTTAAAACATGTTTGCACTGTACATTTCGGAAGCCTCTGGAAGTATAAAATACTGTCACAGCGCAATTAACGAGTGTCTGTTCTCTGCTCTAAGCCTTCACGTTGGCGTGGTGTGGAAGTTTGGAGAGTGGGGTGCCAGCTCAGGTGTTGCCTCGTCATCTGACCGTGGTTCAAAATTACGTGGTGTTGTCCTCGGATCTTTCCCTTTGGGATTGATCCCGGACCGTCACCAATAGCCCATTGTGTTGCTCCAGTGTGACGTTAATTGAAATACCCAACATACCTGCTCTAAGCCGACGATTTGGGCATTTAAATTTTATTCCACTGTACATTTCGGAAGCCTCTGGAAGTATAAAAATCGTCACAGTGTAATTAACGAGTTTCTGCTCTAAGTCGACGATATGGGCTTTTAAAAAATGTTTCCACTGTGCATTTCGGAAGGCCCTAGAAATATAAAATGCCGTTACATCGCAATTGAGTTTCTGCTCTAAACCGCTTAAAAAATGTTTCCACTGTACATTTCGGAAACCTCTGGAAGTATAAAACTCCGTTACAGCGCAATTAACGAGTTTCTGCTCTAATTCGACGATATGGGCTTTAAAAAATTTTTCATCGAACATTTCGGAAGCCTCTAGTTAAGAAACACCGTCGCAGCGCAAAGTATCAACGGAGTTCAGGAACATTCTTGTGCAGGTAAAGGTGAAGGTAGCCGGTGTTTCAGATTTCCACGCAGTTCCTGCCCCAAAATGCCCCCATTTTCCCCGCGATACGCCCGACGACATGTGCGTGTTTGCGGGGAAGTGGCAGGTGGTTGCAAAAATGCGCGGGGAATCTTTTGTTGTCGGCGAGCTGCACCAGGATCTGACGATTTGCCCGGAGATTTTCTGGTCCGTCGTGAACGCTATATGGCATTCGGGGAAAGGAAGCGATGTTTTGGTTCTTTTTTTCTCCTCTCCCCCTTTTTGGAAGCTGCTTCCCGTGCGTTATTCCTGGTTCTGATGCAAGAACTGGGCCAGAAACGGATTTCGAACGCTCGGCGTTTTTTCTTTTCTGCATATCCTTGGCCCTTGTTTATCTATCCGATTTCGTGTTATAATTGGAAGCGACGCGTGAAATTTCTTGAAACTATTTGAGGCATTTCCCGCGAACCTAACAGTCCAAGGACCCTTGAAAATTAAAAATTTTTGCCGACCCCTTGAGATTATAAAATTGAATCGCCCATTTTGGTGAGTGGGGTGTCGACTCAGGTGTTGACCGCGGTCATCTGACCGTGGTTCATATAATTACGAGGCGTTGTTCTTGGATCTTTCCCTTCGGGGTTGATCCCGAACGGTCGCCAATAGCCCGTGTGTTTCTCCAGTGCGACGTTAATTAACTACCTACGTAATTTTTTAGCCATTTGGGCCACATCTCCTTTAGTTGTGTACGGGCTTCGACTCTAACTAGCGTAACTTTTCATGTATTCGTCCAGCCAATATTTTTTTCCATCCCACAAGCCGGATATGGCCCTCCGGTCAGGTTTACCTGGCCTTCAGACTAGATGCGGCCGCCCAGACAGGTTTTGCCGGCCTTCCATATATTTTTATCGCACTTGCAGATCAGATACGGCTCTCTGGTTGGGTTTTACCGGCCCGCAGACTTGGTACAGCCCTCTGTACAGGTTTACCCGGCCCGCAGACTTGGTGCGGCTGTCTGGACAGGTTTACCCGGCACGCACATGTATGCCCCTCTTGATAGGTTTAACCTACCCGCAAGCCAGATACGGCCCTCCAAATATTTTTTATCAGACCCGCAGTCCAGATACGGCCCTCCAAAACCAACCTAATTTCTAACTATTAGTTTTTTACTCATGCTTGAAATTTTCTGTTTGGATTATGCAAATTTGGCCCTTTGTATAACAAAACCAACCTAATTTGTAACCCTGGTTGGGGTAAGAAAAATTTCATCCCATAGTTACGTAAAAACAAGTGTAAGCCGTAGTGGGTGTGAAAAGAAATGTTTGAAAAAATGCGTGTTTCTCATTGTAAGCGACCTGTTTCGTCGGAGTATAATTGGCTCTAAATTACTTATTCTAAAATCTCCCTTAACTTCCAAATTTAAAAAAATATCTCCCAAACATTTTCCATTTCTCCATCAACGGATTAATTTGTTTTCTCGTCTCTTATTCTTCGAGTTGCTTCAAGAGGGTTTCAGGTGTTGCTGTACAATTTAACTTAGTCATCGCATGTATACAGCGTCAATAGTACAAGAATACCAGAGCGGAGTTTTAATTAATCCTCGGTCTCGCATTCGGAATGAAATCGCGAGCAATAATGGAAAACTTCTTGAAAACACCGTATCTACAAATGGATTTTTATCTGGAGGAATCCTCAATTGCTTTATTTTATCTGGTATTTTCAATTGCAGATGCAATTACAGCTTATTTCTCTATTTTACGCTTCTTTTTGCAAGCTTTAGTAATAAAACTAATAATTGTAGTTTTGAAGGGTTTTTGCCGGCATGGTATTTCATTTTCTTTTGACGCAAGAAGTTACGAATTAAGGAGCACTGGCTGTGCATTGTGAGGTTTTAATATGGTTTCGGATCAATTTCAAAATAAACAAAAATTCTCTCGCTCTACGCGTACGGATTTAAATATTTAAGTGGCTCTTGTGCTAAATAGTTTCGCGTTCTGGGTATTCTTTTCGTATTGAAATAAGTGGATGGGGAGCAAGACATCTCAATAATTGAATTAATTTGCAGAACGTTAATTTTTTTAGGATTATTTTTGACGTCAATTTATTCAGTTGAGTAGTTAATTAACGTCTCACCGGAGCAACAAAATGGGCTATAGGCGACGGTGCGGGATCAATCCCGGAAGGAAAGATCCAAGGACAACGCCTCGTAATTTTGAACCACGATCAGAGGACGAGGTCATTACCTGAATTGGCACCCCACTCTCCAAACTTCCACACCGCGCCAGCGTGAGGTCACGACAAATTTAACGTGCATCAGCCCCCGTGTACACGACGGTCTTTGACTGGACCGAATTCAAAATCACGCGTACCCATCACGAAATGAAACCGTCTCCTAAGTACTCAATGAATGACTTGCACAGTACTGTGGTAAAGGTGACCCACCAGGAGGGAACCCTGTGTACTGATACCCACCATCACAGTACCACTCAGTACTCCAAGTAGCCTTAAGCTATCTGAAATTGTAATTTGTCAAAGCATTCAGACAGAGCCTATAGTCAGCCCCATTTCACCATACAGCTCGAATCAATCGAAAGCAGCCACCACGAATACTTGATCACTTAAGACAGATTTAACGTGCACCAGCCCCGAGTGCACGACGGTCTTTGTTTGGACCGAGTTTCAAACTCGCAACCCTCCGGTTGCTAATCGGTGCATTCCTCCCTAGGTGTATTTCTCTCTTCTGTGTCAGTAAAAACTTTCATTGTGTGTTACTTGATATTGTGTCTTGTGTAGTGTGACGAATTAATCCGAACTTTTGTTGGACATTAAAAAATAACATTTATTTTGACACAGACAAAACAATGGGTTTACAATGGACGCGCGAAACAAAAATGCTTATTTTCATATTAAAATTTACGAATTGCTACGAAGACGTCTCAACTAGACGGAGTCCGTGAGCTAACTGTTTCTCATTCTCCTCACATGCGCAAGCGCAGTATTGAAGGACTTTTTAACAGGAAACTTCCGGGTCTGCAGCCGGCCATTCTAGACTCCTAGGCGCTAAGATGTCACAGTAGCATGGCCAAATATGGCCATTGCGTCATAAAACCCCAAAATAACCAACCAGTTGTAAATTCGCTACTCTTCCAAATGGGCCACCGTGGCCCCTTCAATTTACTGAGATAGAATTTGCATAAATATCGTCGGCACAGCACGAAAGACTACCACAGGAGACTGCTAATATTTTTCAACCTTGGCGACTAGGTGTATCTTTTTAAGCGAAGTCGTCTTGAAAAATTCAAAATTTTGGCGACTTTTTTTTGAAAATTTACCAAATGTCAACGAAAATTTAGCATGCCTTTTTCATCTAATAGCGGAAGGAAAAAATATTTTTTGGATTTTTTTAAATTAGGGAGAAAATTTTCCAAGGGACGCCAATTTTGGCGCCAAGCCGTGACGAGCATGAGATAAAAACATCGGAATCTGGTTTCTAGATTTTCATGAAAACCTTGTTTTATAATTTTAAAAATAGCCCATTGTGTTGCTCCAGTGTGACGTTAATTGAAAAAATACCAAATACCAAATATAATTTTAAAATTTAAATTTCTTGGTGAGATCTCGTCTGTTTTATACTTAATACGTATTGTGTTTAGCTGATTCATTTCTTGTATCGGAGCAACTAAAATAGGGTTTACGAGTATCCTTTTTGACTGTTATTTTCAAGACTTTAAGCTACAATTTCATTAGTGCTTTGGCTATTGCAGCCCCGAGTTTACTGTACTACATTTCTCTTACTGCAACTGGGAAAGATTCATACAGCCAGGATTAAGAACAATGCGTACACTGGTTAGTGTCTTTGCTGTGATATTCTACTCTATTGAATAGTTAACATTCCATTTATTTTTACCATAATTTTATTAGAATAGTTAAAATCCACTCCATTAACATTTAAAAAAATTAAAATAACACGGCACTTGGTTAGACGGAACTCGGATAATCAAGGTTCAATTGTATGTGAAGCAATTAAAATTCCATTCATATACTCTAAAAATCGGATTTTGAAAAAGAAAAGTCAAAATTCCCTCCACATTAACCCTCCTGGTGATTTGTCTCGACAAAGTATCTCATCATTAGCAAAATTGACCAGATCGTGACGGACGAGATATATCTTTCTTAGAAACTAACTGACCAGATCTTGATCCGGTTATCATCAAGAAATCGACAACATCCTAATGACGATATATCTCGTGAACAAAATTGGTCAGATCCTGATGGACGAGATATCACGTGATTAACAAAATTGGGCATATCTTGAGAAAGATATCTAGTCATTAGCACAATTGGGCAGATCTTGAGAAAGATATCTAGTCATTAGCACAATTGGGCAGATCTTGAGAAAGATATCTAGTCATTAGCACAATTGGGCAGATCTTGAGAAAGATATCTAGTCATTAGCACAATTGGGCAGATCTTGAGAAAGATATCTAGTCGAAACCGTTTGGAGGATTAACGGTTAAAAAATTAAAAAATCCCAATGTTTTATGTAGGTAAATAATATTTTTCACCCGTGTAAACATTAATTTGCAATTCCGAGCGCATTAACCAAATTTAAACCGTATTTTCTCACCGACGAGGTCGATGACAATTTTTAACTCCGCTGATGACGTTTTTCCTTTGTTGCCGCTCCCATTGTCTGCTCTCCGCACTGCACAAACAATTGCAATTTGTACGATTTTTTGCCCAAGCATACTTCTCGTATGAATGATAAGTGGCTTTGTTTATCGCAATTCATTATTCTTCCCGAAATTAATTTGAGCACATTCCTTTGTTCTTTCGAAATTAAGCTTGAGGACGAGCGACAAAAAACTGTTAAAGGTTTACTTATCCAGTAAGTGACTTGGGTCTAGCAGCCGCTCTTTGCCGGCAGTGCACTTTCTGCTACGCGTTGCCATGACGACCGCGGGCTTCCGCCACTCTTCCTCGAACCTGATCTTAATGAAAGTCGTCCGGCAATTATTAGTTATGTTGTAACATTTTAAGGATGGGCTCTTTTTCTGCGCCTGTGTTATTGAATTCAGTAATTGGGGGAGTCATAGTTCGAGCTCCGTTTCCGCTACGCTTAACAAGGTTTCTGCGCGCAAGCGCAAACGGGGTGCAGGGCGCTGTCGTTGCTCGGAACTTTGTTTTGTAAATAGAGGAAACTGTTTTCGATGCAATTTTCGGGCCGCTGTAGTCCAGTTGGAACAGCTACGGTTTAGCAACCGGAGGGTTGCGAGTTCGAAACTCTGTCCAGCCAAAGACCGTGTACACGGGGATTGGTGCACGTTAAATCTGTCGTGTCTTCAAATGTCCACTTTGGCTTGGTGGAAGTTAGAAAAGAGGGGTGCCAGTTCAGGTGTCAAAATTACGAGGCGTTGTCATTGGATCTTTCCCTTCGGAATGGATCCCGGACCGTCGCCAATAACCCGTTGCGTTGCTCCAATGCGACGTTAATTAACATACCTAATCGGACCGTCGCCAATAACCCGTTGTGCTCTTCCATTGCGACGTTAATTACCTACCAGCAGTATCGAATCAATTTTATGTAACTTAGGTAAGTAATTAACGTCGCTCTGGAGCAACATTATGGACCTAGATTACGCAACTTAAGGACACAGGTAAGTTAATCCTGTAGTCTAAGCACACTTATGGCGTGTCATGGTGATGAAATTGCCATGAAGCGCATGGCTTGTTCTGTTGTGGTCTGAGGACCTTGAAGTTTTATCTTTTTCGATCACTGCTGTGAGGTATTTTACTTTTGGGTGGATTCGTCCAAAAGACGCTTCGACGCGGTGCGAGATGTGGATTTCATTTTGCAGGAAGCGGCGATTGCGACCAGTCAACTGGAACCATGTGGGAGACGCTAGAGTTGAATTATAGGTCATTGAATAAACCCGGCTCTCGCACAATGGATGTGTTAATACTTGCACACGCCGCTTTGACTATTAATTGACCAACTTCAGCCGTCTCGTTGCAATTATAACGGAATATCATGCCTTTATAATAGGTTTTTAATGGTAATAAGTTCGAGAAACGCGATTGAATCTTAATTCGTGGCTATATCTTTCCAAAGGGAACAAACTCCGAACACTACAATTTACATTAAGGCAGAGCAGGGTTCCCACATGTCTAAGGCCCGATTTTTCATTATGGATTTAACCCTCGAAGTGGTTTCGACGAGATATCTCGTCTGTCAAGAAATGACCAATTTTGCTAGTGGAGAGATATCTAGTAATCAAGATATTGACGATTTTTTTATGATTACGAGATCAAGGTCTGGTCAGTTTTCTGTTAACGAGAGACTACGAAATCTTGATGGACGAGATATCTCGCCCATCAAGGACATTTGAGGCCATGACAGACTTAACCCTCTGGATACGGGGACCGGCCGAAAGTTTCGAGTCCCCTCCTTACGAAAGGCTCGAATTCTTTCAGACCTCACTCCTGAAGAATCGCTGAAGCCCATTACGATTTCCATCCCCTCTTTTCTGTGCTACAAAGAGACTCGTGCGTGAATAGCCTTATCTCCCCGTTGACAAAGATGTCAGGGTTATCTACGGGGAGCCTCGCAAATTGTTTATCCTCGAGCATCTAGTCTGAACTTGAGTAAATGAAAAGAGATGCACTTAAAAAGTCACCGCCGCTCTTTCAGTTTATCCGGGAAGAATCTGTTCCTTCTAGGCATACCCACGACACGACAATGGAACCCAGCACATTAGGAGATAATGGGACGACATATCCCCTCTCCTCCTGGGGGAAAGCATTGTAAAGGCCGTTTCGGCCGGTTTGAGTATGTTGCCTGTAAAGCCGTTGGACCGGCTGCCGTAACCAAAGAAGAAACGATATTCTGCCCCGACGTATGCAGAGGGTTAACGTGCACCAGCCCCCTTGTACACGACGGTCTGGTTGGATTCGAACTCGCAACCCTCCGGTTGCTAATCCGTTACTCTTCCAATCGGATTACCACGGCCCCCTACTGACATAGAAGAGAAATATACCAGGGAGGAACCGTGATTCGAAATTACGTGGTGTTGTCCTCGGATCTTTCCCTTTGGGATTGATCCCAGACCGGCGTCAATAGCCCGTTGTGTTGCTCTATAGTTCGACGTTAATTAATTACCCAGGGAGTAATCGAACCTGCGCCGCCAACAACTCGCAGATTGCTAGCGCAGTGGGCGTATGCATTGGGCCACGCCCCAGGTCGAGCACATCTCCAAGTAGTTAGTGTGGCCGTCGTGGCTTGGTGGGTATGTCCACTACGCTAGCAACCTTCGAGTTGTAGGCGGCGCAGATTCGATTCCTTCCAGGTGCATTCCTCCCTTGGTGTATTTCTCTCTTCTGTGTCAGTAAAACTTTAATCGTGTGTGTCTATTACTTGATGTTGTATGTCTTGTCTGGGGCAGCATGGCCAAATATGGCCCTTGCGCCATTAAACCCAACAAACCAAGTAGTTAGCGTACCTTATAAAAATTATTCAGGTTCTTATAATTTTCGGATTAAACCAAAAGCCAGTTTTTCCAGATATATTTAGCAGCCTTTTCCCGGAGAATTCCAAGTTCTCCCGATTTCTCCGGTCACGTATGAATGCTGTCAATAAAATACGAGGGGGAGTGAAAAAGCGCATGACTCCCCGGAAAGCTCATTAAAAAAACGAATCAAAGCCGGGAACGAAACGCACTTGTGGTTAATTGAGGTTAATTTGCATTCCGAAATTTCTGCGATTCCCCTGCGCTGCCATTAAGCGCGAGGGCTCCGCCGATGAACGGGAATAATGTGCGTTATGGGTCATTATTGTTCACCGCTTCCTCGTTCTCGCTCGTCTAAATGGAAATGCTTCAAAAAGTCGAAGCACCTCTGCAGATTTTGACCATGAGGAAGAAGGAAATGATATCCAACCTTTAAAAAAATTCGCACTCGCCAAAGTGCATTCCACGTTTTATAGTCCTGATTACTAGTGGGAACAGTTATGTCGAAACATCCTACGTCCATAAACAATTGGAAGATCGGCGGTGGTTCGGTTATCTGGGACCTGGATCGGTCGACCAGGGAAGTCTGTCTACCACAGGGGCTGCTCCAGACAGTGCGGTTGCCGTAGAAACGACTGTCCATTTACTACAGGAGATCCTTGTAGCGTTTGAGTTCGTCAACAAAGCGCTTACCACCTGCCCTGATTACCGACCCCTTCTCTTCTCACCATCCTTTCTTTTCTCAATTACTTGACGTTGTTTGTCGTGCTTGGCCAAATATGACACTTGATCCATTAAGCTCAAAACCAACCAGCCTGATTACGACTCGTGGAAACAATTTTGGTCGAAACGTTCGCCGATGACCACAGTGGGGTGTCAGCTCAGCTGTGACCTCGTCATCTGACCTTCATTCAAAATTACGTGATGTCCTCGGACCTTTCCCTTCGGGTTTGATTCCGGACCGTCGCCAATAGCCCGTTGTGTGGCTCCAGTGTGACGTTAAATACCTACCTAATTGAGGAGTAACTTTCCTTGTGTGTCCTTGACGTTGTCTGTATTGTGTTTGGCGCAGCATGGCCAAATGTGGCCTCTTGAGCCATAAAACCCATCTAACCAACCTCTGGTTGCCAGCAGTTCAGGTTCGTTTCCTTCCGGGTGTATTTCTCTCTTCTGTTACAGTAAAAACTTTCCTTGGGTGTATGTCCATTTACCTGACATCGTTTGGCGGACCTTGGCCGTATGATATGTACGCCATAAGAAACTGAAAAGGAATAACCTAGTAAATGTCTCCCCAATATTTTATGGTTGAGGCCACCACCTAAGGTAGGTAGGTATTTTAATTAACGTCACACTGGAGCAACACAACGGGCTATTTGTTTTCTCGGATCCACCCCAAGGGAAGGATCCGAGGACAACACCTCGTAATTTTGAATCACGGTCAGATGACGAGGTCACACCTGAGCTGGCACCCCACTCCAACGTGAGGACATGACAGATTTGACGTGCACCAGCCCCCTTTATACACGACGGTCTACTGCTACCGGGTTACTGCTTTTCCGCCACCACCTAAGGAATCTTCGGTATTGCGGTACCTGGGCCGAGATCCAAGAAATGTGAGCTCTTCTATATTGGCTGCCATTGGCGACAGAAAAGGCGACTTTTTGCTACTATTTTACAACCTTGGCGAATTGGGATAACTTTTTAAGCAAAATCGTCTCAAACTTCAATTTTCAAAGTCATGGCAACTTTCCGAAAGTTTTGGCGACTTTTATTCGAAAGTTATCTCAGTTCAACGAAAATTACCAATCCACCAATAGCACAAACGTTGTTTCAGTCTCGAATTCATGCCTTTTCCTTCATCATTGAGGAAAATATTTTTGACTCCGACCTTTTGCTCTCCAATGGGGGTATCAAACTTTCGGTAAATGTAAACACTCTTATCGCTAAATCGAGGCATCCGTGTAATAGAGTGTATAATATATCTGTTAACAGTGTGAACAGTTAAATGCGCGCCAAGCTTACGCCAAATGCTTCTTTCTACTTCTACTCCACACTGGATTTTCAAACCTTCAGAGGCACATCTCCTTTAGGTGTTTGCGGTTTTCACGGACCCGAGGTACTCTAGTGATCTTTTCCATGGGGTTTACTGTCTTCAGTAAACGGGAGTCACGCTTCTGGGATACCAAGCGTTCTTTTCTGTCTTAATCCCACTATGTTCCCAGTAACTCTTTTTTCCCCGGATCTTTCTCTTCGGGTTTGATATCGGACCGTCGCCAATAGCCCGTTGTGGTGTTCAGTGCGATGTTTATTAAAATACCTACCTCTTTTTCCCCTTTCACGATATTTTTACTTCAAGGTTTCGTGTACTTGGCGCAGTTTCCCCTAATACGGCCTTTGTGCAACAAATCTCCAAAACAACCAATCTTAGAAGTTTCCCAGGAACGCCAATTTCGAAGTTTCCCCGCCAAATTATCTCAACCATAAAAGGAAAACGATTTAACCTGCTCACTAGATTATCATGCATATCTTTTTCTGAAAATATTTAGTTTCTAAACTTGAAAATTCAAATCTCTTGGCTAAATTTTTTCCCTGTTTCGTACTTAATTGGCACATTTTAGCCGTTGCGTTATGTATCTGAGCATCTAAGACTGCTACTAGGGTTTAAGAGGAGACTGATCAAGATCTGGTCAATTTTGTTAATGACGAGATGTCTTGTCAACAAGATATTAACGATTTTTTTATGATGACGAGATCAAGATCTGGTCAGTTTTGCAAAGGTCGAGATACCTCGTTTTTCTAGATCTGGTCAGTTTTGGACAGAACGAGATACCTCGTCTGTCAAGATCTGGTCAGTTTTGCAAAGGACGAGATGCCTCGTTTTTCTAGATGTGGTCAGTTTTGGACAGGACGAGATACCTCGTCTGTCAAGATCTGGTCAGTTTTGCAAAAGAGGAGATACCTCGTCTGTCAAGATCTGGTCAGTTTTGCAAAGGACGAGATACCTCGTTTTTCAAGATCTGGTCAGTTTTGGACAGGACGAGATACCTCGTCTGTCAAGATCTGGTCAGTTTTGCAAAAGAGGAGATACCTCGTCTGTCAAGATCTGGTCAGTTTTGCAAAGGACGAGATACCTCGTTTTTCAAGATCTGGTCAGTTTTGGACAGGACGAGATACCTCGTCTGTCAAGATCGGGTCGTTGTCAAGACAACCACCAGGAGGACAAAACAAACTTTTTGCCTCTTAAAAATTTCTGCTGCTAATGCCACTATTTCAGTTGCCTTGGCTGCCATAACTGCCCCAACTCCATTGTCTCGGCGCCACGTTGTGTTTTTCCCAAGCACTACATCTCCGCTTCCACGCGGAATTCCACGAATTTTTATCGGACCATCTCACCACGACGGTTTCATAAACGCTATCGACAGGCACCTCTCAACGCGCGTTTTCGCAGCAATCCTACAAAACCCTTCTCTCATCGTATAAATCAGAGCCGAACGTAAGCAAACCCGCTTTTCCTATAAACTGTTTAAAGCAACGCAATGCGCAGATTACTTGGTACCGACACCCCTTGCCCCCCCCCCCTCCTCCCAGCAGATCGCCGGCGCCAGCGCGCCCAAAATTTCATTATTTCGTTTAGGTAGGGCATTCTCTCCGCTTCGCTCTCTCATTGGACGTGTTGACATTTTCGCGTTTAATTGAAATCTCGAGCGAGGTTTTCGGCGGCGAGGTTATTAAGAGTTCTCTGTTGTAGCTAAATTAGCTCTAATTTTGGTGCTCGCTTTCTAGCGGCCGGGTTTCCTGTTTGTGTTTGGCGAGGGTGTTTTCTTGCCTCCACCCTACTTTTGGCTGCGAGATCGCAACCCGTTTGGTTGTGCGATTCGCGGAAAAGGGATGAATGTTTGCAGGGAGTTTCTCTGCTGTGCCGAGATCGGTAGGTAGGTTGACGTCGCGCTGGAGCAACGCGACGGGCTATTGGCGACACCACGTAACTTTGAACCACGGTCACATCTGAGCTGGCACCCCACTCTCCAAATTTCCACGCCAACGTGAGGACATTTGAGGCTATGACAGATTTAACGTGCGTCAGCCCCTTTTGTACACGACTGTCTTTGTTGGGATTCGAACTCGCAACCCTCTCGTTGCTATTCCGTTACTCTTCCAACTGGGCTACCGCGATGAGCGGAGGAAGGGAATGGATTGGGGGTCCTTGGACTGTTCGTATTCCGAATGCGACGTCACCTGGCTTTTTTTCCGAATACGATTTCAGCAGTACGCCAAGAAAATTTTAAAGAATGGATTCCCATTTGGTATATGGTCGTTGATTGGTTAATACCACTTGGATTAAACGCCATGCGTCACCAAAACGGCGATAAACTACGTTTTAAGCTAACCCCGGTATGCATAGTGCTAGAGCATCTGGGCAGAGGAAGTAAATCTAAAACGGTAGGCGTTAAAAATGACGATTAGACTTAAATTCGATAGTCAAAACTACAAAATCCATTTATGAGGGGAACACGGTAGTCCTGTTGGAAGAGTAGCGGATTGGCAACCGGAGGGTTGCGAGTTCGAATCCAACCAGACTGTCCAAAGGAGGCACGTTAAATCTGTCGTGGCCTCAAATGTCCTCACGTTTGCGTGGTGTGGAAGTTTGAAAGTGGGATGCCAGCTCAGGTGCGACTTCGTGATCTGACCGTTGTTCAAAATTACGTGGTGTTGTCTTTGGATCTTTCCATTCGGACTGTCGCCAATAGCCTTTTGTGTTGCTCCAGTGCGACATTAATTAACTACCTAGTCTGCAAAAAGTTTGTAAGGAATTAATTTTCCTCGTCCCTTGGTGACCTCGGTTGGAATTTTGAAAAAGTCGCCAAAATATTGAAAATAGGTGAATATGCTTAAAAAGAACCTTACTCCTTATCGTATTCCGAAAGGTTGAAAAATAGCAACAAAGGTTCCAGGTTGAAAAATAGTAGCAAAAGTTCCCAGGTTGAAAAATAGCAACAAAGATTCCAAGTTGAAAAATAGTAGCAAAAGTTCCCAGGTTGAAAAATAGCAACAAAGGTTCCAAGTTGAAAAATAGTAGCAAAAGTTCCCAGGTTGAAAAATAGCAACAAAGGTTCCAAGTTGAAAAATAGTAGCAAAAGTTCCCAGGTTGAAAAATAGTAGCAAAAGTTCCCAGGTTGAAAAATAGCAACAAAGGTTCCCAGGTTGAAAAATAGTAACACAAGTTACCTTTTATTCCCCTGGTGTCAGTAGCACGCCACGTTCAGAAAATACATATAGAAACACAAATCTCCTTAGAAACACTGCCGCCATCTATATTTAGCTTGCCAGAAAATGCCACTCAGGTACAAACACGATTAAAGACCTCAAATTTCGATCCCGACAACATAGATTTCAACTCAATTTTCACCGCTAATTTTGGACTCCCATAGACCCAAGCGGAAAAATCCCAGCTATCGCTTCACGTGATAAAATTTATCTTGCGGAAGGCACATCGGAACTGTTTACGTAGCTGCTTCCAATGCAATTAATGCCGACTCAGCTACAGATAACGTAACACAGCGACGTTACTGTAATAGCCACAATTTTCTCGGCTCTTATTTACAGCTTCCGGACCCCGAAGTCGAGATACTGTTTATCCGTTTCTCGAAAACGAAAAAACCGCTATCTTTAATAAACTTTCGCTGCGAAACGAGATAAAATCTTTCGCATTTTAATAAGGAGTGGCTGAAAGGTCTCTGAGCTCGTGTTGATCGATTCTGTCTGGCTCCGTCTTCTGCGGCTCTGTTGTGGGCTGTGACAGGCATTAAATCATCCGCTGTATCATTATCACCCAACTAAAGAATCTGATTCAAGTGAGTGCTTAAACGCATTTGATAGTTAACTGATAGACAATTCTGTCAATACTCGCGCTATCTAAAACGGATGTGAGTAGTTCTCTTTCGATAAATTAAGATAGGAATCTTGGAAGATTTCGTTCATTTTCTCCCGTGTTTTTGTATTGTTGTTTTCGGGGCCATTAGCTCAGTTGGCAGAGGAACGGATTAGCAACCGGACGGTTGCGAGTTCGTAACGCGAGCCAACCAAAGACCGTCGTGTACGCGGGGGCTGGTGCACACTAAATCTGTCGTAGTTTCAAATGTCCGTGGTGTGGAAGTTTGGAGAGTGGGATGCCAGCTCAGGTGTGACCTCGTCATTTGACCGTGGTTCAAAATTACGAGGCGTTGTCTTTGGATCTTTTTCTTCGGGATTGGGTGTATTTCTCTTCTGTGTCAGTAAAAACTTTCATGTGTGTGTATTACTTGATATTGTATGTCTTGCGTCTGGCGCAGCATGGCCAAATATGGCTATTTGCATAAGTAACATAAGCCACGTTTAATTTTATAATCTCGAGGATTCCGTGAAAACTGAAATTTTCTAGTGTCCTTGGACTAAAGTTTAGGAACCACTGTTTTAGCACATTTAAATCCTTTCTGATCAACTTGAATTTCCTTATTTTCCATAACTAGCAGAATTACTCGGATTGTAATTGATCGTAATATTACTCAATGTTATTCCTGTGGGGATTTCAAATTGATTTTAGCCCCCTCTGCAGACCCAGTTCAAATCGAACGCGAGTTGTAAAAGAGCCTGTTTCCTGTAGTGTTTTAAAGCATAAATGTTCCAAATTTGGTGTGAATTGGTCAGTTATCGGCATGATACGTTATTCCTATGGGGATTTTAAATGGATTTAGCCCCCTCTCTACATACACCCAGGACAAGTCGAACGGGTTTAATATGTAGCCTGTTTCTCGCATGATTCAAAAGTATAAGTGAACCAAACACGATGTAGATTGGTCAGTGATCGTAATATTACTCAATGTCATTCCTATGGGGATATTTATTTGATTTTAGCCCCTATGCACACCCAGGACAAATGGAATAGGGACTTATATGTAGCATACGTTTTCACAGGATTCTAAAGAATTTTACAAAATTTGGTGTGGATTGGTCAAATGGTGTAGATTTGTATAGAGTACAGACAGACGCCAACTCTGTGTTACATATACTAGATTAAATGAAATTGACTCACTTCGGTTCTGATTCCGAATCGTTACCAATAACCTTTCATGTTGCTCCAGGGCGGCGTTATTCAACTACCAACCATAAGATGTTATATCGCCAAACGTGGCGACGAGATGCCAAATGGACCAATGAAATCAATGTTTCAGTGCAGTCACGTGACTGCTAGACATGTTGGTCACACTTTTTGAAGCTGCTCGCATAGCAATATTCGGTCTAATATTTCAAGTCTGCAATGCAAAACCGACTTGAGGTGTTGATTCATCTGATTAAAAAATTGAACTTGTAGCGAGATAAGAGCACTGAATGTAGAAAGAAAAGTTTATTGCCTCTTCGTTTTTCTCTTAGACAGCTAATGAGAACGCAATGGAAGAGGAGGTACAAGAGAAAGGCGAAAAATCGTGATTCATTCAATCTCGTCTCACGCCAATCTCTTGTCATTTTAGAACAATATAAGATGTGGCTGCCTCGGAGCCATGCCTAGCGCTGGAGTTTGGAGCTGTCCCATTTATCTGAGGATCGCCGTATCCTATTTAGCTGAGCTGCAACCAGAATTACCACTTTCTCTCTTCGACTCGTAGCTCTTGGTTGTGAGGGTTTGAATTGCATTAATGCATTTCTTGCGTACGCACAGTTGCTGTTGTTTCGAAATTTAAGTTAAAGGTATATGTTACGGTTTATGTAGTAAATCCAGTTAGTATTAATTATAACTGGCTAATAATAACCGCGTCTTTTGGTCAGTGTAATTAATAACGCATAATAATTACATTTACCAATGAATATTAATAATTGCCAATGAAGTCTGGTGAATAAAAATGTTTTATAATATTTATTGCTTTTATTTATAAGATACATTCATTATTTATTACATAAATGAGTTCTTATAAGTGTCTTATTAATATTAAATGGTTAAAAACAATTTTTTAGTTTTGACCAGACGGTAAATTTATTCCTTGTGTAGAGTTGGTTTAAAATGCCATATTTTGTACCTAGTTTACATAAGTTTTCAATTTCAATAGATTGTAACAGCTATAATATTCCTATTATTAGCCCTATCTACCTCTGGAAGCCCTATCCGAACGGAAAATTATTTCATTTACCGTTCATAGTTGCGAATTATTAATAGCCGGTTATTAATATAAACAGATTGATCGCATGAACCGTAACATACATTAGAAATCACCAAAATCAACCAGAATATCAGTTTTTTCTTCATTCAAAATATTCTTCAGTCAGCTTTCAAGCGATACCAAGATCTTGTAAATATTCGGAATATTTTTCTAGTTACAAGGGTTTTTCTTTTTTTGGAAACGTACAAACGTGTTTCCAAAATTTCAAACTCAATTTCTGGAGTTAGAAATATTTCAACAAACCAATTAATATTTCACTTAATTGGATTTTTAGCAAAATTTCTCAACATTCAAATTTTTGAATAAAGTTCTTTTGTGCACAATTTTGGTTTTATTTTGAAACTCTAAAGATAATTATTTCAGCAATAAAATAAAACATGAATGTCTTTACTTTTCTTTGCTTGGTTCACAGATAAATGGTATTCTTCATCACAAAGTTTACACACGACTCTTCATAACACAAGTAATTCTTGATTACACAGATAATTCTTGATTACAGATATTTCCTGATTACGCAATTTTCGTCTTGAAATAGTCTTATCGATTTTGTGATTTTTGTATTCGTGCAATTCTTTAAGAAAATATTTTATGTGGTCAACGCTGTTTAATTGAGCAGGTGAATTTTCACTGCCTAATAAAAAGCGGTGAACGATTTCTAAGCCAGCTGTAGCTTCTTTCAAAGAAGGCACGCTTATTTATTTTCTTCACTCTTCCAAATAAATCTTCTACAATTTCGAAGTAACTTTGTTTTTGATGATACAATTGAAAGGAATCCGTTTGCTCTTACGTTTCGCAAATTTGTCTTAACAGGTGATTAGTGTAACCCGAATTTTTAAACGAATGAGGTAACATTATTTGAACATACATTTTGATGGGGATTGAAATTTAGTTCGTATTATCAGTGTTTCGTATTAAGCGAGTTCGTCTTGAAGAGGTTTGACTGTATTTTATTCCAATTTACATGAACTCAGTCTAGAAGACAAATATGTATCGCTTAAGTACGGAAATCAGGTAACCTGAATATTACGTAGGTAATGTGCAGATTAACTACGCCGATCCGTTAAAGTGCGGAAAATTGTTTCATTTCTCAAATTACCTAGGTAATCTGCAGATCACTTAGATAATCTGCACGTTACCTACTAGGCACTCGTTAAAGTGAAAATAAGATCTTTGCTCGAACAACAGCAACGTTTTGTACCCTTAAATTAATACTCAGACAACTTGATTCTTTAGATATCGACAAATAAATAACGTTTCAACAATTGTCAGCATAATTTATTTACGTCTACTGATTATTATATGAAATTACTTATAACTTTATGGGATAAAAGTATAGCGTGTTTTCAATTAGTAGTACCTAGTATTACTGAGTTGTTTGTCAGTACTAATTTAAGCGGACGAAAACGTTGCTGTTCGAGCAAAGATCTTATTTTCACTTTAACGAGTACCTGTAGGTAATGTGTAGATTATCTTGGTGATCTTCAGATTACCTAGGTAATTTGAGAAATGAAACAATTTTCCGCACTTTAACGAATCGGCCTAGTTAACCTGCACATTACCTGATTTCCGTACTTTAGCGGTAACATATACAAGAACAACTTCCGTGCAACTTTGAGTCAACCTATGCATTTTCTGCCGAAATGACAAACGAGTAACAAAGTATTCATATTTTAAATTCGAACTAAAAATATAGATGGACTTAATACAAAACTATGACTAATGAATTAGTATTTCACTTAATTGACTTAGCAAAATTTCTCGTTATCAAATGTTTGGATAAAGCTTTTCGTGTAAAATCTTGGTTTTATTTCGAAGCTCTAATGATAATTCAACTTCATTTTAAATTTCATGTGTCGAAGGTGATTTGGGGTGTAAGCAAAATCGTCTCTAAAGCTCCTATTTTCAAAATTGTGGCGACGTTTTTGAAAATTCGCCAAAGGTGAACGAAAATTTAGTCCCTTTTCTTTTAACTTATAGCGAACAGAAAAATATTGTTTCTTTTGGGAGAAAATTTTCCAAAGGGGGTCGTCAATTTTAAAGGTTTTGGCGCCAAGCCGTGACAACTATGAAAAACATCGGAATCTGGTTACTCGATTGTCGTGAAAACCATAAAGAAAATGTCGGTTTTAAGTTTTTAATTTCTTGGCAAGAACTCTTCAACGTCTGTTTCATACTTAACTGGCAAATTTTGTGCTTTAGCTCATTCGTTTTACATCGGAACAACTAAAATTGCTACTGAAATAGGGTTTAAGAGGAGACTTGGCTACTGTCTTGCGTTTGCAGCATTGCTAAACGTGGCTCTTGCGCCATCCTCAATTTGTGATAAATCCCTGGATGGTATTTATCTCTTCTGTGTCAATAAAACTTTTCGCTGTGCGTGTCTATTGCTTGATATTGCATGTCTTGTGTCTGGAGCAGCATGGCCAAATATAGCCCTTGCGCCATAAAACCCTCAAAACCAATCAACCATTTGCGATAAAAATTGTACTTCTTAATTTGGGGCCCAACCGTTGAAACCTGAGTTTGGCATGGCAAAATGGTAATTTAAATTTCATGAGTCTAGAATTGGAAAGGCAAACAAAACCGTGTGCATTTAATTTAAACTTTATAATCTCACAAGCTCCGAATTTTTTTAAATTTTGGATTGAAAAGTTAGGGAACCACTGGTCAATCATAATACCCCTGCCGAGGAAGTCATTTCCCCATTCATTGTGTGCCAAAGCACCAAACTAGAGAATAGTTAAGCTAGACTGGACCAATTCCAGTCTATCACAACCCGCAATTGCGTTGCGAAAGAAAACCTTGGGTGTCGTGTATCATGATAGAATAGAGGATCGTATAGGACTGAACTGAGTGCTTTCTCTCCTGTAACGCCCCCTCGCCTGTGCTTTTTATCTTCGCTTGCGACTCATGATCTTGTGCAATATGGTCCTCTCCTACAGTTGGGAAGAAATTTCAAGCGTACACATGCGGAAGGAGGTTGTCGGCCTCATACGAAAATACAAACTTTAGTGGACTAACTATAGTTTCATTGATTCACATTTGTACTATGCCAAGTGTACAAAGAGCTGTACTATAGTAAGTACGCAAAGAGCTGTACTGTGCTGAGTACGCAAAGATACGCGACCAGAGCTTCTCAGTGGATCATGATCGAGGACGGTTAGCAAAAGTGCTTCATGAAAATGATAAAAAAAATTATTTTTAGTACCTGAAATAATAAATAGACGTATAAAGTTTGGAATTGTGTGATTGTATAGTTACGACAGTAAAAAATCACCAAGAAAAGCTGTAATTTTACCGAAAACAATTCCCCATTTAGAGAAGACTTATTTGGCTACTATTTTTAGTAATTCACGCTACTCAAGCTACTATTTCACAAGTAATTCGGCTATGGCAGTCCCAAAATTACCGCGGCCACGCTTGAAACCCCTACCTGCAATACATGTCTCCTAAACAACCGTAATTGCAGTTGTGCGTTCACAGGCTGTGCATGCGAAGCTTGTTCCTGCAGTCCCTTGTATGCATTTAAAAATAATACCCTGTGAAAGGAATAAGCACTTCGAGGGAACGTGTTATTAAGCTTCACCACCCGAGGCTATTTCTTGGCCGAAAATCGTGAATTTACTTTCTAAACGCCGTCCGCGGAGTGATACGTGTTAGGAATAATCTGTTTGTCTTTCTGGCACCAGCGCAAAGTGTATAATCTCTTTGATTTTGTGAACTTAAGGGGGCAGGGGTTGTCTCTTTGGGGCGTGAGGTGGTTGACGCAAATGCTTCATTGGAAGTGCCATCGATAAATCCGCGTTTTTTACTATATGCTAATTTTTCAATGCCGATGTGTGAATTTACCTTTTATCTTACGTCGGCGTGGTGTGGAAGTTTGGAGAGTGGGGTGTGTCGGCTCGGGTGTTGACCTCGTCATCTGACTGTGGTTCAAGATGACGAGGTGTTGTCCTCGGATCTTTCGGGATTGATCGGGACCATTGCCAATAGCCCGTTGTTTTTAATGGACGCGACACAACGGACTATTGGCGATGGTCCGAGATCAATCCAGTGCGACGTTGATTAACTACATACTTAACTTAAGCGTAACGTCCGAAATCAAAAGTTTGTCTGAAGTCTTACTCTGAAGTTTGTATTTGCGATCCAAGGCACGCGACCTCGATTTCGTTTACAAATTGGCACACTAAACTAAATGTTGTACATCTAAAAAGAACCTCGATATTGTCAGGAAAAGTAACCGCTTCTCACAATGGCTCCTGGCCATTAATGACCTTTTTGGCCCTTCACTAGCGAGGGGCGAATGATTTTTTTTCCTTTTATCGTGACAACCTTTTTTAAATTTAGAAGCCGCGACTGTAATTGGAGACTCGTTTTCATTCGCGTGAGCTTGTTAAATTAAGCACAATGTGGATTTTTGAGAGTAAATCTACGGAAGTATTTGAGTTTGTAAAACTCGCCGGGATTCATGAAATGCAACTTTCAGTATTGATTATATGGGAGAAGAGAGAATACACTCGGAGATGCACTAATTAAATTTATATCTTAACTTTCATGGTCTGTAAATGTAATCCTCTGACATACTTGGGAATTTAATAGTATGACAGACTTGCGCAAAATTTAATGATATGCGACAGACTCGTAAATTTAGTGGTGTGACAAACGTGTGCAATATTTAATGGTATGTGACAGACTCGAATTTAATTTTATGACAGACTTCTGCAAAATTTAATGGTATGTGACGCGTGTGCAAAATTTAATTTCATGTGACCCGTGTGCAAAGTTTGATGGTATGTGACACTCATTTAATGGCATGTCAGACTTGTGTGAAATGTAATGGTATGTGAGAATCATAAATTTAATGGTATGTGACACTCGTAAATTTAATGGTACAACGTACACATGCGGAGGAAGGTTGTCGTGGCTCAAAAATACAAATATTAGTGAACTGTTAGGTTTATTAATTTTCATCCATTCAAATTTGTACTATGCTAAGTACACAAAGAGTTGTACTATCCTAAGTACACAAACTCTTGTAGACTTGTGCAAAATTTAATGGAATGTGACACATAAATTTAATGGTGAGACTTGTGTAAAATTTTATGGAATATGAGATCATAAATTTAATGGTATGATAGACTTGTGCAAAATTTAATGGTATAAAGCACACGGAATTGAATCAAGAGATTTTGCTAGAAAGAATTTAGTTTTCCACCCTGAGACTTGTACTCCCCAAATCTTTTTTCGGAGTTGTGCCACTATCGCAGCCAGAGTGAAAGGATAGTACAGTGGGTGTGATCGCCACTACGTCCTGCGATAAAAATCAAATTGCGCACAGTATATGGACTGAAAGTCAGACGAAAAGAGAATATAAGGTGAAGGAAACCGAAGGGGAAAAAAGACCGGAACACATATAAAAGACCTTTATATCCCCGCCTTTCTTGTGATTGATGTTTTTCGATATGCCTCCCTGTGGGATTGATGGATTGATGCGAAAAAGTACATCAATCACTTTTAGCGCTCACCCAGCTCGGTTATTCCCGAATCACCTATTGCAGCTGATTCAATCTATTGGGTTAGAATAGTTTGGATGAAAGGTGCTGTGTGGCGATCTATATATTTATTTTTGCATTGAATCTTCGTAAGTAGCATTTTCTGACAATCTCTCCACTGCCTGTTCCGATTCGGGCACTGACCATGGAGCTGTAAATATCGGGTCTTAAACTGTGTGTGACATAAATTGCCCATTCGCCTTTCGGAGACGAATAGGTTAGGTCTGGGAAATTGTCACCCTTCTGAACTGTCGCCGATTTATTTTATTTCCGATTTCGGGAGCCTCCCAGGAGTAATAATTTTTAAAAGACCCTCTCTGTAGACATTTTTATCCATGAGAGATTTTCGGTGTAAACGGGATGCGCAGACTTGTTAAGACCAAGGGACGCATAGATTCATTGACACTTATGGGAAGACCGCCCCAAAACCATGAAATTTCTCATTTTTATTTATATTTATTGTATTATATTTAGTGATATTAGTTATTTTATTTATATTTAGTGACATGTATTATTTATTTTATATTTAGTGATATTTTTTATTTATATTTAGTGATATTTTTTATTTATATTTAGTGATATTTTTTATTTATATTTAGTGATATTTTTTATTTATATTTAGTGATATTTTTTATTTATATTTAGTGATATTTTTTATTTATATTTAGCGATATTTATTATTTATTTAGTGATATTTATTTATATTTAGTGGTATTTATTATTTTATTTATATTTAGTGGTATTTTTTATTTTATTTATATTTATATTACTTATTTCATATTGTTCCAAAAAAGAAAGATAAGAAAAAGTAAATAATTTAATTTACGTGAAAATTTATCGATTTAACAACGGTTTTAGTATTTGATTGGCATTTTGTTGTAGTCAAGATTATTCTAAATTTTCGTTAGTCAAGCGGTTCCAATTTTTAGCTTTGTTGATACTCATGACTGAAAAAGTTTGTTCTCAGATATGTTGACCCAAAGATGCTTGCGCATTTTAATGCATTATGTGGGAACGAAGTTTTAACCGAAATTACCTACTACGTAATTCGTTAAAGTTAAAAAATAACGCAAGGTGAGGCGGCCCGCCAGCAAATTAACGGAGGGCAGCGGTCTATGCATCCCTGGTGTAAACAAACCAGACTGCCTGCGAAGATTTTAAATTCTGTACAAATGCTCTCCCATAATACATACCGGAGTTACCTTAAAATGTAGTTTATCGCCATTTTGGCGTTTAATTGGTGTTGACAAATCAACTCATCAATTCATTATTTGGAATTTTTGTTGGCGAAGTGCTGAAATCGTATTCGAAAAGCAAGACAATTGACTTCGCCAGGGCTGCCACAGCCAAGGCACTAGTGGAATAATAGAATTAGGAGCATAATTTTTTTAAAAATAGGCAGAAAAGTCTTAAACCCTACATTAGTTGCTCAGATTTAAAATGAATTGGCTGAAGCACAAAATGTGTTTCTTTTGAAACCATTGAAGATCTCGCCCAAGAAATTTAAATTTTGCAAGAAAAAAACAGTTTTTTTTAAATTTCATGTTGGCGTGGTGTGGAAGTTTGGAGAGTGGGGTGCCAGCTCAGGTGTTGCCTCGTCATCTGACCGTGGTTCAAAATTACGTGGTGTTGTCCTCGGATCTTTCCCTTTGGGATTGATCCCGGACCGTCACCAATAGCCCGTTGTGTTGCTCCTGTGTGACGTTAATTAAAATACCTACCGTGTTTTCTTGATAAGTTTTCATGACAATCTAGTAAACAGATTCCGATGTTTTTCTTTCATGATTGCCTCGGCTTGGCGCCAAAACTTCGAAATTGGCGTCCCTTGGAAAATTTTCTCGCTGAAGAAAAATATTCTCTCCGTTCGCTATTGGTTTAAAAGGGACTAAATTTTCATTGAACTGATCCTTGGCGATTAGAGAACTTTTTTAAGGAAACTGGTCTCAAAAGCTCTTATTTTCAAACTCTTTTGGCGACTTTTCTCGAAAATTCACCTAAGGTCAAACTAAAAGCGAATGGAAAAAATATTTTTCTTTAGAGAAAATTTTCCAAGCGGACGCCAATTTATCGAAGTTTTGGAGCGAAGCCGTGGCAACCGTGAAAGAAAAACATCGGAATCTGGTTACTTGATTGCTCTCATGAAAACCTTATTGAGAAATATGTACTTGTTAATTTAAAAATTTAGATATCTTGGGGGCGAAATCTTTTCAACGTCTGTTTCATATTTAATTAGCACATTTTGTGCTTTAGCTTATTCACTTTGTATCTGAGCAACTAAAACAGGTACTAAAATAGGGTTTCAGAGGTGACTTTTGATTAAACATTTATGCTAATATCTCCCAAGTGCTTTGGCTGTGGAGCCCTGACACATCAGGGGTTGATGTCAATTAACCCTCCTGGTGGTTGTCTCGACGAGGCATCTCGTCATTAGAAAACTGGCCTGATCTTGCTGGACGAGGTATGTCGCCACTAGAAGTAAACTGACCAGATCTTGATCTCGTCATCATAAAAATATCGGTAACATCTCAATGGCGAAATATCTCGTCATTAACAAAATTGGTCAGATCTTGGTGGACGAGATATCTCGTCGAAACCACTTGGAGGCTTAATATTTAACTCCAAAGAAAAAAAACCGATTTTTCGTTCGATTTTAATGGAAAATTCTACGAAATGGAATTTTCGTAGAAAAAAAATTCGTTACACAGAACAACCGCGATAGCATTTGTTCAGTTATATTTACCCTCCCTTCGCAGAAAGGGTTGATAAAAAGCCATCTCATTTGCATAATGCCGCCCGTCACGTTAGCACGGGTGATCCACCCCCGGAATCCGCTCCGTTATTTGACGTTTCTTTCTGCATTGTGGTCTTGGAATAACGCCGAAAGCTTGCGCAATTACTTGTCACCCGTACCGCAGCTATCCATCAACAAAACGAATGACTGGCTGATCAATTTGTATGAGGCCGGAGTGTTGGTGCTGTGTGGGAAAAGAATTTCGGCTGTTGCGGGAATTTCTATGAGGCTGAGAATGGTTTTCTTGGAATTGATTAGCTGAATGCGAATGCCTTTGATCAGTGGTCGGGGGAGTGGAGAACAGTGGGGTTGCGAGATCACTTTTTCTCGAATAGAGAAACCTAATCCAAGTTTTCAGATTGCCGTTGGAATTGTGTTGTGGGAAGACTTATTTGTTCCATGATCAGCACTGCCTTGTCGAAAAGGAGTCAAATGGTCCTTGAAAGACCTTAAAAAGTACTTGAGGCTTGTTTTTCTAATTTGGGGTCCTGGAGAACTTGAAAAAACCCCACAATATTTCGATTAGTCCTTGAATTTTTATTTTAATCCTCCAAGTGGTCTCGACGATATCTCGTCCATCGAGATCTGACCAATTTTGCTGATGACGAGGAACCTCGTTGTCAAGATATTGTCGATTCTTTGACGATTTTAAGATTGGTCTGTTATTTCTAATGACGAGATACCTCTCATCAAGTCAACCAATAGGAGAGTTAAACGAATTGTGCTCTGTGTTGAGACTAATTTGTTCTATGATCTGCACTGCTTGTCAGAGGTAGTATCCAAGGTTCAAATTGTCCTTGAGGACCTTTGCAGAATACTGTGATGGTGAAGAAAATATCTTGTAGCTGATGAACGAGACTTAATAAGACTTTTACTAAACAACGCGGAGACAACACAAAATTTAAACTTTTACAGAATCATTTCATTTATCGAATTCCCGGACAGTGTCACCACACATCCGCACGCTAGCGACCTCTGTCAATTTCTGTTTACAAAAGTCAACTAAATTCAAAATGAGTAGCTTGTGCTGCCTTCTATGAGCGAGGAGTGAACATCTGTTGCAGTACTTGAATTTTATTTTCTAACTTGGGGTCTTGGAGAAGTACAACGAACTACCATCAAGATAGGTAGGTATTTAATTAACTTCGCACTGGAGCAACACAATGGGCTATTGGCGACACCATCAAGATAATCGAATAATTGAAAAGTTAAAAATACGACTTTGCTGCGAGCTTTCACCAAGATGATCGAATATTTGTGAAGTTAAGTTACGACTTAAAGTTTAGCTAAATGAATCTCTCTGTCGACCATGGGGTAACTAATCCAAGAATTATGACTTAGACTATCGTACTTAAAATATAACGTAACTTATGGAATGAGGTACACAAAAATATTTGGCCTCAGTTTAATCTAGTACTGTAATTTGGTAGTTGGAAAATTGTTAATTTAGTAGTTGTGTAATGTCACTACACAAACCCGAAGTCGCATGATTTTGTGAGTAAAAATATTGGCGGTTTTGATTAAATGCAATACAAACACATGAGAACTGGTTGGTGGTCGAATATTTTTGTGATTCTGAATTATTTGCTCAGATGTGGTTGACATTTTCAATTAGTCTAAGGTACTTTAAGAACTTTTTGCGAGCTTTTTGTTTCAGGAACTTCCTTTCGTCCCTTTGGATTCATGAAAAAGAGCGTAAACTGCAATACCCACACATTTTTGCTGAAAAATCGAAAAGTTCTTCCTATTATAAGGCATCAAAAAGCGGAAAATTCTAAATAGTTCCTTACAAAACGACAAATGTTAAATCATGGTAACAATTTCACGCCTCGTCTTTCAAATCGGGAACGTTTCGGTCTGCGCGATGTTTTTATTCATTTTATCCGTTTTATCTATTTCAAGAAGGGTAATGCGTTGTTGCGTATTTTGATAACTCAGAGTAATAAATCATCGCTTTATTCTCAAAGGTCCAGGTGTTTTTCAATGATCATCGTCTTTCGAAAACACCTGAGGGGAAGGAATCTCAAGGAAAGAAGTTTTTCGCAAACCTTAATTTAAGTATGTGATTTGGTTTAAACCTCTTCACTCCAACAGAATCCGGGTCAATCTGAATCCAGTAGAAACTGACTAATGACGATTCGGAAAAGCCGTGTCCATTAGAAATAGCTTGTTCGTCTTCAAACTATTAACGAACATCCATTTTGCTATTTTTACGTTTTACGTACAAAAACACTGCCTGAATCCGGAGCGGTCCGCTTGTGCACCCGAATTTACATTTGTCATTTTCTACTGGATTCAGATTGATTCGAATTAACCTGAATTCTGTTAGTGTGAAGCGGCCATAAAAAATAGTCTGTTCGTCTTCTATTCACACTGCCTGAATCCGGAATTTTGACTTGAAAAATCCAGTTTTTTTACAATAGGCTATTGGTTTATGCTTAATCATTTCAGTGAAAAAATCAGATTAACCTAATAACTAATTATCTAATTTAGATATAATTATTAGCATTTTTTCAACAGTGATATCTCAAATTCTAATTTGTCCAGAAAGACAATTCCTGTTGGAAATTATTCCTATAATCTTCATGTTTTGACCCTCAATCAAGTCGCTAGAGAATATTTTTTAAATATTTTTTTCGCCAAGGAAGCAAAAAATCATTTTTTCAGGAATCTTAGCACTTAAGAAGTTAATTTTTAATTGCTTTTTTAACTAACTATGAAGGTCAAAACATCCACTGGATGTTTTCACTATGACACAAAAATAATTATGATAGAACCATTCGTTGTTGAGTCGTCCTTTCCCTTGGGGATTGATCCCGGACCGTCGCCAATAGCCCGTTGTGTTGCTCCGATTCAACTTAATTCGTTTAACTATCTACCTCAGAAATTAAGTTTAAAGTTTTGGAAACATGTTTGTATACATGTTTCCGAAAAAACGAAAACCCTTGCAACTAGAAAAATATTCCAAATAATTACTCTTGATATCGTTTGGAAGCTAAGGAGTATTAAGGAGAATGTTTTGAAGCAATAAAAAATTCGATATTCTGGTTGATTTTCGTGATTTCTAGTGTGTATATGTTACGGTTCATGTAATAAATCCAGTTAGTATTAATAGTCAATGTGATTAATAACGTATAATTACGTTTACCGATAAATATTAATTACCAACGAAGCTTGGTGAATGTAATAAAAATGTTTAATAATATTTATGACATTTTCACTAAAATGAGTGAAAATGTAAAAACAATTATGCACGTATAGAAACAACGAAAGCAACATCAAATTGACAACCCAGAGCATCTGGAATAACTGATCTGGAATTAATCTAGATTAGTCGAGCATTTGCTGTCATACGCATGCGCAATGGCGAGTCTCAAACCGAACACATAGAAAATTATTATTTCATAGTTGCGAATTATTAATAATCACTGGTTCATGCGATAAAAATCTTATAAATTATAAACTTTTAACTTTTTATTTGGTTATTAATACAAACCGATTTATCACAAGAACCGCAACATATATGTATGTTACCGCTAAAGTACGGAAATCTGGTAATGTAGATTAACTAGGCCGATCCGTTAAAGTGCGAAAAATTGTTTAATTTCTAAAATTACCTAGGTAATCTGCACATTACCTACTAGGTACTCGTTAAAGTGAAAATAAGATCTTTGCTTGAACAGCAACGTTTTTGTACGCTTAAATTTATACTCAAACAACTCAGTAATACTAGGTACTACTAATTGAAAAATGCGCTACACTTTTATCCCATAAAGTTATAAGTAATTTTATATAATAATCAGTAGATGTAAATAAAATATACTGACAATATTGTTGAAACATGATGTTATTTATTTTTCGATATCTAAAGAATCAAGTTGATAGAATCATTCAACAGAATTGTTGAAGCGTAAGGAGGGAAAGGAAATTAAAGAGCAAATTTAAGCAATTAAGAGCAAATTTTTGCACTAATGATTCGAAAGCCGTTAATGTGCACATTACCTAGGTAAAGGGTGAAAAACTCTTATTTTGTAGATGATTCCGCACTTGAACAAATCAGCTAATCTGCAGATTACCTAGGTAATGTGCACATTAATGGCTTTCGAGCTTTTTACGGTTACATAAACCTTTAATGGAACTGAACTCGCAGACTTCAAGGTCCAAAGGAAAGTGTAAATTGGCGTGTGGGTCGATGTGTAAAGTTGGCGCAGAAGAGCACGAGGTCTCTTCTGCGAGAAAATTGAGTGAAAGTTGGAATCAAATCCAGAACCGGCAGCGTGTCAGTCGGTCGCTTTTTCTACCGAGCTACGCTGGCTTTGATTTTGTGCTTGATCTTTGGTCCAAATGCGATTTGGTACGAATAGCGGCATTGGATGGTAAAATGGATTTTACTTTTTATGTTTAGCATTCTTCAGAAACTGTTGGCGCTTGAAAGTTACAAAAATTCCAGGGTCACTGAAAACTGGAATGCAGTCGATTGTTAAGTTTCTCTGACCAACCTGGATTCGAAATGTCCAAAGTGAGGTAGATCTCTTTGTTAAACGTTAAGTCTCATGCCAGTGGTTCTCAACTTGTCTCGACTCCAATTTGGTGAATTAGGGTTGAAATATTGCCGCATCTAAAGTCCAGACCTGTAGTGCTCGTTTATTAGCAAATTTGACCAAGCGCAAAATGTTTCATTTCGTGTTTCGGTCGCGACTTGTAGGTTGAGAGCCACTGGTTGTGAAGCAATCGGGAAACGGAATAGGTTAACCAAATACCGAGCGAAATGTTTTCCGAGACCCAATTTTGGGTCGTGACCCATAGGTTGAGAACCACTGGTCAACGCCCTGAGATGAGAAACCCTACAGCGGAATGGATCACAGATAAGCCATTTGGACCAGGAGCGTAGAGCGATTCTCGGATGTCCTGCAGATGACCGGAGGACAAGTGGACAGCAGCTGGACAACAAAAGGTAACTTATTTTCTTATTCTCATGTACTTCTTTTATATTTTGTACTTGTTATTCTATACCTGATTGTTACATGTTGTAATGCCTCAGTCTTTTTTGCAAAACCTACCCCATTGCGTTAGCTCTGAATAGTGTTCACTTGGCAAGTCAACGATCCATGGGGCTGAAATCCAGACGCTTGGTCAACTCTGACCTTTGCGCCATTAACCCTCCAAGTGGTTTCGACGAGATATCTCGTCCATCAAGATCTGACCAATTTCGCTAATGACGAGATATCTCGTCATCAAGACATTGACGATTTTTTTATGATGGCGAGATCTAGATTTGGTCAGTTTTTTCTAATGGCGAGATATTTCGTTCATCAAAATCTTGTCAGTTTTACTAATGACGACATACCTCGTCGAGACAACGACCAAGAGGGTTCAAAACCAACCTATCAAACCGAATCCAGGCCTGCTAACTTCACATCTGTCTTTGTTTAGCATCCTGAACCTTGGACACATTAAATAGTTTTTCCCACCTATTTTGTTTCTATGAAGTATTCGGAATCCTTATGTGTGCAGTACAGAATAGAATGTGTTACTGGAAGCGAGTGTTGACAAATGCAGGTCGTTTAGCTATTTGGCCTTAGATCACGTGCTCTCCTATATTTTCCCACAGTTCAATTAAAACCCAACTAGCCCAAGACACTCGTTCAAATGTGCACCAGACGTAGGCAAGCCTAGGTCGCACAAATTAGTCGGAGGAATCAGCAAGCCCTATTAGGTTGAGACAGTCGTAATCAGTCTGAACTTGGCACCATTTTCTTAAACTGAAAATCCAATATTTTTCTACGTATGCGTTACGTTGGTTCGTTATAGGTTATATATATATACCTGTGGTAAGTCGTGACGCCCACGTCTTTGATATACTAGTTCTTAGCATGTGCGAAATGGAAATTTTGTCTCAACTATGGAAATTTATGGCACATCAGTTTTATTGGACATAGAGGTACTTTCTTCGACATTTCAAATACGATATGTAGTAAAATAGATGGATATCCGAACTATGAATTTAAAAGTAAGTGATTAGAAAGACTCAATCCGAAATGTGGTAAAGAAAGGTAAGTAAATGTTGGGGAAGCATTTGGGGGGCATCATTTCTCACCATTGTGTTGCTACACTAACAAGTTGGATTTTTCGGAGAAATAAAGTTGTGAAATTGAAGCGTTCGACTAATATCTCGGTCTGCAATTTTTTCGAAAATTCGAGATTTTAATAAAATAATGGTCTAGTATTAGACAGGTTCCTACAGTTAATTTTCAAGAAAACCACTAGATTGTGCTGTAGGTCAGCATCTAATTACTCACTCGGGTGTGGAACAACGGTCTATGTGGAAATACGCCAGACTCGTACTAGTTTACAGGGAAGGTTACGGAATCGCTAAACCTCGCGCTTGTGAAAGCAATTCTTTTACATTAAGATATATTCCACGAGGAGGGAAGGAAATGTGAAGCTTCGTCCATGTGATATCAATCGCCTCAACAAGCATAGACACATTTACAAAACAGTAAATGGAATAACGATCCATGTGGCACTTTTGTAACCTTGACATCGGAAATATTCAGCGTTTTTTGTCCTGTAAATTGAGTGATATGTAACAGACCGTAATTCGGCCGAACGCTTCAGTTATAGAAACAATTGAGGGGATGTAAAAGCGAAAACTAATTTCTTCAGTGTATATCAGAATTTCGTTAATCATGCATCGGGGTCCATCAACAGTCCGAGGCACTCTGGATTTTTCCAAATACGTGCCTCGTTTTGAGGAAAATTCTAGGCTATGATTTTCAATAACTAGGCGCATCCAACACATTTCACTCTCCTGCCATCTAGTTTCATTTTTATGTACTTGAGGAGAAGACATCGTTGTTTCACTGGTATTCAAACGTACAGATGAATCAATAATATACTATAAAAATTTTGATACAAATTCACATTTACAAATACAATGGACTACCCAATCTAAGCAAGAATCAATGCGCTTTCGTGTAGCAACAATGGCCGCAGAGCGACGAACTTCCCAGGAAATAAATCTGATTTAACTTGTTATCCGAGTTGAGAAAATCAATACGTTATACAGAGATGAGACCGTTGCCAATAGCCCGTTGTGTTGCTCCAGTGCGACGTTAACACCTACCTACCGAGTAGAGAAAAGGTGGTAGATCGTCATCCAACTCGACATCAGCGCCATCTATCAAAGAACGAACGAATGTTAACACGTCGAATAAAATCTGTTTTCGTGAAATTGCATTCACCTGACTTATGTTACGTTGCAATAGAACTTCGTTTATGCGACAGCCATTTTCCGAAACACAAGGAACAAGCTTGCTAAAATCGAATTAGTTCTGCATTTCAAAACAAGGTTTATTGGCATGGGGAAAAGTGCGCATCCAAGCTCACTTTCTAAGCGCTGATCGGAAATGAAACTAAAATCGTTCGCAAAAGACAACTTGAACAGTTTCGATGACGTCATGTTACGTAACAAGAGGCAGAGCCGAGAATAACCAATCACTTCACTGTAAAGTTTGTTGGCTGTCTGTTCGGAGACGATCGCTGTTTTCGTCTCGCTGAGAAGTCAATAGTTAGAGAATTTTTAGGAAAATATAATAAAGATCAAAGAAAGCCCCAGAGAACTTAATCTTTGGGTACGACAGCATTTTAAGTTATATTTAATCAGGGAATTTATATTTGTTAGTCCTCTGTTCATAGACATTGGGTTTTTTAACATACACAGGCAGGGTGGCAAAATATGGTTCTTACGGCCATAGAAACCCACCCAAATCGACAGGATCACCAACTGGGGCCTGAACCCCGTGAACATCTCAATATTTTTTTGGTTGAGGTTTGGCTTTCAAATATGAGAAAATTATTACAATCATATGGATAACACCAAAAGTGAAAAACAAATTATTCTACAAACAATTTTGGTATAAATACATTGCAGTTGGGTCTTCAGCACCTTATCTCCAACTTGACATCACTATCTGTTTAACATCCTCAACAAATGGCAATTATTGAACATGATTTTCCTGTCCCATGTTCATTTTCGTAGCAACAAAACACAAATATGTAAAGTGTCATTTGGGCTCGAGCCATTCTAAAATTCTTTGGATTTCAGCGCATTTTTTATTTAAGTAGCAATTATTTTAAATACTCACATGAATTACCACCAAATTTGAACAGTGAGGCAACTTGTAAATTCAACATGTTTCAAGATTTATCATTCAAAACCAAAAACGTGCAGTAATCCATATCTTTGGATTGCTCCAAGTTTAATTTACTAAGTGTTGCATTTGTTTGGATGCAAATGAGTGCTTTTTGAAAAATCAAGATATAAATCAGCTCATTTTTTTTATGCTTAACATCCATTAAAGCAGAAATGCGACCATCCCATAACTAACGTAAATGCAATATGTTGAATTGTTAAGGGTTCATTTCGAATACAAATTCAGGTAGGTTATATTTGTCCTTGTTTTTTATACATTTTTAATCACACTTGGAATTGCAAATCTGAATCAAAAGCTTTGGAAATTTGAACACAACATGCAAATCTGTAATAGTATGTTGTAGTACTACTACATTGACTAGCTGTACCCTTTGTAAATTGAGCTTAATACCACTGGCTGAGGTCCTCTTTCACATTTGTCTACTATTTTGCCAGTCAGCATTAATAATTTTTGTACCTCTTAACTGGAAATCTAAAACTGAAATATTTCTAACTGTAAAATCTACAAGAGCGAGTAAATAATTATCCACTATGCAATTATAGTTGTTTCTGTTAATATTGCTGTGTTAACGTGCATTGCTAGGTAGGTTTCTGTCTTATTGCTAAGTTTTGATGTTGTTTTGGTCAGTTCCTTTGTCGCTGCCACCCTCAGGGGCACATCTTTAAGTGTGTATGAGCATCTCAACCCCGAGGTACCTGAGTGTCTTTCCTCTTTCGCTTTTACCCTCACCTACCCTCCTGCTTTTTCGCTTTTTCTTTCTCAGGCATTGTGTTGTCTATCTTGTGTTTGGCACAGCTTGGCCAAATATGGCCCTTGCACTTAAAACCCTGAAAACAACCAACCTTTGTCACTGCCATAATGTTATCCATGGCTGTTTCACTTTCCATTTGTCCCAAAGAGCAGGATTCAGTATCCGTTTTCATGGTCTGAAGGTATAAGGGACTAAAATCCATCAGACTTTCAGCACAGTACAGGAATAGTGGTTTGCTGCAATAGTAATTACTGATAAATTAAAAAATGGTTATGCGAAGTGTTATTCATGAAGAGGCAATGATTGTCCATTACCACAACTGATGACAACAGTAATGGGTACACAACATGGTTTTGTTACACAGACAAGTCACTCATTGTTAATGAATTAGTTGGTTACCACAGATCAAAAACTGAAAGAATCGGTGCATGCTGGCTCTGATTAACCCAAAACTAAAGTTCATCAGACTTTCAGCACAGCATGGGAAGAGCAGTTTGCTGTGACAAAAAGTGGTCATGGCAAGTGTTATTCATGAAGAGAGATGACTACGCTACCACAACTGACAACAGATGTCTAATGTACCCAAACATGGTTTCGTTACAGACAAGCCACTCATTGTTGATGAATTAGTCAGTTACCATGTGTCAAAAACAAAGAATCGGTGCATGTTAGCTCTCTGATTAACAAAAAACTGTTTTGAGGGCATTAAAAAGTTTGTTATAATGGTACAAGTGCATTGAAAAACAAGGAGACAACGATGAAAAATGATGCTGTAAGTTGCAGATTTTTCTTGAAATCAAGTTTATATAGCTGCATTGTAGATAAATATTGAAGCACACTCGCCTAAATAAATGCTTAAGAAAAGTTTGGATAATAGAGTAAAGGCAAAACTTTTCTTGTGTCGCATTTGTTTTAAGAAAAATTGTATTTTGGTATCCCCTGCCTTCTGGACTACCAGCGACAAGCAAAGTATGTACATTTTTTCATAGTTAAATAAAACTTATCTCAATCAAACTATCCATAATATTGTTTGGGATATTGTAGGATCTTAAACATGGAATTGATCAAAATGCTCTTGTATGAACTCATGTCCAAATTTATCTTTACATACCCCAAAATAATGATATTCCATGAAATATCCAATCGATGTAATCCATTTTTGCAGGGAATGTGTGAAAGACAAGCCTAATTGGCATTATCCAATCAAAAGTAATCAAACGGTTTCTGATATGCAAATCAAGGAGTTACGTCATCCGACGGTGAATCAAGCGCTTTGTGCAAAGTGAATATCTGAGTGAATTTCTGCAATGCAGCGTTTGATTTGAGTGTGTAAGGACTCAACGGTTTGTTATGACTCTTGAGTGTCATTTGGAAGAATCTGAAGTGGCAAATTATTCGACGTTTAGAAGCAGGGCAGACAATCATGGAAGCAGCAAGATGTGTAAATATTTCAAGACAGTCTCTATGCTATGGAAACAATTTCAGAACTCTAGAACTGTTGTAAGGAGGCCTGGACAGGTCGTAAACAAATAACAACTGCTTCTCAAGATCGATATCTGCCGATAACTGCCCATCGTAACAGGAAGTCTGCTGCTTGGCAGTTAAGTTCAGAGGTTGCAGCCGCCACTAGAACTGTTGTATCACAGCAAACTGCATACAGAAGGCTTAATGAAAAAGGCCTTTATGCCAGAAAGCCAGGAGTGTTTCACTGTCTTCACAACAAAAGAGGAACACTTTAATTGGTGCAAAGGACATCAGAACTGGAGTGAACACCAATGTACCCATGTTCTCTTTACTGATGAGTCGAGGTTTAGTTTAACATCTGATTCTAAACATGTTTACATCTGGAGGGAGTCAGGAATGCGAAATCTTTCTTCGAATATTATGGAACTGGACCATTTCGGTAGTGCAGGTGTAAGGGTATGGGAAGGAATAATGATCGATGGACATACACCTCTACACGTTTTCAACAGTGGATCTGTGACCGGCCAGAGATATCGGGATGAGGTCTTAAAACCGTATGTAAGACTTTTCAGAGGTGCATATGGATCTGACTTTTATTTATGGACAATAATGTTCTTCCACATCGAGCAAACCTTGTTGACGAATTCCTTGAAAGTGAAGCCATTGAGCGAATACCGTGGCCAGCAAAACTCCTGATCTGAACCCAATAAAGAACTTATGGGACTACCTTGGAAAAGCAGTTGTATGGAGACATCCTCCTAGAGATATAAATACCCTGAAAACCGCATTGCTGGAGGAGTGGAACTTAATTCCCCAAACTGGTTAACAACATTGCCAGCATTAAAACACGTTGTGATATGTGTGTACACGTCAGGGGAGATCACATTCCATATTAAATTCATAAGCCTTAATTTTTTCTGAGTTCTTTTTTTTCTGAACTTTTCTTGACACATATTGCCATTTTTACTGTTTCATGCTACAGTTTTATATCATATGCAGTGCTCTTAATTTGTTTCCTTTGTATTGATGTGTTATGATTTTATGTATCATTTCACACAAATTCATAAAATTATAGTTCACAGTTTCTGAGAAATCCGTGATTTTATGCATGTAAAGATAATTTTGGACATGAGTGTATTTGAGTGAGAGTCCACACTTCTACCATGCTTAACAATATACATTTTAAATACAGAAAAAAATTGATACTGGGGCATAGTAAGCAATAAATTTTTCAACACTTTCCAATAACCATGTACTTATCCCTTGACCTGGTAAGATTGGTACTCCCGGGGAGTAATGTAACATTAAGGCATGTTTGCATTCCAAGAACATACTTTGAGTTCATATTGAGGCCACTTATTTCGGTGCTTGTGTGTCCCATTTAAAAGACAGCAAAGAAATTATCAGAAATGTTTTTGTCTGGTCTGCTTTGGTGTAATTGAAGTTCTGCTGTTCTTCGGGCATATTGCATAAGTTATCTAAACAGTGCGTGGATTTGGGAAAAATCCACTCCATTAACTCTGGTAAACCAAAACAAAAATCAGTATTTGTCAATGTTGGAGCAAGAACCTCTTGTGTAATGCAATTCATGTTGTGGTTGTGTTCAAGATGAACGAGATTCTAAATTTGTTGTAAACATTGCTTTCACGTAATTAAAAAACCTCAATTGTGGTTAAGGTCTGCTTTCAATATTGTACCAGTTTGTCCAATCTTACTATCCTCGGAAAAGAAACCTTTTACAGCCTTCGCAATTTTGTGTTCCACCCTTGATTAAAAAAAAACACCATTTAATTTAACTTTTTCCTTTCAAAATTTGTGGGGGCCCATCGGAGATTAATAAATAGAAATGATCTAAAAATGGATAAGCTGCACCAAATGCAAGACAGCATACAATTCAATAAAAATAGATTTTTATAAAATACCAAATTAACCATCAGACCAACATTAAAACCATGATAAAATATTTAATAAAGAATAAAGAAATAAATATAGTGAAAATGGCTCAAACACATTAGATTAGATGACCACTATAAAAGGAGATGAGCCAGACCTTGTACCTCAGTACTTTTATGGTTAGAGCATTCCCAAATGAGAGTACAATTTTACAAGATAATATAGGTAATCATCAAGAGATTGTTCCCAAAACACCCATAAATATATATTTAAAGTTTTCCTGTGTGAATGTCCATTTACTTGATGTTGTCTGTCGTGTTTGGCACAACTTGGCCAAATATGGTCCTTTCACTCTAAAACCTAATCCAAACCACCCATAAATATGAAGCAGCTGGGTTGTAGCTTGTGCCTTCCCCCATTTCAATACCACTGCTTGTGTATATTTCCATGCTTGTTTATAATCTGGGTCGTGCAATGTTTGTTCTTTTTGGTTCGGGTTTAATTAGCCCTTTTGTAGCTAGAATTTTTGTACACTATAGAAACTTAATTCTTCATGAATTGTGCAGTAAAAAGTTTTTCACTGCACTCATTTTGCTACTGTTATAAAAATAAAAAGAATTTATTAAAGGTAATTTTTGTCTAAACATGTTCTATATTACTTTTTGGAATGTACTCAACCCTACTATTTTGGAAGTATGTTTCTGTGCTTTAAAGAGGTTTTCATTGGAATGTATTTCTTGTAGCAAATTATCAAAAACAGCTAGGTATTAGGTATAAAATATAGATGTTTTAGGTATAAAATATGGATGAATCGCATCATTTTCTGTTTTCAACGGTAATTCTTTTGGATATCAATGAACATGGCCTTGTTATTACTCTTCTATGTGAATCTTACTATGAATAATAGTGAATATTTCCAATAATTCCCATATTACTGTGACATGATTTTTACTTAACAGGTTTCTGCTTTAAAAAATGTTACTTTTATTTCTTGCTAATTTTGAACACTATGCATGTGGTAGTTTTCATAAGTAATTGCTGTATAATGATTTATGAACTGTTACAATTCTATTTGAATAACTTAAACATATTTTACAGTAAATCCTAGTTAATCTAAAGTATATATTTCACCTTTTTATATAATTTAAATAGCTTGATTTCTTATTTAGGTAACTCTGGCTGGTACCTTGACTTGTCATGTAGCTTTCTATCTTCTAATCAATTTTAGTAAGTCTTGAAAGCCCTTTTTTATATTACCTGCACTATAAATTTGGAAAGAACATTATATTTTATGATATAACTCGAGTTAAATTATTAAGCATGAAAATTTAGAAGTTTCCACAAATTGGTATAAAAACCTGCTAATTAGGAATTCAATTTAGGACTGTTTAACTTTTCTGGCTTCCTTTACATCAGTTATTTTCAATGTCATGAGACATGAACTGAAGAAAATTTTGTGGCTCACCAAAAAATATATATTTTTTAACGACCTGACAAAAAATAAGTATAAATTTGATTAACAAAAATAATAGTAATTACCTACCCTTTTTGCTCCAAAGTGGCTTTCAAAAAATCTTTTCGAAGCAATTTATTTATACTTTGTAGTAAAATAGTACTGAAAAGTATTTATATAGAGGTATTGAAATTTGTGAACAAACTTTCAAAAGTTCAAAACTAAGCTGTTGAGATGAAATAAAGCTCATGCAATTTAAACCATTACATATTTCATCATCTGAACCGCACCTGTGATGTTCTCATTGCACACCTGTGGAAAATTTATGTTTTGCATTATCAGTTTAAATTCATATTTTAGTGCCATTTCCATTTAAAATCATTCTTTTAACAAACTTGGCTATGTAGGAATCGAGGAATTGTGTTTAGATGATTTGTCTAATTCCAATTTCAAGTTTGGATCTGACCATATAAATAAACTCATTGAATATCACCATTAGATGATTGGCGCAGCTTATTCTTTTTTGGAACTTGCGCCATAAAACCCAACAATCAATCACCATTAGATGATGTAATCTGTCCATTGTAGACAAAATATTTCATATCTTTTATTACATATTAGAATTGTGTATTGAAATTTAAAAAAAACTGCTTTATCTGTCCATAACTTGCAAAACATTGAACCAACCAAATGGTTATCACATCAAACTAGTATGGTTAGAAACATATCCAGCAATTTGTCAAGAAAAATTATTCTACCAGAGAATTGCAAGTTATTAGAATCTTAAATTTTGTTAAACTGTAAAAAGATTCCTTCTAAGGTCTGCTTATTTTCTTGAAAATTAAAAGTTTTAAGGCTTAATAGACAATTAATTTTATTGGGTATGTATGAAACCTGTTCTAAAATTATCACTTTCCGTGATTTTGATTAGTATTACCAGACAGGAATACAGTTGATGGAAAAGATTTTACTAATTAGCCATTTTAGGGGTTAAAGCTTACATTATATTACAATTCGTAATGTTTTTCCACTTTCCTATTTAGTTGTGTTCTTTAGGAAGAAGTTAGTTGGAATAGTTATTGACAATGAGAGCATTTGCATGACACATTAATACATATTTAAATAAGAGCTTTAAGTCTGCATTCAGCTTAATCTTATCAGAATTTTATGTTCTGATTATCAAATGTGAGTCTTTAAAACTCAAGTATTACACTGATTTTTTTTTCAATCTTTGTCTTGACATTTTCAATTTTGCCCCATTTTTCAAAACATTCAAAGTATCAGATTTAACTTGACCGAAGGTGAAGAAGAGGTCTGCCATTGTGTTGCTAAGACTTTTTATTTTGTCATCACAACTTGTAGGTCCTATTTGATTTCAAGACTTGGTGTTACCCATTATACTAGTACTTTTTCATGTGATGTATGTATGTATGTAACTACCTAAATGTTCAACTTGCATTCAGTCTGGAAACAAAAAGTATGTTATTGCATGAAACAATGTAGAAATCGGTGGCAACTGAAGTAAGTAGATGAAACCACTAACAACTTGATCCATTTTTAGTGCTGTTAATGTGCATTAAATTTGAAAATTAAAAATGATAAAATACTTGAATTCTGATTAGTTTTTAATGCTGTCTCCACATTTAGAAAATTCTGTAATTCCAGAAATGCCATGTTTTCCTTAACTGTCCATTTTGTCTTTTATGCTCATATTAAAAGCTTAGTAAGTGTACAGCCAGTTGTGAAAATAATAATTCATGCTCTAGAACCTTGAATTGTCTTTATTTCCTCTCCCCATATGCATGAAATGTTCTTGGCTTTGTCTTGCAACTTTTAGTGGGAAAACATTAAAATATAGTTATTTTATAACTATCCTTTAAAAATTACCGCAATGAAGTTTTACTTCAAACAAATGTTTTGATTGGCACTACTTACATTACTAAGGGCTGACATGATTACGACTGCTAATCTTATAAATATCTTAAAATATTAAAACCTTTCATAAACATTAGCTATGCAGAGATGAATTATCCATGTGTACCCACTGTTTATACAATGGGGTTATAAACTGAGATTTTCAGCAAGTATCGTTTTAGCCAAAATACTCACAAATACAACTAATTACTTTCCTTGGAAAATGACACTTAGCATTATTGTCTACCATTTGGAATACCAGTAGGTTATTAAAAATGCCTCAAAATTATAGAATCGTAATTCTTAGAGGTAACTAGACATCTGTTCCAAACCACGGTTGATTCTAAAAACTTTCCTTCTCACTTGTAGAAACTCAACTAATCCTTCTAAACTTCAATTTAGTAACTTTACCTATCCAAACATAATTTTAGAAAAATATAGTAAGGATCCAATTGTTTCATGGGCAAAGATTTCTGAGGCTTAATTTTCTGAGGTTTTTGTCCTAACATTTTTTACCATAGAGCTTCAACTAGAAATTCATTGTGTGCACTTTCATTACTTGATGTTGTCTGTCTTGTGTTTGGCACAGCTTTACCAATCATGGCCCTTGTGCCATAAAACCAAACCAGCCTGTCTGGAAATCTACCCTAATGCTATTCACACATTAAACTGACATAAATAAATTCATATTCCCATGCATTATACACCATGGACAATTAAATCTTGGTATGTTGCCATAAAGATCTAACTAGTGTTTTACCATGTCAATTTTCATTTCTTATTGTAAAATAGTTTTTTTAATCCCTAAGTTTTTGTGATCAAGTATGAAATGTACAATTTATATGTTGCATTATTAACTCATTTATGTTTGTTGATTTCAGATAGATCTGGACATCAGTGGACATTTCCAACTTCAGTTTCTTTATTTTCACCTCAAACCCCAATATTTCACAAAATAAATATTTATCAACAGTTTGTTTTCTTTGTCTACATAACTCAAACATCATTTGTTACATCAGAGTGCACAAATTATCTCTTATTTATCCTTGAATAACCATTTTATTGTCAAGCCATTAGATGCTGCTTGTTGGTTTGATTCATTTTCTCAAAATATAATTAAAAGTGAATTTCATCTGTTTTATCATTGCTGCATTTTTTGTTTTGGGATTTGAGCACATGTATGCTACAAAATATTTCTAAAAGAACATTTTGCTATTTCGTATGAAGTAGATATTGGAACTATCCTGTAGGCATCTTAAAGAGCTGGATTAGTGAGGGTTCAAGGAAGGAAATCCAGGAATTTGAAATTTTCTTACTGTAGTGTACGATCTGTTTACCGATTTTTAAGTTATGAAAATTTTTATTGTGTATTTAATAAACAAGCAGACTGCCTGCCAGAATTCACTGGAGCATTTTTAAATAGCCTGTTCCTTAAAATTCATATAAATATTTAAAAAAAATTTCTTTCGTTTAATGGTCATTTTTAAATAGATAATATTTTAGTAATTATAAATTTTCAGTGAAAATAATCATTTTAATTTTATACACTTGCAATAGTTAGGATGTAATAAAATAATGTTAACTGTATATATCAAATGGGGATGTGATATTTGGAAAATGTTTTAATTGATTACAAATAATTAAATTTTGTCGATTTTTTGACAGCTCTCAAGTATGCTGGCCCATTGAGCTGTTAAATATACTGGTTCATATGGAATTTTCCACATCCTCCGCAAACCGAGTTCACTCCTTAAAAAAGCTATAATGCGCACGAAAGGAGGTTTTAAACATTTGTTACAATATAAAAGCGTACAAGATTTGTTACACACTAAGTGCCTTGAATGCTCTATGGGACTGGAGCTTCTTTTGAGCAGATATGGAGGACTGTTACAAACATTGACCTGGAAACATAATAATTCATCACTATTTAGAAAACATATCCTGGAAAATAAGTCCCTTTAAATTTTTGGATCAAAAGCAGAAATTAGAATTGGTCCCTTTTCGTGATATCTCCAGGAACCTAAAGAGTAAGAAGCATCTAATGCAGCTATCTTAAAGCTTATTGGTACATTTTCATTATGGCTCACGCTGAATTTAATTTATATTATAGCTTAAAAACACAAAATTAGTAAAAATTAAACTATTAGAAGGTATTGACTAACTACAATGTATTGAATATTAAATTGAATCCAGAAATTAAAGATTTTAAATAATTGTTCAGTTTGATTTGGTCATTTTATACAAATTTCCAATGTACAACTACAAATTAATTAGCACGTTATGTCCTATACTTTAGTATATTGTATTACTTTGCTCTGCATGTTCCTGAATTTGGTTTGCAAAATTGTCAGTTGGGAATTATTAAATTTATTATCAATTATGATTTGGGGTACTGTAGGACTCCGACGCCAGTTTGCATGTTCATGGGAAGATCATGCTGAAACGTTAAAATGTGTCACATTCTGTAAGTTATATTATCCATAGAAAATAAGAAATCTGCTTTCAGAAATTTTATAAGAAAGTTCTATCCCTAAAAATATAAAAGTAATACTTATAGATTAATGTCTTATATGCTAAGTTTTGTCAGCAATAAAAACATCAAGTAAATGTATTAGTTGGACTGCACGTCAACTTTGAAATTATGGTTTTGCCCATTATTTATTTTTTAAACAAAAGTTATAGATGGTAACCAATTATCTTTGGCATTTCAGTTAGTCTCCCTGTTGCAATATTCCTAATGAAGTTACAGTATGATTTTTTACAAAAATTAGAATTGTGACAATAAATGACTAAATAGCAAGAGTTTTTGACTCTTATTTAAATTTAATTGGTTAAAATTCACATTAGGACAGAAAAATAATATGGTGTTCCATTTTAAATTGATCATAATACTAACTTCAGCTATGAGGATTTACCCCTTTTTTATGAAAAAGATTTTAAGGTAGTCATACAATACACAGTCAAAAATTAAGTTAAAATCTGGAATTAAGTAACTTATCCATAATATTGTCAGATATAATATCGTTTTAAAAATCAGAAATGTTGAAAACACCATTTTAAAAAGTTCTGGGTCAGTTACAATTTTAAGTCTAGTGATAGTTTTTAAAGCTAAAGTGGTTAATTATTGGTTAAAAATCACATTAGGACACAAATAATGGCATCCCATTTTAAATTGATCCTAATATTAATTAACTTGAGCTATGAAATATGGTGTCATGAATTTACCCTTTTTTATGAAAGGTTTTATTAAGGCACAGGCAATCATACAATACAGTCAAAAAATTATGTTAAAATCTGGAATTAAGTACATATCCACAATATTGTCAGATATAACATCGTTTTGAAAAATCAGAAGTGTTGAAAACATTTATAAAAATTCAGTGGATCAGTTGAAATTTTGTCTAGTAGAAAATCAAATGTTTTGTTGAGAGTTCAGGATGTTAGGCAGTGATCACACCTTTCAGTTTCATGTCTTATTTTGGATTCTAATTGTCACGTCTGTCCCAGACTAATTCAATGCAGAGCCATAGAATTTTTATTCTTTCTGGGTCCATTCTAATAAAAAGCGGGTTGTCACTTTCTGGATCACCTGCTCGGGGTGTTTCATCGTGGGCCCTCTTTTCCATCTCGCACGTCAGGACAATTGAGTGGAAACCTCCCCAATCGTGGATTATGTCTTGCAGATGGTTTACGATGAAGGTTGACAGCTCATCTACAAACGAGACTATTACGAAATAAACGTGATGAGTCGGAAACATGGTGTTGTATTCACTTAAGCAGATGAGGAAATCGATCACGAAGGCCAGTATCGTGGATACGTCTTTCAGGGTCCCGTGTGAACGAGCCATGTATTCGCGAGCGACGTCGAACACGTAGGTACTGGCCGCGCCCTCCATCTCTCGGCAGTCGTCTCTAGTATCCAAAACGTACCCGTAGTGGTTTATTCCCATGCACTCTCTCAGGTACATAGCCCGTCTCATCAGACTTCCAACCACAGCAGGTGTACAGACGACCTTGTCCAATGTATTCCGGGTCAGATTTTGCGGCATCGGGAACCCGTGGAATTCCAGACACCCATAAATCAAATTTTCGGCAAACTTTTTTGCCTCCGCTTCAAATTGGACATTCATGATTCAATTCAGCAATGGAATTGTAGATCTGCCTATCGTGATTAACAGCAAGCAACTGAATTTAATGCGTACCGTTATGGTTATAGCCAAATATGGGCTGTCGCCGCGGTTTCCCCTATCAAGTTGTCGGTGAAATATTGAATCCGTAGCTTTCGATGGTTTCTGCAAATTGTATTCCTTTGCGCTTTGCTAGGTCACTGGTATTCCATTTCAAGAAGTAGAGTGAAAATTTACGTTTGTATACGTCCCCCGATGGAATTTGAATATTTTTATACGCTCCCCATTACAACTTGCGACGTTCAATTTCCTCTAGTGGCGGAGATTTGTCTTCCTGTTCTGAGATGGTGCTGCTTACACAGTATTTCCGCTTAGTGAGTGTACAAGAGCCCTGTTAAATTTGACTTGGAGGGTGGATTTGATCTCTTAGTTCCAAAGTAATTTGATTTTCAACTTTTAGTATTACTGAAGTTAAATGGAGATTTTTATAACCTTTAATCCGCTCGTGAAATGTTTTTACTCCTTAATAGATCGTACCGAGTTTTTATTCAGTATATTTTTAATCGAACTTAAATTGTTATTCCAACAGTAATGGGTCATGCATGACCATAGGACCGAGCCGAAATATAACCATCTCTTTATCTGACGAAAAATATATTTTGCGATCATAAGAGACTTGATTCTAGTTCGCTAATAATTTATACTGTGACGAAATCCAGATTGCTTTTTTTGGAAATTAGTGGCTTTAATAATGAAACCGCACAAAGCAAAACAAAATACTTAATTTTAATAAAAAACGGGCCGCTGTAGCCCCTGGCAACCAGAGACTTCCGGGTTCAAAGACCGTTGTGTACAAAGGGGACTGGTGCGCCTCAAATGTCCTCACGTTGGTATGGTGTTGAAGTTTGGAGAGGGGTGCCAACTCAGGTGACCTCGTCATTTGACCGCGACTCAAAATTACGGGGTGTTGTCCTCGGATCTTCCCCTCGGGTTTGATCTCGACCCGTCACCAATGCACCGTTGTGTTGCTCCAGTGCGACGTTATTTAATTACCATTACCTTTAAATTTTTAAATCAGCAGAAATTAGAGTTGGTCCCATTTTGTGATATCTCCATGAACCCAAAGAGTAAGAAGCATCTAATGCAGCTATTTTAAAACTTACTGATGCATTCTCATTTTTTATGGCTCCCTGTATTTAATTTATATTATAGTTTAAAAACAAAATTAGTAAAAATAAACTTAGAAGGCACTAACTACAATGTATTGAATATTAAATTGAATCCAGAAATTAAATAATTTTTTAATAAATTTTAAATAATTGTTTAGTTTGAGTTGGTCATTTTATACAAATTTTCCAATGTAAAACTACAAATTGATTAGCATATTATGTCCTATACTTTATTATATTCTATTACATTGTGCTCTGAACATTTTTGAATTTGGTTTGCAAAATTCTCAACTGTCAAATAATTTGATTCCTTACCAATTATTATTGGTACTGTGGCTCTGACGCAAGTTTGCATGTTCATGGGAAGATCATGCTGAAACTTTAAAATGTGTTATATTCTGTAAGTTTTATACTATCCATAGAAAATAAGAAAAAATCTGCTTTCACAAATTTTATTTGGAAGTTCTATCTCTAAAAGTATAAAAGTAATACTTATAGATTAATGTCTTATTTGCTAAGTTTTGTCAGCAATAAAAACATCAAGTAAATGTATTAAGTTGGACTGTTCACATCAACTTTCAAATTATGAATTTTCCCATTATTTATTTTTCAAACATGACAAAAATTATAGATGGCAACCAATTACCTTTGGCATTTCAGTTATCAATGAAGTCTCTTTGCAATTGCAATATGCCTAATATTAAAGTTACAGTATGATTTTTACAAAAATTAGAATTGTGTGACGACAAATAAATGACTAAATAGCAAGTTTTGACTCTTATTTAGATTTAATTGGTTAAAATTCACATTAGGACAGAAAAATAATATGGCATTCCGTTTTAAATTGATCATAATATTAACCTCAGCTATGAAATATGGTGTCTTAAGGTTATGGATTTACCATTTTTTATGAAAAAGATTTTAAGGTATTCAGTCATATATATAATACAAGACAAAAATTAATTTAAAATCTGGAATTAAGTAACTTATCCACAATATTTGTCAGATATAACATCGTTTTGTGTGTGTGAAAAATCAGAACACCATTTTAAAAAGTTCAATGGATCAGTTACACATTTAAGTCTAGTGAAGTAGTTTTTAAAGATGAAATGGTTAATTATTGGTTAAAAATCACATTAGGACACAAAAATAATGACATCCCATTTTAAATTGACCATGATATTAATTAACTTCAGCTATGAAATATGGTGTCATGAAGTTATGGATTTACCCTTTTTTATGACAGGTTTTATTAAGGCACGTAAGTCATACAATACAGTAAAAAAATTAAGTAAAAATCTGGAATTATTAAGTAACTTATCCACAATATTGTCATATAATATCGTTTTGTAAAATCAGAAATGTTGAAAACACCATTTTCAAAAGTTCAATGGATCTCAGTTATACTTTTAAGTCTTTGGTGAAGTATTTTTTAAAGATAAAAAAGTGTGGTTAATTTTATTTGTTAAAATTACATTTGGACAAAAATAAGGACATCCCATTTTAAATTGATCATAATATTAACTTCAGCTATGATATATAGTGTTATGGATTTACCCCCTTTTTTTATAAAAAAGTTAAAGTTCAGTTAGTCATACACAATACAGGCAAACATTAAGTTAAAAACTGGAATTATTTTAAGTAACTTATCCACAATATTGTCAGATTACATCGTTTTTAAAAAATCAGAAGTATTGAAAACACCATTTTAAAAAATTCAGTGGATCAGTTCTAATTTTAAGTCTAGTAGAAAGTTTTAAACACACTTGATAGTTTTAAAAGTTCACTGGCAGTGATCACAGCGTTTAAAATTTCATTTAATCTGCTATTGCGAATTCTAATGGTCACGTCTGTTTGGCTTTCGAAGAAAGTTTTCGGATGCTCTTGGAATGCAGATGAATAGAGTTTTTATAGTTTCTGGCTCAATCATAATCTCTGCTAGTTCGAAGTATGCCGCAGCAGCAGCACTTTCGGGAGGCCTTTCCACGAACACAGTCTTTTCGATCTCGCACCACAGGATAATCATATCGAAACCACCCGAGTTGAGGATTATGTTTTCCAGATGGAGCACTATGAATTGCGTCAACTCACATACAAACGAATCTATGATGAAATACGGGTTCCCACATCCGTATCGGTCGTCGTAATCGGTTAGATAAATTAAGAAATCGACCACGAATGCCAAAGCCGTGTATGCGTTGTTCAAGTTCTTCTTTGACCGGGCCACGAATTCGGAAACAATATGGAATATGTACACCTTGGACACGGCTTCCATTTCGCTCAAGTCGGCACTATAATCCAAAACTTCGCGGTAGTGGTCTGTTCCGATTTGAGCTCTGAGGAAACGAACCCTTCGCACCATACTTTCGACCACAGCAAGGGTACAGACATCATTGCCCAGTAAGTTGATGGTCAGATTGCGTGGCATCGTAAACCCGTGTTGATCTAGACATCCACAAGTCAAGTCCTCGGCAAACTTTCTAGCCTCTGCTTCAAATCGGGATCCCATCGGGATGTAGTTGAGGAATGGAGTAATAAATCTGCGTATGATGATTACCAGCAGGCAACTGAATTTAATGCGTATCGTTATGGTTACAGCTAAATATGAGCTGTCGTCACGGTTTCCCCGATTAAGCTATCGGTGAAATATTGAATCCAGAGCTTTCAGTGGTTTCTGCAAATTAGGATACAAACATAACGAACATGCTATTTGTTCTGCGAGAAGATGGTTATTCGATTTTATCATTAAATTGTAAAAAAAAACCTCGTTGACGGACAGATACGCGAAACAAAACGATCGACGCCCTCGAGTTTTCGTTATCCTGTTTTGTTTTATTCTTCGAATTTGGTATATTATCGATATAAATTGTTTCCTTTTACCGAAACAAAGTTTCTACGTATGTCCTGGAATTATGCGTTGATATTGTACAAGTATATGGTTGTGCGATGTGTTGAAATTTTCAATCGTATTCCTTTGATAGGTCATTGCTTCCATTTCAAGAAGTCGAGTGAAAATTTACGTTTGTATACGTCCCCCCGAAGGAATTTGAATATTTTGATACGCTCCCCCATTACAATTTGCGACATTCAATTTCCTCTAGTGGCGGAGATTGTCTTCCTGCGCTTAGAGATGGAGCTGCTTATACAGTATTTCCGCGTAGTGAGTGTGTAAGGGGCCTGTTAAATTTGAGTAGAAGGGTGGATTTCAACTGTCTTAGTTTCCAAACCGAGTAACTTGATTTACCAACCTTTAGTATTACTGAAATTAAATGGAGATTTTTATAACCTTTAATCCGCTCGTGAAATGTTTTTATTCAGTATATATTAATAGTACTTAAATTGTTAGTGATATGTTAGATTTGTAAGGAAATTGTTATTCTAAGGATAATGGGGCTTACATGACCATGTGACTGAGCCGAAATAACCATCTTTTTATCCGACGAAAAATGTATTTTGCGATCTTAAGAGACTTGATTCTAGTTCGCTAATAATTTATACTGTAACGAAATCCAGATTGCTTTTTGGAAATTAAGATTATATTTATTTTTACACAAGTCTGTACAAGGGTTTAATAATGGAAGCGGGCAAAGCAAAACGAAATGCTTAATTTCAATAAAAAAACGGTAGCCCGGTTGAAAGAGTGTTGGTGTTACTTATCGTTGCGTGTATAAATATACCGGTATTCTTTTAAAATAATGATCTGACTCCGTTAAAAGATTCTTTTATTTTTCATTTTTCTTACTCCGTTTAAAAACTTATTCTTTAGAATCACAACTCAACTAAAACAAATAGGTTGTTGCCAAACGATAAAAACTAAATAGCTGGCAATCCAACAACACAACAATCAATCAATCAACAAATAAAGATATTTTCACTTTGGGGAAACGCTGCTACAAGAGTAACGGATAAGTAAACGATGGTTGCGAGTTCGAATCCAACCAATGACCGTCGGGTACACGGAGGCTGGTGCGCGTTAAATCTGTCGGGGCCTCAAATGTCCTCACGTTGGCGTGGAACTTTGGAGAGAGGTGCCAGACCTCGTCATCTGAATGGTTCAGAATTACGTGGTGTTCTCGATCTTTCCCCTCGGGATTGATCCCGGACCGTCGCCAATAGCCCGCTGTGTTGCTCTTGTGCGACGTTAATTAAATACCTACCTGCAATAAAAAACTTGGGGGGGTTGGGTTGGGTATTTCAATTAACGTCACACTGGAGCAACACAATGGGCTATTGGTGACGGTCCGGGATCAATCCCAAAGGGAAAGATCCGAGGACAACACCACGTAATTTTGAACCACGGTCAGATGACGAGGCAACACCTGAGCTGGCACCCCACTCTCCAAACTTCCACACCACGCCAACGTGAGGACATTTGAGGCCACGACAGATTTAACGTGCACCAACCCCCTTTGTACACGACGGTGTTTGGCTGGATTCGAACTCGCAACCCTTCGGTTGCTAGTTCGTTACTCTTCCAACCGGGCCACCGCGGCCCCTAAAAAACTTGGAATTGGCCACATACGTCTCAACCAGACGGAGTCCAAAAGCTGTTTTCAGTGCTATTCGCAGACGCAAGTATCAAGAACACTTAGAAGACAGGAAGTTTCAGAGACACTAGCCTAGACACTCCGGCCCCTATGACGTTACGATTGCAAAACGACTAGTATTGTCCATCTTTCAAGTAACATTAATAAAATATTCACGACGTAGTTTAAGAAAATAATGAATGAAACAAATGCCACAGATTTTGTAACGATTGTATTTCGATAAAATTTTAATTAAGAAACGTGAAATTTCATGTGCAATTTTTTTTGCCATTTAATTCTTGCAAGTTTAGCTCGACTCTCGCTATACCTCTCCCCTCGATAAATCACGTTTTCGTTCTCGTCCCTCAAGAAGTGCAATATATCGTTTTCTTTTCGGTTTATATAATTTTAATTAAACGACGTGTAATTTAATGTATAATATGCCATTTTATTTCTTCCAAGCAAGTTTTATTTGACCTTCGCTATACCTCTCCCCTCGATATATCACGTTTTCGTTCTCGTCGTCCCTCATAAAGCGTAATATATCGTTTACTTGTGTTATGTAATCTTAATTTAACGGATGTGTATATATGCCATTTTATTTCTTCCAAGCAAGTTTTATTTGTCTCGCTATAACTCTTCCAGCGATATGTTACGTTTTTCTGCTCCCTCAAGAAGCGATGTACGTTTACATGTAATCCCATTTGATTTCTTCCAAGCAAGTTTTACTCCACCCTCGCAATACCACTCTCCGCGATATATCGCGCTTTTTCTAGTCCCTCAAAAAGCTCTATGCATCGCTTACCCTTAACGTTACACGTTTTTTAATCAAAATTATATAGCGGAATTTGCCATTTGATTACTTCCAAATAAATTTTGCTTGACCACCACGAAAGCACGGTATGTATCCTGGTCCTGGATATAACGCTCTAGTTTCTAAAGAAGCGCCATGTATCGAAGAGTTACTGTCCGTTGAAAAGATTCGGTGTCCAATATGCTTGAAGAACAATTCCTGTTTTCCCCAGTTTACTTCGTGTGTTTACGACACATTGCGTTGTATTCGTCGCGTTTCCGGGCTCCGCCGGAAGTGACGTTACCCTCTGACGTTTCTCTCCATCTATGGTAATTTTCTTTTTTATTCCCGTCTTGTTTTTTTTTTCAACACAACGTAGTAACTTCCTTTCCTTCTTTATTCTGGCGGAATGCAGCTTCCGAAGTCTGTTTTCAGGGGATGGCTAGCAAAATGTTCAACAGAGTATTTAATTTTTCGCTACAGCTGTATCATACGCCGTCTTGTTTGGTGGCAACGCTCTTTGCGCGTTTTTTGGCGCACTTTTAATACCGAGTTATGGCAAGTAAAGGCAACGCATTTTTATTAGTGTTATTCCCGTTTTATGGCAAGCTGAGAGTTTAAATTTTCATTTCGAATATTCCAGAATGTTCTTTTCATTTCCGTTATCTGTCCTTTGATTTCGTTGGTTCTTTTGAATTTTCCCCCAATTCTTTTCCGTTTAATGTAAGGAAGAGTTCAAACGTTCTGTTTGATTTTAGTCAGTGCCTTCGCTTCAAGTTGGATTGTTTCTTGCTATTTTCTTTTGAAAATCGTTACCTTTTTCTATTTGAACACGCCTTCTGTATTTAGTTTGTAGATAAGTTTCAGGGTATTCTTTCGCGAAATTGAAGTTTTTTATTTTCCGTTTAAAAAGATTTTTCTAAGAATTATTTTGGCGACACAAAAAGTGCCCCAAGAGGCGTATGATACAACTGTACCAATTTTCCTCTTAATATTTTTTAAATATCTAAAAGTTTCACGAAGAATGTCGCCAAGTTTTTGATTCAGATAAGATCAGGGCCCGCGGTAGACCAAAGACTTGTGTATACAAAGGGGCTGGTGCGCGTTAAATCTGTCGTGGCCTCAAATGTCCTCACATTGGCGTGGTGGGGAAGTTTGGAGAGCGAGGTGCCAGCTCATAGGTGTTCTCGTCATCTGACCGAGGTTCAAAATGACGAGGCGTTGTCCTTGATCTTTCCCTTCGTGATGGATCCCGGACCGTCGCCTATAGCCCGTTGTCTCAAGTGCGACGTTAATTAAGTACCTACATCCGATAATTCAAGAATTTTTACAGCTGATCTTATGTATCACATGATCTGTTCTCAACAGCCTCGAATGGCATCGCCGCACACGACACCGACGTACTTTTCTTTTCCCATGGGTCTTGCTGTGTTTAGTAAATACGCGCTCCAGGAATACCCAAGCCATCTTTGCTTTCGTCAAGCTACTCTCTTCGCCTTTCACGACATTTTTTACTTGACGTTGTCTTATGTTACGCGCAGCTGACCCAAATGACTCATGCGCCATAAAACCCTAAAGCAACTCGCTTTTGAACTAAGGCAGTGATTCCCAACCTTTTTATACTTGAGTACCACCTGAGAATTTTGTAGGGTCGTGGCATACCACTGGTTATGTTATAACTTTTTGAGGGGGTCAAATAAATTCTGTACACATGAATAACTTTGCAAAATGTATTTTAGTATAAATAGAAAACAAAATACAGAAAATAAACCCATATAACTAGAAAAAGCCGTTTATATGTAATTGTTATTAACAAATGGCAAATACAATTTCCCAACACTACAATGTCTTTATCAGGAGGCTCAATGAGAAACTTGCTGTTGCTTATTTCTTATTAGAGCTTTTATGTCAGGTTCAATAGTGCTTATTTTTAATCTTAAGTTGTTTTCCACGCACAGTCTATTTCTGTACTTGTTTTTCACATACACTAGCTCTGAAAACCCACGTTCACATAAATACGTTGTTACAAATGGAGTTAAAAATTTTAGTGCTTGACTAAAAAGAGCAGGATACTCATTTCTTGTAGACATCCAGAAAGAAACAAGACTTTACTCCTTGAAAGAGTCTCGTTGAACTGTCACTGATTAGTTCTATGAAACATTAATTAAGTTTCAACCCAGTACTTTTGGTTTGTATTATTATTGAACCCTTCTGCGTATCACCCCAAATGCTCTCGCGTACCACCAGTTGGAAACCACTGAATTAGGGTATGAAAAAAAACATAAAAATCGGATTTATTTGATTCAAATCAGATTTTTTTTTATTTATATCGGATTTTTACGATTTTTATTAATTCGTTCCGTCTACATGTTTAAACTTGTTAGATATGAGACATGCAAATCATAATATAGTTTCTAGATAGTTTTGATTTATGTAAAACAATAATCTATATAAGGATGTGGAAAATATAGCTAGGAAATTTGTGAAAGATTAACACAATAAATTTTATCATCGGGTCTCATTACTTGTTTTCTGTCATTGAATTGTATTTCATGATAGAAATCCAAAATACTTGAAATTCTAAATTAAAAAATAATCATTTTAGAGATAGTTAGGTAGATAGTTAATTAACATCGCACTGGAGCAACACAATGAGCTATTGGCGACGGTCCGGGATCCAAGGACAACACAATTTTGAACCACGGTGAGATGACGAGAACACCCGAGCTGGCACCCCACTCTCCAAACTTCCACGCCAACTTAAGGATATTTGAAGCCACGACAGATATAACTTGCACCAGCCCCCATGTTCACGACGGCCTTAGGTTGGATTCGAACTCGCAACCCTCCGGTTGCTAATCTGTTACTCTTCCAACGGGCTACAGCGGCCCGTTATTAGGTTAACGGAGGATTTCGAGTTCGAAACTCGCAATCCTCCGCAAATCCTCGCAACCAGCCAAAGATCTTCGTGTATACCTCTGCTGGTACGCGTTAAATCTGTCGTGGCTTCAAATGTCCTCATGTTGGCGTGGTGTGGAAGTATGGAGAGGGGTGCTAGTTCAGGTGTTGACCTCGTCATCTGACTAGTTCAAAATGACGAGGTGTCTTTGGATCTTTCCCTTCATGATGGATCCTGGACCGTCGCCAATAACTCGTAGTGTTGCTCCAGTTACGACGTTAATTAACGTTAATTAATTAACTACTTGCTTAAAGAATGGTCTTCCAACGTGACATTTGAAGGCACGCCAGATTTAACATTCACCAGCCCTCATGTATACGACGGTCTTTGAGTAGACCGAGTTTCGAACTCGCAACCCTCCCGGTTGCTTATCTGGTGTGGCTTGTCCGCGTTTGGGCCTTGCGCCATAAAACCCAAACATCCAATCCAAGTAGCTGGAGTAATCCATTTCTGCGTTCTGTTGGTAATATTTGGATGGCCCCCTACCAAATCGAAGGGCAGCGCAACAAGGCTTAAAACAAGCGAAACAAAAAGGACGATATAAATTAACAGGAGAATGGAGAAAGCATCAGGTGAGTACAGATTTAGGAAAAAGTAGGAATCTTCCAGAGGATTTAACGCGAAGACTGAACCAGACTTCGACACTAATTAACCGAATCGCTGTCTGTCCACCCATCCTAACATCAATACCAGATTCAGGAGGTTCATCCAAGACCAAAATAAACAATTCGATCAACGCTATCGTTAATTAACGCGTTTTTTTGGTTTCCACCTGGTCACTACTCCTTTCACACGCAGTGTAAGTCACCAACTTTTATTCCGGAAAAGTATTTTTTAGTCCGATGGCTAATGAAATAGATTAATGCATTGATTCCGTACGGTTCGGAGAGCAGCGGATTAGCAACCGGAGGGTTGCGAGTTCGAAGCTCGGCCCAGTCAAAGACCGTCGTGTCCAAAGGGGGCTGGTGCATGTTAAATCTGTCGTGGCCTCAAATCTCCACGCTTTTGGTGAAGTGTAACGAGTCTTCGCCAGAGAACGTGATGTTTTTTCGCCTTGAAAATACATTATTCAGGCCGCATAAATCGATATGAGATTGGGGCGACGTTAATTCAACTACCTATCGAGAAACAACGTGTTTGGCGCAGCTTGGCCAAATATGGCCTTTGCGCCATAAATGGCCTTTATAATATGGCCTTTGCGTCAGGTGCATAAATCCCCAAAACAACCAAGAAACGTAATGAAATAATTGCGTTTTTGGTGAAGTGTAACAAGTCTTCGCCAGAGAACGTGATGTCTTTTCGCCTTGAAGATACATTATTCAGGCCGCATAAATCGATATGAGATTGGGGCTTTTAAGGGATGGTTGCTAATAATTGTGGGATACTCTTATAAATGAAGTTTAGAAGCCAAAATAGTAATTCATAAGGATACAAATCTATTTTTCGCCATAATAATTGCAAACGGAACTGCCATGGTATGGCCATGTTAGAACCGAAGACAGCTCAGTGGTCGGTCATTAAAAAATGTTTTATTTGATTAATTTTCAAATTGGCGATGCTAGTGTTACTTATACAGTTCGGATGTAATTGAAAAAATAATGTAACGGATTATTTCTAAAAGCCATGGTAGCCCGGTTGGAAGTGTAACGGATTAGCAACCGGAGTTCGAATCCAACCAAAGACCGTCAATTACGCGAGAGCTGCTGCACGTTAAATCTGTCGTGGCCTGAAATGTCCTCCCGTTGGCGTGGTGGCTCAGTGGGTTTGTCCACTGCACTAGCAACCTTCGAGTTGAAGGCAGTGCAGGTCCGATTCCTGTCAGGTGCATTCCTCTCTGGGTGTATTTCTCTTCTGTGTCAGTAAAACTTTCATTGTGTGTTACTTGGTACTGCATGTCTTATCTCTGGCGCAGCATGGCCAAATATGGTCCTCGCGCCATAAAACCCCCAAAACCAACCAACCCTTTGGCGTGGTGTGTAAGTGTGGAGTGCAGGGTGTGACCTCGTCATCAGATCGTGGTTGAAAACGACGTGATGTTGTCCTCGGATTTTGAGGATTGATCCGAGGCTCGTTTCCCCCGTTCATCGCTGATAGCCCGTTGCGTTGCTTCAGTGCGACGTTAATTGAAAATACCAATACCGAGGCTCGTTTCCCCGGTTCATCGGGCCGCGGTGGCCCGGTTGGAAGAGTAACGGACTTGCAACCGAAGGGTTGCGAGTTCAAATCCAGCCAAAACACCGTCGTGTACAAAAGGGGGCTGGTGCACGTTAAATCTGTCGTGGCCTCAAATGTCCTCACGTTGGCGTGGTGTGGAAGTTTGGAGAGTGGGGTGCCAGCTCAGGTGTAGCCTAGTCATCTGACCGTAGTTCAAAATTACGTGGTGTTGTCCTCGGATCTTTCCCTCTGGGATTGATCCCGGACCGTCACCAATAGCCCGTTGTGTTGCTCCAGTGTGACGTTAATTGAAAATACCAAAAAAAAATACCTATTTCTAAATCCGGTGCCTTCAAATTCAAAAACGCAGAACTCGTTTCTTTTCCTCTCGAATCCACCCCATCGATCAAGTCGCTGAATTAATACGACTGGAACAATTATCACCTTAAAATCTCGGTAATTTATCGGTAGCCTCAACTGGAAGGAATTCGATTTTCCGCTGAAAATAATCCGTCGCTCTAGTCGTCTTGCGCTCCTAGCTGAAGATGAAGCGTAATTAGCCAGCAACACACCGCTCTTGTCTCGTCCTGTCTTAAAATTAATTATCCAGAGAATGATCAAGTATTCGGGGTAGCTGCTTTGGATCGATCAGCGCGGTATGGTGCAGTGGGGTGTCTGTCATGGGCTGACTATTGGCACCCTCTGAATTTTTGACACGGATTGCAATTTCGGATTGCTTGAGACTACTTCCAAGTATTGGGTGTTACTGTCATGGTGGATAGGTTGGTATTTAGTTAACGTCGCACTGGAGCGACGTGTCTGGCTTTTGGCGACGGTCCGGGATCAGATCCAGGAGAGAGCGATCCGAGGACAACGCCTCGTAATTTAGAACCGCGGTCAGATGACGAGGTCACCTGAGCTGGCACCCCGCTCTCCAAATGATCATTGTAGGAATGGATGAACTCCCCCATCGATACCACCCCACACGTTTTCACGAAAGTCACAATTGGAGAAGGTACGTTGTTGATTGACGTCGCACTATTGACGACGGTCCGGGATCGGACACCGGAGGGGAAGAGCCGAGGACAGCGCCTCGTAATTTAGAACCGCAGTCAGATGACGAGGTCACCTGAGCTGGCACCCCGCTCTCCAAATAATCATTGTAGGAATGGGTGAACTCCCCCATCGATACCACCCCACACGTTTTCACGAAAGTCACAATTCGAGAAGGTAGGTTGTTGATGACGTCGAACTATTGACGACGGTCCGGGATCGGACAGCGCCTCGTAATTTTGACCCGCGGTCAGATGACCTCGTCATCTGACCGGGCTACCGCGGCCCTGGTACTATCATGGGTACCAATATCAAGGAGGACCGTCGTGGCTCAGTGGGTGTGCTCCACTACACTAGCAACCTGCGAGTTGTAGGTGGCGTATGTTCGATTGTTGTCAGGTTTGATTCCTGTGGGTGTATTTCTCTCTTCTGTGTCACTAAAACTTTCATTGTGTGTGTCTTGCTTGATATTGTATGTCTTGTGTCTGGCATTGCATGGCCAAATATGGCTTTGCGCCATAAAACCCCAAAACTGACCGACCAGTACCAAGGATTCTCTCCTGGGGCCACTGGTACCACAGTACTGCAAGTCATTCATTGAGTAGGGCTGCTGTAGCCGAGTTGGAAGACTAACGGATTAGCAAGCGAAGGGTTGCGAGTTCGAAGCTCGGTCCAACCAAAAACCGTACGTGGGGGCGGGTGCACTTTATATCTGTCGTGGCCTCAAATGTCCTCACGTTAACGTGGTGTGGATGTTTGGAGAGTGGGGTGCCAGTTCAGGTGTTCTCATCTGACCATGATTCGTCGCCAATAGCCCATTGTGTTGCTCCATTGCGACGCTAATTAATTACCTACCAAGATGTGATTTTTTTGAGTTGTGCCCATGGTAGGTAGGTGTTTTAATTAACCTCGCACTGGAACAACGGGCTATTGGGATCACACCCGAAGGCAAAGATTTGAGGACAGCACCACGTAATTTTGAACCACGTTCAGATGACGAGGTCACACCTGAACTGGCACCGCACTCTCGAGATTTAACATGCACCAGCCCCCTTTGTACAGGACGGACTTTGGTTGGATTCGAACTCGGAACCCTCGGGTTGCTACTCTTTACCCTTCCAACTGGGCTACCGCGGCCCATCAGATAATTCCACGTAGGGCGCACGTTTTGTACTGATATACTAAAAACACGCTGCAATATTACTGTTCGTAATTCGTTACTATCCATTTCTGTTCGTAAGGAGCACTCCAAATTATTTCGTTAGTTTGTCACTTTTAAAAAGTATACTTAAATTAAGTTGAACTTGTTGCACTTAGCATTAGACCAAATCAGTAACGCACGCCTTGATTCGATTCCCGTTTTGTTTCCCCATAAATTAGTTTCGCGCAATTTTATTTTAGCAACCGAATCACAAGCGCAATAAACCGTGGAAAACGCGGAACCATTAATCGCGTTAACTTTGAAGTTAATGTATACGCACAAGCGCTTTCGTCTCAAAAACAATCGCTCTCCGGTCACTTTCTTAATTTAATAAATACCGCTTTCAATTGAATGGAATTCTGAACTTCCAAGAATCCGAATTGTCCATGTGTAGTCTAAGCGGAAGAGTTCTCACCGAATCATTCGTTACCCATGCAGATAAAAATGTTTCGGTCCCTTCTGTCATTGAATTGGGTACGTGTCACCTTACATTTGTCATCTCTTCCTATAGAAAAAATTAGGATTCCTAGGAGAGAATTACTCACTTCGCTAACTTTTATTCAAGAAAGCGTGTCTAATGAATGACTAGAAATTAACGAATTAATCGCTTAAAAAGAATCTAAACTAATTAATCTCTCTTCATCACTTAGATCGTAATTGAATCTATCATTCTAAGGGAGTATCTCCACAAACGTTGAATGCGTGTTTTTAGGATCAGTAAAACGCTTTGTTTTTCTAAAAAATATTTACTATATCTTAGGATCCCGATAGCCCAGTTGGAAGAGTATAGGATTAGCAATCGGAGAGTTGCGAGTTTGAAACTTGGTCTGTCGTGTGCACATGGCTGGTGCACGCTAAATGTGCCGTGGCCTCAAATGGCGTTGTGTGGAAGTTTGGAGATTGGGGTGCCAGCTCAGGTGTTTACCTCGTCATCTGACCGTGGCTCAAAATTAAATGTTGTCCTCGGATATTTTCCTTTGGGATGGATCCCGAACCGTCTCCAATAGCCCTTTGTGTTGCTCCAGTGCGACGTTAATTAACTACCTCCCTAATTTATGTGGCCCATGTTATCTGTGCACAGGGTGACCATGAAATTGTCCTAATTACGAGACTAGTGTCAGTAACTGACTCGGTATAATGTGTCTAGGTCTCGTCTATTATGAATTTATGCAACCCATGTTATGTCTACTCATGGTGGCCATGGAAAAATTTCTCCTAATTACCAGACTGTTCACAAATGACTCGGTGCAATGTCTGAGTTTTGTAGTTTACGAATTTATGCGACCCGTATTATGTCTACTCAGGGTGTCCATGGAATAATTACGATCCCAGTGTCCGCAAGTGAGACTCGGTGCAATATTCCTGGGTCTCGACACCTGGTTATGAAGTTATGCGCCCCGTGTTGTATCTACACAGGGTGACCATGAAATGATTTTTCCTAACAATCTCCTGTGATACATTTTAGCGACTTTTTTTGAATAGTCACCTAAGATCAACGGAAATTAAAGTCTCCTTTTTAGACGGAAATTTTTTTTCGGATTTTTCTTTTGTGAAAATTTTCCAAGTGACGCCAGTTTGGGAGCCAAGAGCCGTGGCAACCATAAAAATACCGCCGAAAACTGATTGATTGTTGTGAAAACCTTATTAAGAAAAAATGTTTTTTTATTCAATTTAAATTTCATGGCGAGTTCTTCGACGCCTTTTTCATACTTAATTAGCACTTTCTGCGCTTAGCCGATTCATTTCGCAATTGAGCAACTAAAATTGCTACTAGCATAGGGTTTAATAGGAGAGTTATTGGTTTTTAAAAAAAATTAATGCTAATAATGCTAATATTTCACAAGTGCTTTGGCATAGGCGGCTCTTATGAAATTCCAGAGTCAATGTCCCTCAGCGAATCTCGAAAGTTTCCCGATTAAAGATCGAAATGAGGGACTCACTACAAATATTTATGAACGACGTAAGAACCGCGAGTCGAAATGATTTTGAACTTCTCTGCCATAATCCATAGGCGACCGCGGTAGCCCAGTTGGAAGGGCCACGGATTAGCAAACGGAGGGTCGCGAGTTCGAAGCTCGGTTCAGCCAAAGACCGTCGTGTACGGGGGCTGGTGCACGTTAAATCTGTCATGGCATCAAATGTTCTCACGTTGGCGTGGTGTGGAAGTTTGGAGAGGGGTGCCAGCTCAGGTGTGACCTCGTCATTTGACCGTGGTTCAAAATTACGAGGCGTTGTCAGTTTTGCTGATGACTAGATACCTCATCTAGGCAACCACCCCTGAAGGGTTAAGACCCTGAAAAATAAATTAACGTGAAAAATTCAAAACCGATTTCTTCCCGCGTTAAAAGAATAAAGAAAAACCCTTCAAGTGGTTCCGACGAGATATCTCGTCCATCAAGATCTGACTAATTTCGTGACCAATATATTGCTGATTTTTTGACAATGATGAGATGACGTTCTGGTCAGTTTTCGAATGACGAGTTTACCTCGTCGAGACAACCACCAGGAGGGTTAAGGTAGGTAGGTAGTCAATTAAACGTCGCACTGGAGCAACACAACGGGCTATCGCCGACGATCCGGGATCAATCCCGAAGAGAAAATTCGAGGAGTCGTCATTTTGAACCATGGTCAGATGACGAGAACACCTGAGCTGGCAACCCACTCTCCAAACTTCCACACCACGCCAACGTGGGGACATTTGAGGCCACGACAGCTTTAATGTGCGCCAATCCCCGTGTACACGACGGTCTTTTGCTGGACCGAGTTTCGAACTCGCAACCCTCACAAGGAGGTTAAATTTCAGCTGTAGTGCTGACAATACAATTAGTGCAGGGATGATACGTCATTTGTTGACGACCCCTCTGTCGAAAACCAATTTTCACAGCGTTTTTATTTTTTGAAGTCACGCTTGCTTTGCGCTATTTCTTTTTCAGCGCAGCCGGGCTGGGCCGTTTAATTAGTGGCATAAGTCCTTGAGAAGCGATTTATTTAAGTTTTCCCATACGTATCGATAGGTCGACCCCCTGCCAATTGCGAGGGGGCTGGTCTTTAATGCGATGGGTCGATGACGATAATTATAGCAAAAGGGCGTGAGTTCCCGCGTTTTATGAATAAAATAAACTCGTGGAATCCCGTAATCAAATCGCAGGTCTTGCTATTAAGACGAAATTATATCGTGCGGGCTTTTGTATTGTTTTAGCTGAGTTTTGTTTATCTCGTTATAACGACTGCGCTAGCAACCTGCGATTTGTCGGCGGCGCAGCATCGATTCCTGTCGGGTTCATTCCTCCCTGGGTGTATTTCTCTCTTGTGTCAGTGAAGCTTTCATTGTGTGTGTATGTCTACAGAGGCTGTTCGGACATATTTGAACGATTTTGATGAGCTCTAAAACAATTGTATGCTACGAAAGAATTATTTTAGCAGCAGTTAAATGGTTAAAGTATAACTTATCGTCTGCTAACTCAGTTTTGTTTACTTCCAAAATGGCGCTTTTAAATGAGCAATGGATGGAAGGCTGTTTCCCTCTTCCCCAAGAGAATTATACTTATTCAATTATTCAAAAACGCTGTAAAAGTCATGGTTTTTCGATATCTAAAGGTACGATAAGTAATATTAATGAGAAAGGAAAAAACGTAAAAGTGGGAAAATACTTCCAAATACGTATCCAAAAAAGAAGAATTTCGGAGAATATTTGTAATGTAAGATCTTTAATTTTAAAAGAGAATCCGCCAAGTCGAAGGACTATTGCAAAGTCATTAAAGTGTTCAGTTTGAACTGTGAATAAAATAATAAACAGTGATTTGAATCTTAAAAAGGCCAAAGAATGCAATGTTCATCGTCCATCTCCACGACATATTCCAGAACGCAGAACTTGCTGCAGAATTCTGTACGAGAAGCATTTAGCTTTAGAAAGATGGAAAAATGTTGTGACAATAGACGAGGCGTGGGTGTATTTAAATGATTGCAATAAAAAAGAACAATATATTATAAGAGAGGAGAAAAAAATCTTAAAACGTGGTTCAAAGAATGTAAGGAAACTTTCTCTAAGGGATTTATGATTGTTGCCGGTTTTGCATATAATGGAAAATTAAAAGTCGAGAGTGGACAAAAATGGTAAAAATCAACTCCACATACTATCAAGACCGTATTTTATCCCCAATATTCAAAAAAGAAATACCGTATCTTTTACCCACAGTGCCAACAATCAGTAGAGCTGCATCAGGATAAAGCAAGCAGCCACACATCTAAATCCACTATTAAATTCTTGGAAAAATATGGAACAAGAAACTGGTATCAAGTCAATACCCTTTAATGATATTCCTGCTAAATCTCCAATGTCTCACCCATGGACTTTTGTGCTTTTGGACTTTAAAAAACATCGAAACGTCGACCGAAAACCATTCAAGGACTTTGGAAAACTGGAACAAGAATGGGACAAAATACCTCTGTCGATACTACAAAAGTCATTATTATCATGGAAATTAAGGTGTATAAAGATAGTTAACAATAAGGGCTATCAAATAGAACATTTAAAACACAAAAATTTCATGTTAAAAATTGATCTTCAGTCCATTAAAATCGTTCAAAAAAATGCCTATTGCTTGATATTGTATGTCTTGTGTCTGTCGCTGCATGGCCAAATATGGCCCTTGCATCATAATCCCCCAAAACCAACCAATATAAACAAAATAAATAATATATGATAGATAACTTTTTCGGCGGCCCTCTCATAAACGCAGGGACCCTGCGCCATAAAATTCCAACATAACCAATCCAATCCCATAAGTCGCAGTCGATCCACGTGGCCCTTGGTCATAACAAGTCTGCATCCCTGCCCGAAACAGACCAACCTCTTTTATAGAAGTACAGACTAGCGGAGCGCTTACCCCATCCTGTAACCCAAGACATCTCAACTCCGCGAAACCTGCTACGATTTCTATTTAATATTCCGGGTAGATTTGAAAAGTGCGGAAACGTCGGATCGGGTTGCGAAGCCAGTTCCAGCGCGGGCGCTGCTTCGACAAGGGTGAAAAAAGTATTCCAGTATGTAGCTCAATATGTGGGAAAGTGCTTTAATAGCCTTCGTTAGAGGCGAATTAATATTCCGCGCAGGCTGGTCTTTTTCTAATTTATGGCTGCGGGACTTCGAAGCCCGGAACGCTGTCGGACTCGGTACCGTGCCTGCAGCGACTCGATCAAACGGAAATGCTTCTTTTGGCGCTTGATCGATTATGGCGCAATGGCTTCTGTGGTGTTTGTCTTGGAGTTTTTATTTATTCAGTGTGTTAGAATGAGCTGGGGCGTGTGAGAATTTATTTTTCGGCATTTTGCATTTCCGCAGACCGAGTTTCGCTAATTTCATACCTTTTGTAATCACTAGCTGAATTACCCGGCGTTGCTCGGGTTGAATTGTTTATAATTCATCGTAATATACTATTATTCCTATGGAAATTTCGAACAGTTTTTAGCACCCTGCAGACCAAGGACAAATCGAACGGGGTTAATATATAGTCTATGTGTCTCGCAGAATTCTACAGGATGAATGTACCAAATTTAGTGTGAATTGGTCTGACATTGATGGCATAAATAGTGTTATTGCTATGAGGATTTCGAATTGGCTTTAGCCTCCTGTACCATATCGACGATAAAAAAAGACCACTTACTATAAAAATAATCTTGTATTGTCATAAAAATTACATTCCAATAATAAAGCTACAGTTTAAGAATTTACAGACGGGATACATAAACGATATGATACTAAGCGATTTTCAGTGCAACCACACCATCTGCGATTCTAAAAACCTCCTTGATAGGTGACTCCTGCAGATGTTAACTCTGACGTCATCTGCACAGCCAGACCGGGAGAGAGCGCCCCCTAGCAAGTGTTCTGTCCAGGATGACGGGACGTTACACTCCTCTGCACACCCAAGACAAGTAGAACGGGGGTTAATATGTAGGGTACGTTTCCTGCAGGGTTCTTAAGAATAAGTGTACCAAATTTGGTGTGAATTGGTCAAACGGTGTGGATTTGTATAGAGAACAGACAGATGCCAATTCAGCTTTATATGTATAGATATTTTAATTTGTAGAGGTCTTAGACATTTTTCTCGACGCTTTTTTAATACTTCATCACAGAGCCGCTGTAGCAACCGGAGGGTTGCGAGTTCGAGCCTAGGTCCAGCCAAAGGCCGTCGTGTGCACGGGGGCTGGTGCACGTTAAATCTATTGTGGCCTCAAATGTCCTCACATTGGCGTGGTGTGGAAGATTTGGAGAGCGGGGTGCCAGCTCAGGTGTTGCCTCGTCATCTGACCTTGGTTCAAAATTACTTGGTGTTTCCTTGAATCTTTCCCTTTGGGATGGATCCCGAACCGTCACTAATAGCCCGTTGTGTTCCAGTGTGACATTAATTGAAATACATACCTACCTAATACTTCACCAATTTTATCAGACTTGTTGGGTCACCCTCGCATCCACCACTCTTTGCCTTCTTACATCACTGCGTGCGGCAGTCGTGGCTCAGTGGCTATGCCCACTGCACTAGTAACCTTCGAGTTGTAGGCGGCGCAGGTTTGATTCCTGTCAGGTACAGTCCTCTCTGGGTCTACCGCTTGTCTTTGTCAGTAAAACTTTCATCGTGTCTATTACTTGATATTATTGTCGTGTCTGACGCAGCATGGCCAAATATGGCCTTTGCGCCATAAAACCCCCCAAACCAACCAAATTGCATAGCCGCGGCATTTTGCCATTGTTAATTCACCATTTTTTTTATTAGAATTACAATTAGAATACATTTCATATTATAATTTCAATTACAATTCATTTCATATTAGAATTTCAATAGTCCACTAAGATGGAGATACCCCATCCTATGGCAATTTCTCCTGTGATATTTTTTAGCCTTCATAATTTATTTTACCAATAGTGACCTTGATATTACATCTTTTGTCCTGCACCTTTAAATCTAAACTACATATCATCTGTATAAAAGTATATCAAAAATATATATCATCATAAAAAGCATATTTAGTTTTAAATATGCTTTTTATTATTGATTAGATTATTTTAACCTTTTACTTGTTTTTACTGGTTGCATTACCTTTCGCTTGGCGCAGCTCGTCCTTTGGAACTTGCGCCATAAAACTCAAACCAACTTTGCAACTATTCAGGTGCCTAGACCTTAGAGGAAATATGAGAGTAGAATGAGCAATGGTAGCCTTTTCATGTGCCCAGGATCATGTGACCGAAACTAGTTGTAACGTGACCCTTAGATCGCTTTCGTCTGCTGGGTGTAACCTAACATTCATCATCTGATTGGTCCACGGTACGGAAGAAGACGCCCATCCATTGATTCATCATCTGATTGGTTCATTGATTGATCATCGGATAGTAGCCTTTGGCGATTTCACCACTTTTGTCACTATATAGAAATGCGAATTCGCGCAGCTACCCTATCATACGATGTTATATCTCCAAACGAGGCGATAAGGTACCAAATCGACCAACTAAGTCCGTTTTTCACGAAGTAGTCACGTGACTACTAGTCGACAAGTTGGCCACTTTTTGAAGATGCTCAATAGCAATGCTCAGTGCACTTATATTTTACGTCTATGGTTTCACTGACACAGAAGAGAGATGATTACACTCAGGGTAAGCTACAAGAATCGATCCGAATCCGCCAACATCTCGCAGGTTGCTAGCGCAGTGAGCAATCCCTATGAGCCACGGCATCTCCCCTTCTAATGATGGTAGGTAGGTAGTTGAATTAACGTCGCACTGGAGTAACACAATTGGTTATTGGCGATGGTCCCGATAAATCCCGAAAGGAAATATCCGAGGACAACACCGTAATTTTGAACCACGGATCAGATGACGAGGTCAACTGAGCTGGCACCCAACTTTCCAAACTTCCATACCGCACCAACGTGAGAACATTTGAGGCCACTACAAATTCTTCTCTCAATAGCAATACTTAGTCTACTTATATTTCACGTCTATGACTAGACTTACAGGTATTCATTCACCAGGTCTCGCTGTTCGAAACGCCTGGTGCGTTACCCACCAAATTCATTAGCGACGATTTCACTTACATTCTGCACCCCTGCAGTCCACAACAATGCTGAACCCTGCCTCCGAACCACTTCCAACTCCCCGAGCTTCACCCCCACTTCCCCCGGAAGGCATTAGGAAATCACCACTCCATCAATATAAGTTGCCCGAAGCATAAAAAACCCGAATACCTGCCCGTTGAGGGTCGTAAATAGTGATGAGCAGAATCGAGTTCTTTCGAGTATCGAGTAAATATTCGAATACATATACAAAAACTATTAATTGTTAGTAAGAATCAATACTCTGGTATTCGATTGCATAGGATGAGTACTTTTGAATCCGAATATTCTTGTATCCGAGTGCTCTCGTGTCCGAATACTCTCGTGTCCGATTACTTTTGTATCCGAGTACTTTTGTATCCGAGTACTTTTGTATCCGAATATTTGAATCGGAGTACTTTTGTGTCCGAGTACTTTTGTGTCCTAATACTTTGGTATATGAGTACTTTGGTACCCGAATACTTGAATCGGAGTACTTTTGTATCCGAATACTTTTGTATCCGAATACTTTGGTATCCGAGTACTTTTGTATCCGAATACTTTGGAAAAGAATAGATTGCAACGAATACTTTTAAGTATCGAGTGCACGAGGACTTTTGCATTCAAATACTCCCATCACAAGTCGTAAAAGTGAAATCCTCTTGCCGCGTCCTGTCACTGCTGAAGCGGATCGGCCGTGAATCGCATTTCCGGCGACCGACCGGCCTGAAACGACGGTTCTCCCTCCCAACACCATTCTTGGCGCAGCTCTGAGAAAAGAGGATGGCTTAGAAAGTGATTTTTATCTGCCTAACGAGCTATAGTCCACTTTGGAAGAATTTCAATTAAACTGGTTTTCCTCTTTTCTTCTTTTTCGGAGCCGCGTTTAAAATGCAGTGCCTTTGTGCTAGGTAAGGTAAATCGCGAGATGTCTTTACTTGTTACTATGCGACGGAAGGGGGCGTCTGTTTATTTAAACACTGATTTTGCCATGCACGGATGCGTCTTGATTAAAACTTCTGATCTGTCGTGCAGCTTCTGGTGCGGAAACCTGTTCCGAACTGTCACCAGTTCTGGGCAAGGGGTAATTTTTTTCCTACTTGGATCTGGTTTGATTCCTGTCAGGTGCATTCCTCCTGGTTTATGGATGTATCCTCAGGTGCATGGATGTATTTCTCTCTTCTGTGTCAGTAAAACTCATTGCGTGTGTCTATTACTCGATATTGTGTCTTCTGTATTGTGGCGCAGTATGGCCAAATATAGCCCTTGCTCGATAACACCCCCAAACCAACCAATCTACTTAGATCTGGGGCCGTCGTGGCTCTGGGTATGCTCACTGCGCCAGCAACCTGCGAGTTGCAGGTTTGATTCCTCCCTGGGTGTATTTCTTCTGTGTTAGTAAAGTTTTCCTTGTGTGTATGCACGTTGGCGTGGAAATTTGGAGAGTGGGGTGCCAGCTCAGGTGACCTCGTCATCTGACCGTGGTTCACAATTACGCGGTGTTGTCCTCGATCTTTTCCTTCGGGGTTGATCCGGACCGTCGCCAATGAGACCGTTGTGTTGCTTCAGTCCGACGTTAATTAAATACCTACCTACCTTGTGTGTGTATGTCCATTATTTGATGTCGTCAGTCTTGTGTTTGGCGCAGCATGGCCAAATATGGCCCTTGCGCCATAAAACCCAACCAACTTACTTGGATCTTCGTTCCCCTTGGAGTAATAGGGCAGTTTCGTCTCGACGAGGTATCGCGTCCTTAGCGAAGCGGACCGGATCTTGGACGAGATATCTTGTCCTTAGTTAAATAGATCATATCATGGACGAGGTATCTCAGAGACACTTAGAGGGTTTACCTTCCTGTGGTGGCTTTTATCTTCGTGTCGAAAACAGTCCGTCGGATTTTGAACGGCAAACTCCGAATTTGTATCGATGCATGCCTTTCAAATCCGAGAGGGAATGAAGCCTTACCCCATCGAAGTGATGCTATCGACTGATCTAAACAGCGCCCTCTACCACCTAAACACGACATTTCCGGACATTCTTTGACTTAAATGATTATTTTTGTAAATTTGCAGACTTTTACCACCCTAATTTGGTCAAATATTTTCGAAACGCCCTGTATGTCCCACTTGCGCCATAAAAACTCAACCATATAACTTCATTATTACCTTCATTTCTTTTTAAAATGTGCAAGAAAATTTAAGAAAACTTCAATTTAAAGTTTACCAATTTTGTGTTTTTTCCTGTTTGAAACTTACCATGTCCCGTTTTCTCTTCCAGAACCAGTCAAAACTCAAACGCCAAGCCAGTTCTCCCCTTTTGGACTGCGCCATCGACAACTTGAACGATAGTCATTCCAACAAGATCCCCCGCTCTGAGCAGCCAAGTGATAACTTCTCCAAATCTGCTCAATCGCAGCAACAACAGGCAAACCGAAACCAGTCCACTCAGCAGTCTGGATTACCGAGCTTCTCAGTACAGATTGTCCAGCAGTTTACCAATTCCAACACCTCTCAAGCACCCCTGTCGCAAACCATACAGACTAATGTCACAGTGCAGGGGTTGTCTGGGGGATTGATCAAGACTTCCAACTCACCTTTGCCACCAACTGCCGTGACCTCGACTGCAAGTCCTGGGTGTGTTTCCGCGGGAACACCGGCTGGCGATGTCGGGAACCCTTTGTCCAATCCCGTTTCTAACGGCTCGGGAGCAGGATCCACTGCCGTTTCTGTCAACACAAGCGTGGAGTGTAAGCAGGAACCGAACACTGACTATCCTCAATGTAGCGTTAACGGTTCCCTGCCCTTAGCAGAACTAAGTAGTGAGTTAACCAGTGCCAATAACGACGTCATTACCACGACGACGTCTTCTACAGCAGCTACGACGGGGGACAGGTTTTCGGATTCTCTGGCCAACCTCGGGTTCCCGGAGGATTCCAACGACGACGTCATCCATCCGGATCTTTTGAAGGACATCATCGACGACGTCTTCACCAATCCATCCGATATAATGAACGGTTTTAACTTCGTGGACAGTCTTGGTCTGAAGGATAGCAACCACAGCCTGGATGACGAGAAGGACACATTGAGGCCATTGATGAGCTTAAACAAGTCAGTTCAAGACAGTCCGCCGAGTCACTTCCAGAATTCAGCACACAGCCCAGGACTGTTTCTGAATCAGTCCCAACAGACAGTTTTCGATTTTCCTACTGGTAACGTCAATTCCAATGCGACTTCTCAATCCCTGCCAAATAATCCAAATCCCGTGCAACCGGGCTTCGCTTCCGGACGCATGGGGTCGTACACTGCCACGTCGCCAAGCCTGTCAGGCATTCCAAACAGCGGTCTGGGCCTCGACTTCAAACTGATCGAGCCGAGTCCTGCAGCACAGACTCTGAAGCAGATGGCCGAGCAGCACCAGAGCATGCAGCAGAAGCAGCAGCAGCTGGGCCTGGGTGTGAGCCCCAGGTCCCCCTTTGGTTCGGACAGTTTCCCCGATCCGTTGTCGAATATCCGATCAAATTTTCTGAATGGCTCGCCGAACTCTCTCCAGAAGAGCCCCACCGGAATTTTCCAGTCGATAGGCTTTTCCCAGCAGCAAGGCTTTTCTGCAACCAGTGGCTCTACCGTCAAGCAAGAGGTGGTCACGCCAAACCAATCCGTCTATACTGGGAATTTGAACCAGCATCTCTCGGACCTGGAGTTGCACAAGAGGAGGCAACAAGCCTTGCAATTGCAGCAGAATCAAATGACCAACCTCACTCGGCCGTCGTTCTCCCACAGTCCCGAGCAGAAGCGGCAGTACACAGGAATGCGCCAATTGCCAATCTATAACGATCCGTCTCCTGGTCATCCGCCAAATGATGGCAGTGCCAGTAACAGTCCTGTGCCTCACCACCCTAGCCAGTTCATGAGGGGGGTCTCCACCCCGGGTGTCACACCTCCACCTCAAGGATTCGCCTCGAGTCCTTCACCATCTGCTGGAGCTATGCACATGAGTCAAAGTCAACAAATTCAACTCAATGCCAACAACCAACAGCTCCAGGTAAGCGTTTTTGGTCTTTTGTTTACCTCTTGTTTCCCTTTTATCAGGAGAGTATTTATGTTATAGAACGGTTTGCTGTCTACTTGTAGCTGCGTCTTCAAGGTTCCTTTGGTTCATGAAAGTCCTTAAAAGTGCTTGAGTTTTTTTCTAACGCGCGCGGGGTTCCTTTGGAAAATCCAAATTTTACTTTAGTCCTCGAAAAAACCAAAATTTTCTTAAGTCGTCGAAATGTACCAGGAATTTCTTGTAACCATCCAAATGCACCAGAATTTCTTTTACTTCCTCGGAATGTCCAAAAATATTTCATGTATTCCTCGGAATGCGCCAGAATTTCCTTTCGTCTAAGGAATAAAATTTCTTTTAGTGCACGGAATGTTCCAAAATTTTCTTTACTCCTCGGAATGCACCAGAATTTAATTTAGTCCTCGGAATGGCATCAGAATTTCCTTTCTTTCCAAGGAATAAAATTTCCTTTAGTGCACTTAATGTACCAAAATTTCCTTTACTCTTCGGAATGCACCAGAATTTTCTTTAGTGTTCGGAATACGCTAGAATTTACTTTAGTTCTTGAAAAGTCCTTGAATTTCATAACACATATTTTCAATAAAATTCCCCTTCGTGGCAAAACGTAACCAGCCACATTTTAGGCTTTTTCTTTTTTATTGCTCAAAGCTAATTAATTTGACTTTCATTTAATTAAATTTACTTAATAAAAAACCTTTACGGCTTTGTATGATGCGTTTTTAGACTGCTCAAAGCTTCTTGTGTTTGGATGGTTCATTTTTGCTACATAATGATTTAAAACCAAATTTTAACATTAGCATTCTCTCAAACGGTTTTTTTTATTGGAATATTTTTGCATTTATTTTAATTTTCTAGTCTTATACGTCAATTTCATTTGGTTCTTGATTGATTTCAATATGAATATGAACACTCGTTATCAACAAATTGAAATCCTTGAAAATGCTCGGAAGTTCTTGAAATGTCCTTGAATATATTATATAAAAGAAAGAACCCTGGTCTGAGTTGAACATTAATTAGTATCGTAGAATTTTATACTGGTACTTTCATTGATAATTGCAAATGCAACTGAACAATAATTCTTTGAAATATATTTGATAATATTGCATTTGAAGAGGAATACGAAATATATTCTTGCGTTGATTTTAATTTACTAGTCTCAATTTCATTTTGAAAATGAATGCTCGTTATATATCAACCAAATGAGATCCTTGAAAATACTTGGAAGTTCTTGAATTGTCCTTGAAAAATACTAGAATATTTCATATAAAAGAAAGGGAACCCTGGTCTGAGTTGAGCATTAATTATTATAGAATTTTGTACTGGTACTTTCATTGATAATTGCAAATGCAACTGGTACCATTATTATAAATTAGATTTTACTGTCTATTTTTGTGGAGTAAAATTGTAGCTTGTGTGTATGTTAATGTTTAATTTTTATTTTTAACCGTCAGTATGTTTTGCTAAAATACTTATTTTAAACGTATCCTAAGTTGATAAGGTCAACTTGTCTTATCAAGCGCTGAAAGAACAATGGTTTTACATTCTCAAGTCGATTTAGTTGGGCTGGCCTAAGGTCAATATTGGCGTAAATCTCTTTCTTTCCAAACTAGAAAGCACCACAGAAAGTTCAATATCATTGCTATTTAAAAGCCGGGTAATAAAAATAACGAGAGGAGATTCAGCTAATTTACTGTCCAAACTCTTCAAGTAAAATCTATAAAAGCTGCCCATAAGGACTCTGGCTTTCTTCTCCAATCCCTCCCGTCTTTGTCTTCACTTGCCTTCCTCCTCTACCTGTCCAATCGCACTTGGTATTTAGATAGCCTGAATTATAGTCGAGTAACAAAAGGATTGTAGCACACCACATAAATCCTCTTTACCTGAAGAGACCAATATACTCTTAAACATAGGATCGTGGAGTTTTATTTTCCTGTTGCCTCGGGCCCCTACACTGAGAAAAAATACTAAAATCTTTCTCTGGTTGTAGGTGGATCTCGCTCCAAGAGCCTTTTTCTCTAGAAGAAAATTGCCCAGTCACGATTTTCGGAAGTCGATGATTTTTGGTATGACGTTAATTGATCTCATGGGCTGAGTTCCTTTTGTGGGTGGTTTTTTTTTTGGATGGAGAGCCTTTCGGGATTGCTGTTTCGCGTCGCAGGGCGAACAAAGAATGTTTGGAAACGTATGGTGGGAGGACTGTTTTGTACGCTCGTTGGAGAGTGTTGTAATTCGCACTTTGTTGGGTACGGATGGACTGGTTTGCGACACGGCCCCATTAGGTTGACTGTTTGGGGCTTGTGAAAGGGGTTGGTGGAATGTTTTGGCCGTGTGTGAGCAGGCCGAAATTTGGGCCCACATTTGGGTAGTTGAGAATCATACATAACGAGTTCATGAACGAGAAAAAACTACCGCACGTGCATCGGGGAACAAGGTTGTTTTGGGGTTTTATAGCTAGATTAAAACCAAAGAAAATTCGCAACCGAACAGCGATCACGAATTGTGACATTTTACTATCAAACCCGAGGATCGATAATTCTGACCCCACGAGCATATCGTCGCCATTATGACGAGAAAGATTCTCCAAGCTAATCAATGATTATACATTTGGTTGGTCGTTTCGAGGAACAGGGTTTAGTGAGCGACCTACGAATAGGCTAGCGGTTAGGAACGAAACCAGTTAAACGTGTTTCTTAACCCTCCAAATGATTTCGACGAGTTTTCTCGTCCATCAAGATTTTGCTAATTTTCTGATTACGAGATCAAGATCTGGTCAGTTTTCTTCAAATGACGAGATATCTCGTCCATCAAGATCTGGTTAGTTTTGCTAATGACGAGATGCCTCGTCGAGACAACCACCAGGAGGGTCAAAGAACGGCTTTCTCCAGATCTGACAATCCCTGATTTCTTCCCATTGGGCTATCTCAAAGACAAAGCTAATGTTAATATAAGCCTCGGACATTCCAAAAGCTGAATAACAAGCAGTATTCGGGCTAAAACCTGATATACTTAGAAATGTCATGAAAAATGCCTTGGAAATGACATAATTGTGCGAAGCAGAAAATGGACGCTGTCACCATAGTGTGACAAGTTGAAAAACAACAAACAATACTAGATGGAAAGATTTAAAGCATTGTGAATTGGGAGGGATCAAGGCAACCACAGTGATTGAATATGGTACTCACCGACTGGTCTTTGGCATTGGGAGCGCTGGGGCATGCTGGGATGAGGACGATGCTACGGGGCCAGGAATCACTTACGGTTTCACTCCGCTTTACCGAGGAGCTCGTACTTTCCCCAGTCCGCATTCTTCAGATTCTTGGTGCCCCAGAGATTCCTGTTCCTTGTCGGTTGCTCCACTCCAATTAAATCCAGCTTCATGCAAAATGCTCTGTCTCAGCAAGTCCACTCGTACCATATTCAATCACTGGCTGCTCGAACCTATCCCAATTCACTATGATGTAAATTGTCCCATTTCGTTATTTGTTGCTTTCAACTTATCACACTCATGACTGTTTCGTACTTAATTAGCACATTCTGTGCTTTAGCCGATTCATTATGTATCTGAGCATCTAAAATAGGTTTTAAGAGCTACTATTTTTGCTACTATTTTTTAAAATTTCTGCTTCTAATGCTATTTCATAAGTGCTATGCTTGTCCTGTATATGTCATACATTAAAACCAAATAGGGCCGTCGCATCAAAAAGCTCAATGCAACCTCAACCCAGCTCTCTTCGATAACCCCCTCAGCCGCGTCACCTTGGGGTGGAAGTTTGGAGAGTGGGGTGCCAGCTCAGGTGTTGAACTCTCCATCTGACCGTGGTTCAAAATGATGAGGTGTTGTCCTCGGATCTTTGCCTTCGGGGGGTCGCTGTAGCCCAGTTGGAAGAGCAACGGATTTTTAAGTTAGGTAGGTATTTTAATTAACGCCGCACTGGAGCAACACAACGGGCTATTGGCGACGGTCCGGGATCAATCCCCCAAGGGAAAGATCCGAGGACAACACCTCGTAATTTTGAATCTCGGTCAGATGACGAGGCAACACCTGAGCTGGCACCCCTCTCCAAACTTCCACCACGTCAACGTGAGGACATTTGAGGCCACGGCAGATTTAACGTGCTCCAGCCCCCTTTGTACACGCCTGTCTTCGGTTGGATTCGAACTCGCAACCCTCCGTTCGCTAATCCGTTACTCTGCCCACCGGGCTACCTGGGTGTATTTCTCTCCTGTGTCAGTAAAACTTTCATTGTGTGTGTATTACTTGATATTGTATGTCTTGTGTCTGGCGCAGCATGGCCAAATATGGCCCTTGCGCCAAAAAACCCCAAGACCAACCAACCAATCCAACTGGGCTACCGCGGCCCGTTTTTAAGTTAGGTAGATAATTGAATTTACATCGCACGGGAGAAACGCAACGGGCTATTGGCGGCGGTCCCTGATCAATCCCGAATGGAAAGATCCGGTGTTTTTGCGTGACTTCACCCCGAAGTTACACATACCGCATTCGGATAAACAGGCCATAAGCGGAATAAATTCCCCCGACCCGCAGAAATTTATCCAGCGCAATAAGAAAAACCAGTCTGAGAGCCAGAGTGTGCTTAATAAACCTCTTCTTGCCTTGAGCCATGTTTCCGCAGTCAAATCTGTCAGCAAAATTAAAAACTGCTCTCGTAATTAACTTCTGGAGAGTAAACGTTAAATGGCCATCTCCCGTTAATAGCTTTCGGGATTAAAGGAGTTGGCGGAAGCGGTTCCAAGATCATCGAATTTCACGCTCTGCTGCAGAACAATCTGGAGGAAGCCCGAGTCTGGGAGCCATTGTTCGTGCGGGCGAATCATCGCCTTGTGGTGTTGAGCCGTTTTTTTTTTTTACTGCTGCGATCATTAGGGCTTCGATTTTTCATGGACCTAAATTATGACCGAAAGCGAAGCGCTGAAAAACGTTGGGGACTTCGAGTTTTGAAATTTACTTATCGCGACGCGTTGACTTTAGCGATTTTGATTTGTTCGTAGGGTTTCCACCTTCGAGATTTGAAATTCACGCTGATCGCCGGACGCGTTGAAGTAAACGATTTTGATTTATTCACACGGGGCACTTGGTCAGTTCACCTGGTACTGACCAAAACGCGTTGATGTTGGCGATTTTGATTTATTTACAGGGCACCTGGTCAGTTCGCCTGGTGCTGATTAGGACGCGTTGTAATTGGCGATTTTGATTTGTTCACAGAGCACCTGTTACGCCTGCTCGGTCACCTGGTACTGATTAGGACGCGTTGAAGTTGGCGATTTTGATTTGTTCACAGGGCACCTGGTTACTCCTGGTCAGTTCACCTGGTCCTGTTTAGGACGCGTTGAAGTTGGCGATTTTGATTTGTTCACAGGGCACCTGGTCATTTTCACATGGTACTGATAAGGACGCGTTGAAGCTGGTTATTTTTATTTGTACAGGTTTTCCACCTTCCAGTTTTGAAATTCACACTAATTAGTATCGTAGTTTCGAGTTCTCATGTTTTAGCCCCATAATTTGTTTTTAAGGGTGACTTCTTTCTACGTTGCATATATCACTTAAACTGCATCCATTTAAATCTACTTTTTATTCACATCTAGGCTATCTATATTCTATCATTTTTTATTAATTTATATTATGTCTTGCGTTTGGTGCGAATTGTCCATTTTTGGACCTTGCGCCATAGAACTATAATCAACCATCCAACCAACTTAATGTATTTTAGAAAAAGTTTGTTGAAACCTAGTCTAATTTGTGCGTTTTGAGATGTTTCAACATGACATAAGTGAACATTGTTGGTTTGGAAATGAAAGACCCTGAATCAAGTGCTCATAAGTCAACACCATTTAAAATATTACAATTTTTAAATCTCATGTAGGTGAAATTGATAGATTTGAATATTTTCGTCTTTTCTAGTTCTTAAAACTTTTTAAAGGAAGAAAAGCTTTCGCATCTGTTGTCTTTTAAATTTTGTTCATTGAAACAAATCCAGAAATTTTTATAGTTCAAGAATATTTTCTGCCAGGGTTAGAACACAAATAAAAATTTTATATTTTAATCACCTTATCCTGAACGAAGGTATATTTAGCAAATTATTTCCTTTTCGTTGCAAAGGTGCTTATTGGTGAATAAATAGATCATGTATATATAATGATCAATAGATCACTTCGTATTTTTAAAGAATGAAGAATGTTTTGATAATACATTTTAAAATTATATTTGGTTGTAAAAAAGTTTCGCAGCAAAGTGTACCCTCATGTGTAATTATGTGTTAAAATGCTTTATTCATTTTCTTCTCTATTATATTTGTAAACTCCATTGTCAGGTACAGTACGCACTCAGGTACTCTTATTCAGGTCGCAAGCGCCAAATTTACTTTAATAATCTCAAGCGGTCCGTGAAAACTTAATTTTTAGGGGGTCCCTGAACTGAAAAGTTTGGGAACCACCATTTTGGCACATTTAATCCTTTCTGATCAACTTGCACTTCGTTACATACCATAACTAGCAGAATCACCCGGCGTTGCTCGGGTTGAATTGGTTACAACTGATCGTAATTACTCAATGTTATACCTACGGGGATTTTGACTCACTATTAGCACCCTCTGCAGACCAAGGACAAATCTAACGGGAGTTAATATATAGCCTATGTTTCCCGGAAAATTCTAAAGCTTAAGTGTATTAAATTTGATGTGAAATGGTCAGTGATCGTAACGATACTCAATATTATTCCTATGGGGATTTCGTGGCCGTCGTGGCTCATGGGGTATGCCCACTGCGTTAGCAACCTTCGAGTTGTAGGCGGCGCAGGTTCGATTCCTGTCGGGTGCATTCCTCCCTGGGTGTATTTCTCTCTCTTCTGTGTCAGTAGAACTTTCATTGGGTGTGTCTTACTTGATATTGTGTGGCGCAGCATGGCCCTTGCGCCATAAAACCCCAATAAACCAAACCTATGGGGGATTTCGAATTGTTTTTAGCCCCCTCTGTAGACCCAGGACATATCGAACGAGGATTAATATATAGCCTGTTTCCTGCAAGGTTCTAAAGAATGAGTACCAAATTTGATGTGGATTGGTCGAGCGGGGTAGATTTGTATAGAGTACACAGACGCCCCCAACTCTGCTTTATGTATTACTAGCTGAATTACCCTGCGTTGTTCGGGTTGAATTGTTTATAATTCATCGTAATATTACTTAATATTATTCCTATGGAATTTCAAATTATTTTTACCCCTCTACAAACCCAGGGCAAATGGAACGGGGGTTAATATCTAGCCTATGTTTCCCGCAGGATTGTAAAGGATGAGTGTACCAAATTTGATGGAAATTCGTTAAATGTGATCATAAGGATACTCAATGTTATTCCTTTGGGGATGTCGAATTGCTTTTAGCCCCCTCTGCAGACCCAGGACAAATCGAACGGGGTTAATATATAGCATGTTTCCCACAGGTTTCTACAGGATGAATGTACGAAATTTGGGTGTATTGGTCTGATAGTGATCGTAAAAATACTCAATGTCATTCCTATGGGAATTTCGAATAGTTTTTAACCCACTCTGCAGACCCAAGATTAATAGAACGGGGGTTTATATTTAGCCTACATTACCCGCAGAGTTCTAAAGAATACGTATACCAAATTTGGTGTGGATTGGTGAAACGGTGTGGATTTGTATAGAGAACGCAGACGCCAACTCTGCTTTATATATGTATATACTAGCTGAATTATCCGGCGTTTCTCGGGTTGAATTGTTTGGAGTTCATCGTAATGTTATTCAATGTTATTTTTATGGGGATTTCGAATTGTTATTGTCCCTCTACAGACCCAGGACAAATCGAACGTGGTTAATATATAGCCTGTTTCCCACAGAAATCTAAGGAATAACTACCAAATTTGTTGTGATTTGGTCTGATAGTGATCGTAAAAATACTCACTGTTATTTGTATGGGGGTTTCGAATTGTTTTTAGCCCCTTCTGCACACCCGAGACAAACAGAACGGGGTTAATATGTAGCCTACGTTACCCGCGGTGTTCTAAAGAATAAGTGTACCAAATTTGGTGTGGATTGGTCAAACTGGATTTGTATAGAGAACACAGACGCCAGCTCTGCTTTATATAGATATTTAATGTTTTCTTTTTTGTTCCAGATGTCACAAACACAGCAGCAGCTTCTTATGACGCAAGATCTGAAGCCTGTAATTGGTACCCAGCAGCAACAGCAGCACGTCCAAGCTCGTGTTTTCTACCCTGGTCAGACATCAGTGCATATGTCTCAGTCTCAGTCACTTAGTTTCCAATTCCCCAACTCGACCAGAAGTAGGAGTCCCACAACAAACCAACGACCGCCACCTGCTGCTCAAACAAACCCCAACGTTAACCAAAGGCACATGCAGCAGCATTACATGAGCAGGCCCCCGCCCGACTACCAAGCCACAGTTGAACCGAACAGCGGCGTGTCTGCCATGCAATCTGCAGTTTTATCGCAAGGCTCTCAGATGCAGAGTAACTTCCCCGACAACATAAACATTGGCATCGATCAAAACAATAGAAATGTGGAACTTAGAAATTTAAACGTTTCTGCACCTAAGTCATACGCGGGCATGCCGCTGTCTCAAGCTATTTCCGTATCAACCTGCCAACCTTATCAAGGCATAGTGCGTGCCTCAAATACGTATCCCGGCGTGGTACCTATTTCTAATGTGTCCGCATCAAAACAGTATTCAGAAGTGATAACTATTTCGGATGGCCCCTCTGGAAATATTCCAAAACCATACCCTGGAGTTATGTCATTGGCTGAAGTAATACAAGCGTCTGCGTGCAAGCCCTACTCGGATAATACATCGATTTCCGTATCCAGACCGTTTGGAAATGTCACTCATCTTTCAAATTCCACTCCAGTTTCGATATCAAAATCATTTCAAGATGCGACATGCATTTCAAATACGTCTGCATCCTCCGCAAAATCGTATACTTCTGGTCCCGTGTCTATTTTAAACCCTGCTTCTGCATCGCTACCGAAATCCTTCGCCGATGTAGTGACGTCTCCCAATCGAGGTATCGCTGCGTCGAAGGCGTACCAGGGTATGATGGGCAACTCTAACGCCCCTTCATCTCAGCCTTACACAGTCGTGTCCTCTGTCTCTCTGCCAAATCGAGCCCAGTCGCATTTGATGCCCATTACTACGATGGCTCCTACTTACACAACCAGCAAAGGTCGCGGTGCTGTTAAGCAAGTCGCGTCTCGAGCTGTCAAGCAATGTGGTCCTCTCCACCGGCAACAGAAGCCACCAAATGTAAATGTGGGACCAGAAGGTCTTAATATATCCCAAAGACCCCCTGTTATGACGACGGACTGGCGACATGTATACATACAGCAAAGCCAGCAACAAATTTCAAATATTAATGCACAATTGAGAATGGCTTATCCGAGGAATACGCTTCAGAATTACGGTCTTGCTACATCTAATGGAAATAATTACCAGCCTCATCATATCAATCCTAATTCTCCAGCTGGGGGCAACAGTTCTCTCTTATCCATATCTTCAAATACAGAACATATATCTGGGGAGAGCGTTCAGGAAATCAATTCAGTAACAAACCACATGTTTCTACAACAGCAGCAGCAGGTCATGATGGCCAACGAAAACATCCTCAGTTCGACTCAGCTTCAGCTGTCTACAGCCCTGCAATCTGCAGAGTCTGTCAGCCAATCGCATCAAGTGTTTTCGCCGTCGTCAAATAGCTCTCAGAATATCATGTCGGATAGCAACAACTTTAATTTAGATTTCTTGGACAATTTGGACTGCTCTACGTCGGATCTCCTGAATTTTGATGTGATGCAGGGGGAAAACACGACGTTTCCCTTATTGGAAGATATGAGCATGTTGGACAAGTAATGTGCGACAATTTTAAATTGAATATGCTTAAATGGCTTATTGATGTTATGAAATTTTGTATGTATTTATGGGTACATTGACGTTAAAATGTGTGTTTGATATTTTGATACAATGAATGTACTGATTATATAACAAGAAAAAGATTCTCCAGGTAAACATTCTGTAAATTTTTCAATTGAATCGTAATTCAAAAGTAAAATACTTTTACATTGTTGTTACAATGTCCCTTAAATCCAAGATTTCTAAACATAGTTTTGGACATTTTATTCTTTTTATAAATATTGATAAAATTTTTAGAGTTTTCATGTCTACTCATATTTCTGTTTTTGTCATACAAATTCAAGTTCTATTGTTTATCATTGAGTCAATCCAATAAATTGCCTATCAGAATTCATTGAAATTAATATGTAACATCTTTCATAACCATGTTTTGATCCATAAGAGAAGAGTCATGGGAAAATCAAATGTGTATTTATGTTACTAAAATGCTTTGTTCCAGAAAGTTTTATCATAATATAACCATTTGAGCACTTACCTTGTATTTTTCCAATGTATATTTAAAAATAACCAATAAGATTATAAATGGAATTTGTATTTATGATTTTAAATTTGTTACCATTTTTGTTTACACTCCTCAAGTCAAAATTATGCAATGTTTCTCATTTCCATATGTAATTCTGTTCAATTAAAAAATGCTCACCGACATAAGCCTCATTTAACATTAACTCATTTAACATTAACTCATTTAGTTATTAACTAAGCATGTTAAATTACAATTCCTGGGAACTTACAATTTCTGGGAACTCTTGCAGTAATGCGGAAAACGTGATTTGAAACACAATTTTATGTTCTCATGTAGTTATAATTTTTCATTTAAAATACGTCTGAGTCATTTTTATTGGAGTCTTAGAGGGTTTTAACTTCCTGAAAGAGTATTAACTAAACAAATTACCTTGCATGCTCATTATTTATTGTGGTAATGCCTTTTCTTTTCTGAATAGTCAATTTTCATTCTTGAATCAGAAAAACTGTACAAACAGTTTAAATAACTATGAAGATTTTAGCATTTTTATGTGGACAGATTGATACATGTGCTTTACATATTTTCAAGTTTTTGTTCATTATGTTCGTAGAAAAACACATAATTAATTTGTCAGAATTGTTAATTTGTTCATTAACTGCATTAAAACACTATCTTGATATTTACCATGTTTAATATATCGACTATCATTGGTTTTAAACTTGAGGCACCTGTGCAGATATGTCTTTCAATTCTTGAAAATAGCCTGCTGTGTTCCAGTGCGATGTTAATTAAAATACCTACCTTTGCTTGAAAACGTGTATTAAAATTTATCAATGGTTCATTATTTTTTTACATGACAGAAATTTGTTGGACCTACTCAACATTATTTTTTGTAAAGTAATGCATTTATTCAAATCAATTTCCAAACACAGTAACAGATACTTTATTCGGTTAAATTGTAATATCTTACAATTTCTCTTTGTTAGACATACATATTTCTTGTGTTTGAGACACATTTTTTGTTTCCTTGGCTTCAATTTTAAAAATGATGCAATTACAACAAATATATTAAATTACATCTCGTGATCTTTGTTATTTATATTGAACCAGATACATTTCCCCAAAACATTTCCAATCATGGAATTTGAGAAAAAACTAATCCGAAGCAAAGTACTGTAGGATAGCTTTAATTTGTTCAGTAGATTTGCAAGTTTGATTAAACTTTCCCTCTAAACTGAGGTGTAACACAAGTCCCAAGTTAGGACAAAACAGACAAAATACGAATGAATGCACAGCACATTTCTGGCCTGTGGATCTCCCACATTCTCGGATGTTCTGAGAGAACTTGAAGCTGTCTGTTGATTGAAGTTGACTGCGATAATTGTGATTAACATGAATTTTCAATAGCTCAATTGCATGTACTGTCAAGCCATAAATGATCTTTAAAAGGTTTCGTTGGTCAGGCTAAAATATATACGATATTGGATTCTCACTAAAATTCAGCTACATACCCCTGATTCTAATGCACTGTATGCTTTGACAAATAATTGCAATAAAGATAATTTTTGGACAATATATTTATAAATCCGATTCGCTATCAGGATAATTCAGCATCTATATTTGCATTTTTAAATACTTTCCATACAGTCCCATATTCTGATCCGGATAAGTAGTTTTGTTGCGTATGATGTATTGGCATTTAATTTTAAATCCTGAAGATTCTCCAAAGACAGTTCATAGTTGGTATTAAAATGTGAAGCTATTAGTAATGTGTAAGCTGTATACTGAAATTTTTGTTAGGTGGAACTTCAATTTTTTAAATTTCATTGTAAGGTATTTTACCTATATGGGGGCATTTATATGTATATACTTGTGCAGCAGAGTGTTATTAATCTGAAGAGACCGACTAATTTGAGGTCAGATAAATTCAGTGTGCCATGTGAACAGAACTATCACTGAATATATTTTTACCTTGCCGAAATATTCTGCTCCTTTCAGATATTTTCCAACATGTGTACAGTACATTTTCGGGCATGTTCATTTCATGCTGGTATTATATGTTTAACGAGTTAAATAAGGATTTAGTATGACACTAGATAGCTTATATTTTTAAGACTGATAAACTATGGAAAGAGGATGGAACTTCTTGGAAAGCTCTTTGCGAGTAAAATAATACTCAGGTGTGAAACATGCATTCTCCAAAGTTAACATTGGTCTTTAAGGGGCGGTAGACTTTCAAAATCGATTTTTTTTATTTTCAGCGTTAAAAATTAATTGATATCGAACTCTGTGGATAGCAAAAAGAATTTTTCAATTACATTAATTTTTGACGAAGTTACGAATGACATTAGATATAGATAAATGTAAGTTTATGAAAATTTGTTTTTTTTCCTGATTAAAATTTTTTTGACATTCTGATTTCAAAATGTTCATCAGATTTTTTATTTACTTGAAATTCATTCTGCATAAATCTTGAAATCTGTTGTAAATATATAAGAGCAAATTCCAAATTCATGCTCCCAAATTTTGAAATTTGGATTTAAAATGTTGCTTAACCTATGCTTTTTTGCAAAATGTTTGGTGTTTTAGTACAAAATTTTCTTTTGCTTTACAATTGAGCAGTATACTTACCAAATGGAGTAAATTTGGTTTATATGTGTATACAAACTATTCTGTGAATTAAAATTTGGACAATATATGGAAAATAATGCTCATGGAACCTATCAATTTTTGCTAATTTGTCAAAATGTTTGACCGCGTTTTATGTAATAACTTCCGAATAACTTAATAGTTTTGGTACAAACTTTATACATAGGCTTTTTAGTAAAAACTGCAAATTTTATAACTCGGATAACAGCCGCAAAAGTTTGTTTTGAAAGTCCACTATCCCTTTAATTTGAACACAATTAGAGTTTTGGTGGTACAGATGTTTGTCTATATGTGAAAGTAAATTGTGTGTTCTGTTTTATTCTTACTTTCTAAATGTGTATATCAATATGCGAGTGACAAAGTGAGTGTAAATTATTCGCATATGTTTATTGTTAAATATATTGTGTTTTAGAATCTTTATGTGATGTTAACATATTTCATAATTCCGGATAATATTAAAATCAAAAGCTTATAATCATGTTAAATGAGTAATCTTGGATTTTTGTTTTATTAAGTTCCACGCACTGTTCGAGTTTAAAAATTAACTAACCTCCAGAAATTATTCAACAAAAACAGATTGTAGGATTACTCTTGTCAAAATAAGATTTGAATATTGATCTTTTTTGCAGTTATATCTATTTACACAGTTTTATGCCATTGTTAATTAAAGATTAGTGTAAATATTAATATTGGCTTGTTTTTTATACTTTCAGAAACATTGAAATGTGTTAAAAATTGTACTTAAAATATGTGGAAGATTTATATATTCTTATTTTTTATTTTTAGTGACTTAGTTACTATGCTATGTGTTGTACAGAAGTTTTTTATTGCATATGCAATAACACTTGCGCATGAATTCATGGTACATTCCTGTAAATCATATACAAGTATTTTATTTAAGAACATCACAATATGCATTAAATTGTACAGTGCAATGCTTTTTTTCTATTTCTTTTTATGCTTGTACTTTTTATTCTAATGATATTGTACTGTATATTTGGAAATGTTTAGTTTTGTGTAAGTTTCAAGAGCACAATAAACAAAATCTCCTTACACGTTGCAGTGTATTCTTTTATCTGTTTACTTACAATATATGATCGTTATCTTTAACCTGATACAATCTTTCATGGTTTTTGTTATCCAAAGGTGCATTTAAGGTTTTATAATGGAGAAGGGTTTTAAGGGCAGCGTTTTTTAATCGGTGCTACGCGTACCACTTTTGATACATGAAGTACTGTCTATTGGTTCTCAACGAAACTTGTGTAACAAATTTATTGTCGCTGAAAACAAACTTCAATATACCTCTATTCAGTTTTGAAGTCTGAAGATAAAAAAGCATCTAATTCACGCTTATCCGTTTAGTATCACTAAAATTATAAATTGACTATGTGTGAGACGTCTTATACGGGAATAAGGTAGTTAAGGTTTTATAATGGAGAAGGGTTTAAGAGCAGCGTTTTTTAATCGGTGCTACGCGTACCACTTTTGGTACATGAAGTACTGTCTATTGGTTCCCAACGAAACTTGTGTAACAAATTTATTGTCGCTGAAAACAAACTTCAATATACCTCTATTCAGTTTTGAAGTCTGAAGATAAAAAAGCATCTAATTCACGCTTATCCGTTTAGTATCACTAAAATTATAAATTGACTATGTGTGAGACGTCTTATACGGGAATAAGGTAGTTAAGGTTTTATAATGGAGAAGGGTTTAAGAGCAGCGTTTTTTAATCGGTGCTACGCGTACCACTTTTGGTACATGAAGTACTGTCTATTGGTTCCCAACGAAACTTGTGTAACAAATTTATTGTCGCTGAAAACAAACTTCAATATACCTCTATTCAGTTTTGAAGTCTGAAGATAAAAAAGCATCTAATTCACGCTTATCCGTTTAGTATCACTAAAATTATAAATTGACTATGTGTGAGACGTCTTATACGGGAATAAGGTAGTTAAGGTTTTATAATGGAGAAGGGTTTAAGAGCAGCGTTTTTTAATCGGTGCTACGCGTACCACTTTTGGTACATGAAGTACTGTCTATTGGTTCCCAACGAAACTTGTGTAACAAATTTATTGTCGCTGAAAACAAACTTCAATATACCTCTATTCAGTTTTGAAGTCTGAAGATAAAAAAGCATCTAATTCACGCTTATCCGTTTAGTATCACTAAAATTATAAATTGACTATGTGTGAGACGTCTTATACGGGAATAAGGTAGTTAAGGTTTTATAATGGAGAAGGGTTTAAGAGCAGCGTTTTTTAATCGGTGCTACGCGTACCACTTTTGGTACATGAAGTACTGTCTATTGGTTCCCAACGAAACTTGTGTAACAAATTTATTGTCGCTGAAAACAAATTTCAATATACCTCTTCAGTTTTCACATCTGAAGATGAAATTTAAAACATCTGTTCACATTTATCCATTAAGTATCACTAAAATCATAAATTGACGATGCGAGACGTCTTATACGGGAATAAGATAAGTAGTTAACGTCGACTGGAGCAACACAACGGCCTATGCACTACAGTCCGGGATCAATCCTGAAGGAACCGCTCTCAGGGGCATATCTCCTTTAGGTGTGTACGGAAACGTTGTACCCAAGTGATCTTTTATTTTCCCATAGGGATTAATGTGATAAACACAGGATGTCACTTCCGCGGAATAGCCAAGCGATCTTTTCATGCTTTTATCCCTCTACTCTATCCCTGTTTTCGCTTTCAAGACATTTTTTACTTAACGTTGTCTTGTGTTTGGCGCAGATTGGCCAAATATGTCCCGCCATAATACAGCCAACCTGAAGGGAACGTGGGTAGGTATTTAATTAACGTCGCATTCTGGAGCAAGACAACGGGCTTTTGGCGACGATCCGGGATCAAACCCGAAGGGAAGGATCGAGGACAACACCTCGTAATTTTGAACCACGGTCAGATGACGAGGCCACAACTGAGTTGGCACCCCACTCTCCAAACTTCCACAACGCGAGGACATTTGAGGCCGCGACACATTAAACGTGCATCAGCCCCCCTTTGTACACGACAGTCTAGTTGGATTCAAACTCGCAACCCTCCAGTTACTAGTCCGTTACTCTGCCAACCGGTTTACTACGGCTTTGAAGGGAACATGGGAAAAGGATTCGAATAATAAAGCAGCTTTAAGCGTCAGATTCACAAATAAATCTTCGAGACCGATTCGAATTTAAATACCTGGACAACAGCATCGCCCAACCGTACGAACCAAGTCTCATCCTCGACTGCAAATCAATCCCGAAACATCCCTCCCGACGCTTGGTTGAATTGAACCCTAACCTCGCAGTATTAGCTTCGCATTAGCAGTCATGCTTTCAGAGATCAACGATGTGAGACTTTTCTAATACGGCGAAAAGGACTCGAATAATAATCATACCCCGAACATATCCGTGCTAATTATTCGTCCCCCGAGGGAATCGGAGCTATCTTTGATCCTCCAGCACCGTCGACAGGGAAGCAATAAATACGGGGGCGGAGCAGAAGACGAATTTTGCAGTCGCTATCACGCAATTTATTTCGAGAAGGTGCGTAATTAGTGTTCCCATAATATGTCCTCTGGAAGTGGACGTAGTTCGGGTATTAATGAATAGAGAGGGAGCCGTTTTCCTGAGGGAGGATCAATGTTGTTTCGTAATCCGCTCTTTCTTTGGGTCGCTGGAGACATTATTTCCGGACCGTCGCCAATAGCTCATTGTATTGCTCCAGCGTGATGTAATTCAACTACTTAATATGGTTAAGTTGGTAGGTAGTTGAATTTACGGTCGATTACTGCAAGGACCGTTCGAATCCTTTTCCCCGTGTTAGGTTCCTTCGGGATTAATCCCGGACCGTAGCCAATAACCAGTTGTGTGACCGTTAATGTCCCAATTTACCTACCTAATACGGGAAATTGAAATCGCGTCGCAGTTGGGGAATGCACCGGGCTACTGGCGCCGGTCCGGATGTATCTGAATATAAAGATCCTAGGACAACTCATAATTTTGAATCACGGTCAGATGACTAGGTCAACACTTGAGCTGTTACCCCACTCTCCAAACTTCCACGCCAACTCGAAGACATTTGATTTATTTTATTTTATTTATTTATTTATTTCAATTAACGTCACACTGGAGCAACACAACGGGCTATTGGTGACGGTCCGGGATCAATCCCAAAGGGAAAGATCCGAGGACAACACCACGTAATTTTGAACCACGGTCAGATGACGAGGCAACACCTGAGCTGGCACCCCACTCTCCAAACTTCCACACCACGCCAACGTGAGGACATTTGAGGCCACGACAGATTTAACGTGCACCAGCCCCCTTTGTACACGACGGTGTTTGGCTGGATTCGAACTCGCAACCCTTCGGTTGCTAGTCCGTTACTCTTCCAACCGGGCCACCGCGGCCCTCGAAGACATTTGAAGCCACGACATTTTTAACTTGCACCAGCCGCAAATACGCGACGTCTTTGTTTGGATCTGGTTTCGGACTAATGCGAAGAGGTAGATAGTTGAATTGTGTCAATTACTTGATATTGTGTTGTGTCTGGCTCAGCATGGCAAGATATGGCCCTTGCGCCATAAAACCCCCAAAACCAAACTGTTGGGTGTTATCGATTGAAGACAGAGTTTTATACATTAAAAATAAATTTTATTACGTAGCCAAGTCTTATGGTTTAAAAACATACTTTTAGAAAACAACAAGAAGTCTGATCAGATCATGATCCCCAATACTCTTCACATTATCTCCTCTCTTTTATACATTTAAAGATTTACACAATTTTCCATATTGATGTGCCCCACACGGCACTATAATTGGAGGTTTGAGACCGATTCCAACATGCGGCCCCATCGGTTGTAAAACCTCAGCAGATGTATTACAATTCAATATATATATATAAATCTAACAAAATATTTTTCTAATAATATTTTTAAATTTATTTAACAATAAAGGCTTTGTTAAAAAGTCAGCCAAATTATTTTCCGATGAAATATAATTTACGTTAAATAGTTCATCTTTTATTAATTTACGAATAAATTTGTACTTGATATCAATATGTTTAGTTTTCACATTTTCCTGACTATTTTTTGAAAAATAGATAGCAGATTGATTATCACAATATACTTGGGGTCTTATGTAATCACACAAACTTAATTCATTTATAATTCTACTAAACCAAATAACTTCTTTAGTGCAATCGGTTAGTGCAATAAATTCAGATTCCATTGAGCTAAGAGCTATGCACTTTTGTTTAGAAGATTTCCATGATATTGGGATGTTACCAAAATAAATTAAATAGCCACTGCTTGAATGTCTGTTTGTGAGACCACATCCCCAATTTGCATCAGAAAAAGCAATCAAATTTGAACTTTCTACATTGGAAAGATTAATTTTAAAATCCTTTGTAAGAAAAACATAGTTCATAATATCAACAACGTAAGACCAGTGTTTGTAAGTATAACCATTACAAAACTGAGACATTATATTAACGGCAAATGCAATATCTGGTCTGGATCTATCTGACAAAAACGATAAACATCCTATTAAGGAACGATAGGGAAATTTCCTCATTAAATCATTTTCAATTATTTCTTCCTCTTTAACCTTATCAGGTAAGTTACAACCAATTTTAAAAGGTAAATTCACAAAACTTTTAGGAAGATCTTTGAATTTTGACATTAATTTTTCAATGTAGGTAATTTGATGTAAATAAATCGAATTTTCAATTTCTTGAAAGTTTACGCCTAACAAATATTTAGTTTTACCTAGGACTGTAAGATCCAATTTTTTGTCCAATAATTCGATTACTTCATTTATCAAATGTTCCCTTTTTGAAAACAAAACCATATCATCTACATAAACAATTAAAATTACATCTTTAAATTTGTAGACACAATTACACCAATTTAACTGAGAAAATCCTAATTTAGTTAAAATACCGTCTAATTCCAAATTCCATTCTCTACCACTTTGATGCAGACCATATATAGCCTTTTCCAATAGACATACTTTGTTTTCGGATCCTTTCAGCACAAATCCTTTTGGCTGTTTCATGTATATAGTATCCTTAAGGTGTCCATATAAAAATGCACTTTTCACGTCAACTTGACAGTGATACCAACCCAACATAGAAATCAATAGTACAAACAATAATTTAACAATAGAAAAATTCACAACTGGTGAAAAAATATCTTTAAAATCAATGCCGGGTTTTTGCTTAAAACCTTGAGCAACAAGACGAGCTTTATACCTTTTAGGTATATTGTTTTCGTCCATTTTTATGCTGTACACCCACTTACTTCCAATTATGGTTGTATTTGGGGGTGTGTCCACTAATTTCCATACTTGCCTATCCTTCATTATCTGAATTTCTTCATTCATGGCAGTATTCCATTTAATTTTATCCTTACTTGCTTGCGTTTCTTCATAACTTTTGGGGATTTCGACATTGTAACACTGATCATACATGTCGTACATCTGTTGGTCTAAAAAATTAGATTCATCACTAGAAGTACATGGCACATTAGAAATATCCACATTAGGATGTTCAGTTTCTGGCTTAAAATTGAAATTTACAGGATCAAACCTAATCTTATTTTTAGTACAGTACTTTTTAATATCATTTAAAGATCTCATTCTCAAATTTTCAGGAGAATAATAGTATACATCTATCCTATTGCTTTTATTTCTAGGTTTTTCGATTCTTCGCCAATTTGAAATGTTAAGACTTTTTAAGTCCTCAGTTTTAACTAAATCTTTAGAATCTAAAACTTGAGTTTCACTTTCCGATTTTACTTTTATATTTTCATTTGATTGATAAATAGGAATTCCAGAATTAAGATCAAAAGAAACGTACTCAAAGTTTTTACCAAATAGTACATCAACAGCTTTCTTACTTTCGTCGATATGAACATGGACTGCTTCAACTATTCTCTTCTCGTTTGGGATATATATTCTATAACCTTTAGTTTTCAAACCATATCCTGTCAAAATACCAAGTTTAGCTCTGGGTTGTGATTTATTTCTCTGTATTTTAGGAATATGAACATATGCCAAAGAGCCAAAAATTCTAAAATGTTTTACTGATGGTTTGAAACCAGTCCATATTTCGTTAGGAGATATACCCTCAGTTAATTTGTGTTCGCATCTATTTTTAGTATGAATAAATGCTAAAAGTGCTTCTGACCAAAATTGTGGTTGTAAACCACTGTCTTGAAGCATAGCTCTGACACAATCCATGGCTGTTCTATTGAACCTTTCTGCAATGCCATTTTGTTCAGGGGTATAAGTTGAAGTTCTTTCGATTTTTATTCCTAGATCATTTAAAAACTTTTTAAATTCTTTGTGACAAAATTCTAAACCATTGTCAGTTCGGACACATTTTAACTTAACATTTAGCTGTCTTTCAGCTCTAACCAAGTATTTTTTAAAGTAATCAAAAACTTCATTTTTATTTCGAATAATATAAACAGTTACTTTACGTGAAAAATCATCAATAATAGATAAAAAGTATTTGTTTCCACCTAGAGAGTTAACTGGAGCAGGACCCCACAAATCCATATGGATCCTTTCCAAAACATTTTTAGTTTTCCTTTCGTACATATAGTTTCTTTTTAAGGATATTCTAGTGGATTTAGCAATAGCACAAATCTTACAATTTTTATCTATATTCTTACAATTAAGTTTTTCAATTCCTTTTACACAATTAATTTTACTCATATTTTCAATTAAGGGCATGTTAACATGACAAAACCTACGGTGGGCTTTTTCTAGATCTAAACCAGTTACATATGTATAATTTTTAATCTTGGGATAACCTTTTAAGATATACAATTTTCCAATTCTGGGAACAGTAAACAAATATTTATTATAACTATTATAAATAATCATTTTGTTATTTCCCCATTTAATTTGGTTTCCCACAAGGTCAATACGAGCACCACTAATTAAATTTCTTCTCATATTAGGCGAGTATAACACATCTTTTAAAGTTATATCATAATTTCTGTTTCTATCTAAAACTGTAAATTGAATATCACCCATACCTAATACTTCCGAGGTGCTGTCCTTGTCTCAGACTAGGATCTTCTGTGGTGGTAGTTTTCTGAATGTCGTAAACATATCACGTTCTTTACAGAAGTGAGCAGTTGCAGCAGAATCAATGAGAAATTCCCTCGGTCTTTCATTTGGAAAATTTGAAACTGCATAGGCACGTTGAAGATCAGTTTTTGGATTGTCCTCCATATAAAATAATTCACCACCAGGTTTCTGCCGATTGCATTTCTTGAAGCACTTCGATTCGTAATGTCCCGACTTTTTGCAGTAGTTGCAGAATGGTCGCGGCCCCATACGACAAACTGTCGACTTTCTTGGGCTTGAAGGAATTAATTCAGGGTCCAGTACGCATCTGCTGTGATCAGGAGTAGACGCCCGTGTCTCCTTGTATCCAGATGACTTGTTTCTTGTAGCATAAGCATCGGCCACGATACTTAATTTTGTGTCTTCGTCCTTCCGCTTCAGGTCGATCCCGCTGGATTCTGTTATTAAATGTTTAGACAAATTGTCTAGCGTGAACTCGTTGTCATCCATCCTGTATAGCAATTGTACCAGATTATCGTATTCGTGAGGCAAATGTCTTATTAGTTGAAAGCAAACTAAGAGGTCTGGGATTTCGAATCCACATTCTTTTATCTGTAACAGCTTCTCATGCACTCGTTTGCAGAAGAGTCCAATGGATTCGTCCTCCGGCTGGTAGCGGATTGAAAAGAACTCGTCCACAAGGCCTGCCAATCGTGCTCTAGATGCTGGTTCAAAGTTGGTCTTTAATATATCCCAGGCTTCCTTACCGTCCTCAGTAGATGAAATTAAGACTTGATATTTTCTGTCTATGCCCTGGTAGATAGTTGTATATGTCCTCTGTTTCCTATAACGATAGTCTCTTTTTTCTTGTTCTGGAGCATCTTCCAATAATTGAGGTTCCGTTTTAGTGATAAATTCCCAGCAGTTCCGGTCAATTAGCAATACCTTCATGTCCGTCTTCCACGTGGCATAGTTGAAATCCGATAACTTCGGGAAGGAAAACATGGACATTTCTTGAATACCCATCATACTGGAAACCGGTAGTGGCAGAATTCAGGTTCAGCTTAAGGTCTGGGGCCCATAACCAATTGTTGGGTGTTATCGATTGAAGACAGAGTTTTATACATTAAAAATAAATTTTATTACGTAGCCAAGTCTTATGGTTTAAAAACATACTTTTAGAAAACAACAAGAAGTCTGATCAGATCATGATCCCCAATACTCTTCACATTATCTCCTCTCTTTTATACATTTAAAGATTTACACAATTTTCCATATTGATGTGGGGCCGCGGTGGCCCGGTTGGAAGAGTAACGAACTAGCAACCGAAGGGTTGCGAGTTCGAATCCAGCCAAACACCGTCGTGTACAAAGGGGGCTGGTGCACGTTAAATCTGTCGTGGCCTCAAATGTCCTCACGTTGGCGTGGTGTGGAAGTTTGGAGAGTGGGGTGCCAGCTCAGGTGTTGCCTCGTCATCTGACCGTGGTTCAAAATTACGTGGTGTTGTCCTCGGATCTTTCCCTTTGGGATTGATCCCGGACCGTCACCAATAGCCCGTTGTGTTGCTCCAGTGTGACGTTAATTGAAATACCCAAATACCCAAATACCCATATTGATGTGCCCCACACGGCACTATAATTGGAGGTTTGAGACCGATTCCAACACAAACCAATCTAAATTGGATTCGTTTGTTCCGAGACGCGTTTGTCGCAAATATGTGTGATTGAATACAATCGTGTGGAAGTCAACTTACCTGGTAGGTGGTTAGGTAGGTAGTTATTAACGTCACACTGGAGCAACACAACGGCTATTGGCGACTGTGCGAGATCAATCAAGAAAGGAACCTAATACGGGGAAAAGGATTCGAATAATACACTGCTGGCCACCCAAATTGCAACACCAAGAAAGACAAGAGATATCACAACAAAATTTATTTTGTAAATAACATGTTGACCAAGTATCAAATGATTAAATTTATAGACTTCTGTGAAGTGTGGTTCCTGCCAAAATCAGTAGCCAGAGTAGCCGCCATTGTTAGAGATCACCGCTGCCACACGCCTCGGCATTGATTCAAAGAGACTTTGGATGTGTTCTTGGGGTACAGCAGACCAAGCAGCTTCCACACGTTGCCAAAGTTGATCTGGTGTGGAAGCTGGGGATGTATTCTCGGTCAATCGTTGAGCAACCATGGACCACATGTTTTCTATCGGCGAAAGATCCGGAGAGCGAGTTGGCCAGGGAAGCAATTCAATCTGGCGATTGACGAAGAACCCTTGGACAATGCGTGCCACGTGTGGTCGCGCATTATCCTGTTGAAATATGGCTGTGGGCAAGCCCTGAAGGTAAGGAAGGACAACTGGCTCCAACACCTCGGAGATGTAGCGCTGGCTGTGTAAAGTACCGGCAATGCGTACTAGAGGAGTGCGAGAGTGATATCCAATACCGCCCCATACCATAATACCCGGTGCAGGACCAGTGTGGCGGTGCATAACGCAGCTGTTCAGCATCCTCTCTCCACGGTGTCTCCAGACTCGAATCCGACCATCGTGGTGTTGCAAACAGAAGCGTGACTCGTCAGTAAAGACAATTTCATTCCATTCTGCCGTCCACATCCTTCTTTCATCGCACCATTGGCGGCGGAAACGTCCGTGGTTCTGCGTCAAGGGTAGACGAAGCAATGGACGTCTTGCGGACAGACCACTCTGCTGTAAACGGCGTCGAATGGTACGCGCAGACTCTGGATGATGCGGTACAGACTGAATGTGCTGTGCTATGGTTCATGATGTGGCTGAGCGATCCGTCACTGCCATGCGCACAATATGCCTGTCATCACGTGAAGTGGTGCACTGAGGTGGATGCGATCGAACACGTCGGTCCGTCGTACCCTCCTGCATCCAACGATCACATATCCGCATTACAGTTGTTTGGTTTCGTCCAACACGACTACCGATTTCCCTGAAAGATAATCCACAATCTCGGTAGGCCACTATCCTTCCTCTGTCGAACTCGGATACTTGATCAAAAGATGATCGCTGTTTTCTACGAAGCATAATTGATCGTTTTTTTGAAAAAACCACAAGAAAAACACAATTGCCGTACTTGAAATCGTCGAAATCTCCAAGCCTTAAATAGCGCTTTGAAGTGGCGCCACAGGCGCGCGTGATGTGCGTCTGCGCTGAAATTCTAATCATTTGCATATCTCACCTCCGCTAATGCATGTTGTAAATTTCATATTATTTGCATGCTTCCTTCAGGGTGTTGCATTTACGGTGGCCAGCAGTGTAGATCAGCTTTACGCGTCAGATTCGCAAATAAATCTCCGAGACCGATTCGAATTTAAATACCTGGACAACAGCATCGCCCAACCGTACGAACCAAGTCCCATCCTCGACCGCAAATCAATCCCCAAACATCCCTCCCCAACGCTTAGTTGAATTGAACTCTAACCTCCCAGTATTAGCCTCACATTAGCAGTCATGCTTTCAGAGATCAACGATGTGAGACTTTTCTAATACGGCGAAAAGGACCCGAATAATAATCAAACCCCGAACATATCCGTGCTAATTATTCGTCCCCCGAGGGAATAGGAGCTATCTTTGATCCTCCAGCACCGTCGACAGGGAAGCAATAAATACGGGGGTGGAGCAGAAGACGAATTTTCCCGTCGCTATCACGCAATTTATTTCGAGATGCTTAATTAGTGTTCCCACAACGTCCTCTGGAGGTGGACGTAGTTGGGGTATTAATGAATAGAGAGGGAGCCGTTTTCCTGAGGGAGGATCAATGTTGTTTCGTAATCCGCTCTTTCTTTGGGTCGCTGGAGACATTGTTTTGAGGGAGCCGTTCGCCTGATTGGACTTATCGATTGCCTTAACTTTTTCTAATGAGCCCTTCTCCGGGGAGGGACCCTCAATCGAAATGCATTCGGGCTCATTAAATGGGTTTTAATAACCGCTTGGTGCGTGGGAGCGGGTTCCGGGAAAACTGTTAATTGAGCGCGCGATTTGGGTAAAAAATGGGTGGACCTGTGGGTTGTTCAAACCTGTGAGGGGTTCTCTGATTGCTCGGTGATTCCACCGAGCAACCTGCAGTCTGCGCTGAATTGCTTCTAACGAATTTTGATTTTAATCATTGAATCTTTTTCCAAGGAAATGATCAATAGAATCTTTCCAAAGGATTCTTTTCTATTAAATGAGCAATATAATGTTTCCAAAGGATTTTTCTATTGAAAGAGCAATAGAATCTTTCGATAGGATTCCTTTCTATTGAAGGAGCAATAATTTCTTTCGAGAGGATTCTTTTCTATTAAAGGAGCAATAGAATCTTTCCAAAGGATTCTGGTACAAGAACAGGATTAATAGGATCTTTTTCCAAAAGATTCAATTCCAAGGAAGAGAGCATCAGCATCATTCCAATCGATTCTATTCCAAGGAAAGGAGCAACAGAATCTTACGAAAGGATTCTTTTCTATTGAAGGAGCAATAGAATCTTTCCAAAGGATTTTTTCTATTAAAGGAGCAATAGGATCTTTCCAAAAGATTCCATTCCAAGGAAGAGAGAATAAGAACCATCCCACAAGATTCTATTCTAAGGAAAAGAGCAATTGAATCATTGCACAGGATTCTATTTTTAGGGAAGGACCAAAAGAATATTTCTAAAGGTTGAAAGAATCCATGGATTCGTTCTAACACTAGGTGTGGTTCTTTCGTCATTAAGTGTTTTGTGGAGTAGAAGCACTACTACACATCTCCAAAATATCGCGATGTTCAGAGGGTTAATTCCCACGAAAGGCTTTTTCTGTAAACTAAATGTAGGGGGCGGTGGTGTTTTCGTGACGGAGACTGCTTCCTGTACGTAATCCGGAAGTGGCGTCACTTGGCTTCTTTTTGGAATACGGTTTCAGCGAGTCGCGAATCTTAATTAAAAAAACAATGAATTGATATGCGAAATGTATTCCGCCTCATTACATCGCTTTTAATGACCCCTTGTTGTCGGTGTAAGAGGATTTCGGAAAAACTGTTCATTGAGCACGCGATTTGGGTAAAAAGTGGGGATGCTTTAGAAGCGCTGTGGTTATTGTGTAGAGAAACGAAAGATTACTCTTAATTTTTAGAGCATGCAGCATTTTTAGAGCATTTTTAGAGCAATTTATTGAACCCTCTGAGGGGTTCACAGGTGTGATTCCACTTTGCAACCTGAAGTTTTCCCGTAATGAAATCTAACCAATTTAGATATTGACAAATGGAATCTTTTCAAGGAACTCTATTCCAAGGAAAGGAGCAATAGAATCTTTCCAAATGATTCTATTCTAAGGAAAGGAGCGAAAGAAAATATTTCCAAAGCATTCTTTTACAAGGTAGGTAGGTATTTTAATTAACGCCGCACTTGAGCAACACACCGAGCTATTGACGATGGTCCGGGTCTTTTAAAAGGAAAATAGCAATATAATACATCCAAAGGGTTATATTCCACAGAATAAACCAATTAAACCGTTCCGAAAGATTCTATTCCAAGGAAAAAGCAAAATCATTTGAAAGGGTGCTATTCTAAGGTAGGTATTTTTAATTAAGGTCGTACTGGAGCAACACAATGGGCTATTGGCGGCGGTCCGTGATCAAGCCCGAAGGGGAAGATCCGAGGACAACACCACGTAATTTTGAACCACGGTCAGATGACGAGGTCCACTTGAGTTGGCACCCCACCCTCCTAATTTCCACATCACGCCAACGTGAGGACATTTGAGACCACGGCTTTAACGTGGACCAGCCCCCTTTGTAGTCGACGGTCTTTGGTTGGATTCGAACTCGCAACCCTCCGTTTGCTAATACGTTAGTCTTCCAACCGGGCTACCGTGGCCCTGCTATTCTAAGGAAAGGAGTAATGGAATATTTCCAAAGGCTTCCATTCTACAAAACGGTCCAATGGAATTGTTCCAAAAGACTATTATAAGAAAGGAGCAATGGCATCTTTCCAAAGGATTCTATTCCAAGGAAAGGAGCAATAGAATATTTCCAAAGCATTCCATTTTACAAAACGGTCCAATAGAATTGTTCCAAACGACTATTATAAGAAAGGAGCAATGGTATCTTTCCAAAGGATTCTATTCCAAGGAAAGGAGCAATAGAATATTTCCAAAGGATTCTATTCAGATAAAGGGAGCAATACGATCATTCCAAAAGAATATATCACAAGAAAAAGAGCAATAGAATGTATCCAAATAATTATATTCTACAGAATGGGCAAATAGATTTGTTCCAAAAGATTCTATTCTAAGGAAAAGAACAATAGAATACTTCCAAGCGATTTATTCTTCATATTGGGTGAATGGGTCGATAGAATATTTTCAAGTGATTTATTCTACATAAAGGGTCAACGGGTCAATAGAATCTTTCTAAATGGTTCTACTACAAGGAAATGAACAAGAACCGTTTCAAGGGATACTATTCGAAGGAAATGACCAATAGAATCGTTCCAAAGGATTCACTTCCAAGGAGAGGAACAATAAAATCTTTCTGATGATTGAAAGAATCCATGGATTCTTAAGACAAATAGATGAGGTTACTTAGTCATTCAGTGCGTTGTGGGGTTAAAGCATCACTACACTACTCGGAAAACTCGCGAGGCTCAGAGGGTTAAATGTAAGTTGAGGTAGGTATGGTAGGGGTATTTTAATTAACGTCGCAATGGAGCAGCACAACGGGCCATTGTCGACGGTCCAGGATCAAACCCGAAGGGAAAGATCCGAAGACAACATCTCGTAATTTTGAATCACGGTCAGAGGACGAGGTTACACCTGAACTGGAACTCCATTCTCCAAACTTCCACACCACGCCAACGTAAGGACTTTTGAGGCCACGACACAATTAACGTTCACCAGCCCCTTTGTACACGACGGTGTTTGGTTGGATTCGAACTCGCAACCCTCCAGTTGCTAATCCGTTACTCTTCCAACTGGGCTACCGCGGCCCTGCTATTCTAAGGAAAGGAGCAATAGAATATTTCCAAAGTATCCAATTCTACAAAATGGGCCAATAGAGTCGTTCCAAAAGACTATTATAAGGAAAAGAGCAATGGTATCTTTCCAAAGGATTCTATTCCAAGGAAAGGAGCAATAGAATATTTCCAAAGTATCCAATTCTACAAAATGGGCCAATAGAGTCGTTCCAAAAGAATATTATAAGGAAAAGAGCAATGGTATCTTTCCAAAGGATTCTATTCCAAGGAAAGGGGGGTGTATTTCAATTAACGTCACACTGGAGCAACACAACGGGCTATTGGTGACGGTCCGGGATCAATCCCAAAGGGAAAGATCCGAGGACAACACCACGTAATTTTAAACCTCTCCAAGGAAAGGAGTAGTAGAATATTCCCAAAGCATTCTACTCTTAGAATGGCTCAATACAATAATTCCAAGATTCTATTCTAAGGAAGGGCCATCATAATATTTCCAAAGGTTGACATGTTGGTAGGTACTTAATTAACGTCACGCTGTCGCAATACAACGGGCTATTGGTGACGGGCCGGGATCCATCCCGAAGGGAAAGATCCAAGACAACGCCTCGTCATTTGGAATCACAGTCAGATGACGCGGTCACACCTGTGCTGGCACCCCACTCTCCAAACTTCCAAACCACGCCTACGTGATGACATTTGAGCCTATGATACATTTAACATGTACCAGCTCCAGTGTACACGACTGTCTTTGGCTGGCCCGAGCTTCGAACTCGCAAAGATTGCTAATCCGTTACTCCTCCAAACTGGGTCCCAAACGAACGTCGAAACCAAAAAGGACAGGAAAAGATCGAAGAATCACATTAACCCTCGCTTTTTCCATCACGCAAGAATAACATAACCCTTATCTAATACTGATAAATTGGGTAAGGCCAGAAACTCCGTCCGCAAAATATCAAGAGAGGAATTAAATAAAAGACCCTCTTTTTCTGGTTCCATGTTGCTAGTTGATTGATCGCACAAAACAAAGAAGCAACGCTTTCTTCGTTTGACGGTCTTGCCTAGTCACGTTGCGTTTCCGCTGCAAAATTAGCGGTGATTAGGTCAAACAATACGTCCGATATCGCAGATGGTTAAATGTTTATTCTTGATCACTCGCTGGGTAGTTAATTAACGCCGCGCTGGAGCAACACAAATGACCATGGCGACGGTCCGGGGTCAAACCCCAAGGGACCGATCGAGGACGACGCCTAACCGCGGTCAACACCTGGGCTGGCACCCCACTCTCCAAACTTCCACCCCAACGTGCGTACACACGCAAGGGGGGGGGGTATTTCAATTAACGTCACACTGGAGCAACACAACGGGCTATTGGTGACGGTCCGGGATCAATCCCAAAGGGAAAGATCCGAGGACAACACCACGTAATTTTGAACCACGGTCAGATGACGAGGCAACACCTGAGCTGGCACCCCACTCTCCGAACTTCCACGCCACGCCAACGTGAGGACATTTGAAGCCACGACAGATTTAACGTGCACCAGTTCCCCTTGTACACGATGGTCTTTGGTTGGATTCAAACTCGCAACCCTCCGGTTGCTAATCCGTTACTTTTCAAACCGAGCTACCCAAGCTCTCAGATGGTCAAGTGGCCGGCTCTCAGATGGTCAAGTCCAGTGAAAGACAATCGTGTACAAGGGGGCTGGTGCACGTTAAATCTCGTGGCCTTAAATGTCCTCCCGTTGGCGTGGTGTGGCAGTTTGGAGAGGGGTGCTACCTCAGGTGTGACCTCGTCATCTGACTGGTTACAAGATGACGCGAGTTGTCCTTGGATCTTTCTCTTCGGGATGGATCCCGGACTGTCGCCGACAGACCGTTGTGTTGCCCCAGTGCGACGTTAATTAACTACCTACCTGACCGTGGTTCAAAATTACGTGGTGTTGTCCTCGATCTTCCCCTTTGGGATTGATCCCGAACCGTCACCAATAACCCTTTGAGTTGCTCCAGTGTGACGTTAATTAAAATACCTACCTACCATCGAAAATTTAAAAACTTTTCTCGCACCCTTGGAAATGCTTTCTAGCCCCCAGGGGTGAACGCACCCCAAGTTAAGAACCATTGCTCTAGTTAGACGTTAGTCAACTACCTACATAGCTCCTTCTGTACCAATAGAAACTTTTCCTGTCTTTGAGTATATCCGCGCATTTACTTCAAGTTGGCTATGTTTGACCCTTGCGCCATAAAACTCAACTATCCAATGACGCATTCTTCTCTGGCTGTATTTCTTCTGGGTCATTCAAACTTCCATTGTGTGTCTATTGATATTGTATGTCATGTCTTGCGGAGCATGGCCAAATACGGCCCTTGCGCCATGAAACCCCAAAACCAACCATCCCAACTAACCAACTCTCGCAACGATTAAAATATAACCCATGTCTATCGACCCTTTAATGAAACCCGCGTGAAAGTTTTTACAAGAATTTAAAGAATGCGCGTCACTTCAAAAACGCTTCTTTTTCACTTCGAAAGGAGAAATCTGTCAAGCGTGCTTTTTCGGGTTTAAAAAGACGCGTCTTTGAAGTCCGCGTGATCAGTTCAGAGGGATTTACACTCCGAGACAGGAATTAAAAAGTCAGCATTCCTAGTTTCCAACCGCGGTTTCTGATCTTACACCGTTGTTATAGAAGGCACTCCTTTTAAAATAAGGGCTTCGGTAGCCCAGATATAAAAGCAACGGATTATTTGCAACTGTAGGGTTGCGAGTTCGGAACTCGGTCCGTACATGAGCGTCATGTCTACGGGGGCTGGGATACATTAAATCTGTCGTGGTCTCAAATGTCCCCACGTTAGAGTGGCAGTTTGGAGAGTGGGGTGCCAGCTCAGGTGTTGTTTCCGTCATCTGGCCGTGGTCCAAAATGGAGAGGCGTTGTCCTTGTATCCTTTCTATTGATTGTCACCAATAGCTTGTTGCGTGCCTCCAATTCGACGTTAATTAACTACCTACCCTATGAGAGAAATCGTCCTCGGCTATTTCAGTTTGGGAATGATCCCGGACCATCGCCAATAGCCCTCCATACTTTCGTTCCTAGTTACACGCGCATTAATTATTCATCCAAAAAATACGTAATACGCTTTAGGACATGCTAAAAATCAAACTAAAAAAATGCTATTTAGGTAGGTAGGTATTTTAACGTCGCACTGGAGCAACACATTGTTATTAGCGACTGTCCGGGATCAAACCCGAAAGGAAAGACCCGAAGACCCCGCGTAATTTTGAACCACGGTCAAATGACGAGGTCAGACCTGTGAACTGGCACCCCATTTTCCAAACTTCCACACCACGCCGACGTGAGGATATGCGAGGCCACGATAGATTTAACGTGCACCACCCCTGTGTACTTCGTATTCCCCCGGTTTCTAATCCGTTACTCGGCCGAAAAGCAGATGGTACGAATTCTTAAGTTATCACCCGATATACAAGCCTGCTGATGCATCGAAATCAAGACGATGTTCACTCAGGCTCGCACGTTTAATCTCCAAGAAAATGCCCCTTGGAATAGATCAGATAAAGCGCTCAATCCCCTAAACGCCACTCGCCAACCTAAGCACCGGTCTTTGTCTCTAGCGATTATTAGCACTCGGGTAGAGCTATTATGTCCCCAAGTAATGCAAAGAGGGATTTGGTTTTTGCGACCTTTTTCCTTGGCATTTTTCTTGTTCCTTCTAGTTTCCTTTAGGTGAGAGACTCTTGCAGGGCTTAATAATCTGATAGGAAAGAAAAGAATAAGATTAAGAGAGATAGAGAGTAGAAAAATGCGCGAAGGTGGCCAGGATACCACCCAATCAGAGGTCGCGAAAATAGGAGCATGAATTCTTAGCCCTCCTTGGTGGTTGTCTTGACGACGTATCGCGTCATCGGAAGAAAACAAACCAGATCTTGATCCCGTCATCATCAAATAATCGGTGTATATTGCCGATTTCATTTTGCCAATGACGAATAGCTAAATTGGTCAGATCTTGCTGGACGAGATACCTCGTCATTAGAAGAATACTGACCAGATCTTGTTGGAGGATATATCTCGTCATTAGAAGAATACTGCCAGATCTTGATCCCGTCATCATAAAAAATCGGCAATATATTGCCGATACCTTTTCCTAATGACGAATAACTAAATTGGTCAGATCTTGTTGGACGAGATACCTCGTCATTAGAATACTGACCAGATCTTGTTGGAGAATACATCTCGTCTTTTCAGAATACTGACCAGATCTTGATCCCGTCATCATGAAAAATCGGCAAAATCTTGATGACGAGATATCTCGTCATTAGCAATTCGTCAGATCTTAAAGCAAAAGTAATAAAAGCATGAATTCTTAATTCTCCTGGTGGTTGCTTCCTTGACGAGGTATCTCGTCATTAGCAAAACCATTAGTAGATTTTGATGGACGAGATATATCGTCATTAGAATAAAACTAAGATCTTGATCCCGTCGTCACCGAAAAATCTTTAATATCTTGATGACGATGTATTTCATTAGCACAATTGATCAGATCTTGATGGACGAGATATTTCGTCATTAGCAAAATTGGTCAGATCCTGAAGAACGAGGTATTTCGTTATTGGAAGAAAACTAACCAGATCTCGATCTCCCCATCATAAAAATTTGGTAATATCTTGATAACGATAGCAAAATTGGTCAGATCTTGATGGACGAAATATCTCATCATTAGAAGAAAACTAACCAGATCTCGATATCGTCATCAGAAAAATTTGGTAATATCTTGATAACGATAACAAAATTGGTCAGATCTTGATGGACGAAATATCTCATCATTAGAAGAAAACTAACCAGATCTCGATCTCGCCATCATAAAAATTTGGTAATATCTTGATAACGATAGCAAAATTGGTCAGATCTTGATGGACGAAATATCTCATCATTAGAAGAAAACTAACCAGATCTCGATATCGTCATCAGAAAAAATCGGCAATATCTTGATGATAATACATCTCGTCATTAGCAAAATTGGTCAGAAGTTGATGAACGAAATATCTCGTCCAAACCACTTGGAGGGTTAAAAACAGGATTTTACCGGAAATGAATAGTTACTTTTCAACGCCATCACTAAACTAAACTCGACGAAATATCACTTTCTGTCTTGGTTTTTATGGACTCGATTGGTTTTATTTTCTCAACCTCAATCCGGTACCAATTTCACGTATGCATTTTGTGATCAGTTGGGAACAGTGATTGCATGTGATCTTAATAGTACAGTTATACTCATAAAATGGTACTCCAGAGAATCAATGAATTTTTTTAACCTCTGGGTATCGCAAGATTTCCTAGTGGTGATATTTCTTTTACGCTACAACTCACTTAATGACTCAATATCCACAACTTCATATAGAATCCATTGATTCTTTGAATCTTTAGAAAGGCTATTGGTCTTCTCTATAGAACAGATCGTCATCTGACCGTGATTCAAAATTACGTGGTGTTGTCCTCGGATCTTTCCCCTCGGGATTGATCCCGGACCGTCGTCAATAACCCGTTGTATTGCTCTAGTGCGACGTTAATTAATTACCATTACCATTACCACCATAGAATATAATTCTTTTCAAAGATTCTATAGATCTTAGGCATTGAATCCTTTGGAAATATTCAATAGTCCGTTGTGTTGCTCTAGTATGACGTTAATTAAAATACCTACCTACCTTTGGAAATATCAAAAAGCTCATTTCTTTGAAATAGAATCGTTTGGAAAAATTCTATTGCCACATATTATACATACACTATTATAATGCTTTATTTTAAATATAATATTTATTATTTTTATATTTAAATATATATTTTACATTAACTTTTGTAGATTTAAATTTAAATAGTGTATTGTAAATAGGTAGGTAGGTATTTTAATTAATATCACACTGGAGCAACACAACGGGCTATTGACAACGGTCCGGGATCAAACCCGAAGGGAAAAATCGAGGACAACACCTCGTAATTTTGAACCACGGTCATATGACGAGGCTACACCTGAGCTGGCATACCACTCTCCAAACTTCCACACCACGCCAATGTGACTCATTGATTTGAAATAGAATCGTTTAGAAAAATTCTATATTGCCACTTTTATAAACTTATTTTAAATAAATATATTATTTTTATATTTAGATATACATTTTATATTAAGTTTTATAGTTTTAAGTGTATAGCATTTAAGTATAAATAGTTAATTACAAATAAATATTACTTCAAAGTATACTTTATCTCGGAATCACTCAATAGCTCAACCTGCTTCATCAGATTTCTGGTGGCTTGAATAAAATTTTGCGAGATGCGAATTCACGCCCGAATAAGAATGAGTTAGGTAGGTAGTTGAATTAACGTCGCACTGGAGCAACACAAGGTGCTATTGGTGACGGTCTGGGATCCATCCTTAAGGAAAGATCCGAGGAAAACAGCACGTAATTTTGAACCACGGTTAGATGACGAGGCCAACACCTGAGCTAGCCCCCACTCTCCAAAACCACACCACCGTGAGGACATTTGAGGCCACGACAGATTTGACGTGCACCAGTGTACACCACTGTCTTTAGCTGGACCGAGTTTCGTACTCGCAATCCTCTGGTTGTCAATCCGTTACACTTCCAACCGGGCTATTGCGGCCCGTTCATTTAATGATGAACCCCCCAATCATTTAAATGTTATTTCCTCGTAAAAACCGGGTTCTTACTTAATTATCGCACTATAACATTTGACTACTTTAGCTTGTTTGGTGCATTACTGTCGACAGCTATAATTTACAAAATAATTGTTAGTTTTGTTTCGCCAAATCGTCTTCCCATTTTAAGCAAACATACGCAGATTTAAAATTGTCTTTTAACAACGAGTATTGAACGAGGAATGCTCAAAAACGAAGAGAAAAAGTTCAGCTCGAAAGCAGCCATCACTGCAGTAATTAAGGGGATGACTTAGTTATAATTACTAACGTTAAACATCATTATCTTCTAGGAACTCGCATCATCATTATCTTTGGAAATTCTTCGCCACAGACGACATTCATGTTGCTACAATGAGGAAATCGGTTTTGCGTAAGTTTCATGTCTCTAAATAACTAGCTTTCTGTTTTTTGGCCCTCTTTAATGCTTTTCCCTGTCTTGCACAGGATTGAGGAAATGGTTACATAGATTTTACGCAAATAAACATTAACAGTAGTTTCTTTTTTGATTCGGATACATATTTGTCATTTTCTGTTAACGTTAGTTGTGTTTTTTAAATGTGTTCATTGTCTACAAAGGATGCGGTTTCTTCAAGAAAACAAGTACGCGATGTACTTCCGTCTTATGCACAAGATGTTCACTACTATCAGTTGCTGAATAGACGATTCAAATGATATATATTTATCATTTTCTCTTAACGGTACTTATATGTTTTAAAGTGTTCATCGTTCACAAAGGGTGTCTTCAAGTCATCAAGTACATGTTTTACTTCCTTCTTATACACGAGATGTTCACCACTATCAATTGTTGAATAGACGATTCAAATGATACATATTTGTCATTTTCTGTTAACGTTAGTTGTGTTTTTTAAATGTGTTCATTGTCTACAAAGGATGCGGTTTCTTCAAGAAAACAAGTACGCGATGTACTTCCGTCTTATGCACAAGATGTTCACTACTATCAGTTGCTGAATAGACGATTCAAATGATATATATTTATCATTTTCTCTTAACGGTACTTATATGTTTTAAAGTGTTCATCGTTCACAAAGGGTGTCTTCAAGTCATCAAGTACATGTTTTACTTCCTTCTTATACACGAGATGTTCACCACTATCAATTGTTGAATAGACGATTCAAATGATACATATTTGTCATTTTCTGTTAACGTTAGTTGTGTTTTTTAAATGTGTTCATTGTCTACAAAGGATGCGGTTTCTTCAAGAAAACAAGTACGCGATGTACTTCCGTCTTATGCACAAGATGTTCACTACTATCAGTTGCTGAATAGACGATTCAAATGATATATATTTATCATTTTCTCTTAACGGTACTTATATGTTTTAAAGTGTTCATCGTTCACAAAGGGTGTCTTCAAGTCATCAAGTACATGTTTTACTTCCTTCTTATACACGAGATGTTCACCACTATCAATTGTTGAATAGACGATTCAAATGATACATATTTGTCATTTTCTGTTAACGTTAGTTGTGTTTTTTAAATGTGTTCATTGTCTACAAAGGATGCGGTTTCTTCAAGAAAACAAGTACGCGATGTACTTCCGTCTTATGCACAAGATGTTCACTACTATCAGTTGCTGAATAGACGATTCAAATGATATATATTTATCATTTTCTCTTAACGGTACTTATATGTTTTAAAGTGTTCATCGTTCACAAAGGGTGTCTTCAAGTCATCAAGTACATGTTTTACTTCCTTCTTATACACGAGATGTTCACCACTATCAATTGTTGAATAGACGATTCAAATGATACATATTTGTCATTTTCTGTTAACGTTAGTTGTGTTTTTTAAATGTGTTCATTGTCTACAAAGGATGCGGTTTCTTCAAGAAAACAAGTACGCGATGTACTTCCGTCTTATGCACAAGATGTTCACTACTATCAGTTGCTGAATAGACGATTCAAATGATATATATTTATCATTTTCTCTTAACGGTACTTATATGTTTTAAAGTGTTCATCGTTCACAAAGGGTGTCTTCAAGTCATCAAGTACATGTTTTACTTCCTTCTTATACACGAGATGTTCACCACTATCAATTGTTGAATAGACGATTCAAATGATACATATTTGTCATTTTCTGTTAACGTTAGTTGTGTTTTTTAAATGTGTTCATTGTCTACAAAGGATGCGGTTTCTTCAAGAAAACAAGTACGCGATGTACTTCCGTCTTATGCACAAGATGTTCACTACTATCAGTTGCTGAATAGACGATTCAAATGATATATATTTATCATTTTCTCTTAACGGTACTTATATGTTTTAAAGTGTTCATCGTTCACAAAGGGTGTCTTCAAGTCATCAAGTACATGTTTTACTTCCTTCTTATACACGAGATGTTCACCACTATCAATTGTTGAATAGACGATTCAAATGATACATATTTGTCATTTTCTGTTAACGTTAGTTGTGTTTTTTAAATGTGTTCATTGTCTACAAAGGATGCGGTTTCTTCAAGAAAACAAGTACGCGATGTACTTCCGTCTTATGCACAAGATGTTCACTACTATCAGTTGCTGAATAGACGATTCAAATGATATATATTTATCATTTTCTCTTAACGGTACTTATATGTTTTAAAGTGTTCATCGTTCACAAAGGGTGTCTTCAAGTCATCAAGTACATGTTTTACTTCCTTCTTATACACGAGATGTTCACCACTATCAATTGTTGAATAGACGATTCAAATGATACATATTTGTCATTTTCTGTTAACGTTAGTTGTGTTTTTTAAATGTGTTCATTGTCTACAAAGGATGCGGTTTCTTCAAGAAAACAAGTACGCGATGTACTTCCGTCTTATGCACAAGATGTTCACTACTATCAGTTGCTGAATAGACGATTCAAATGATATATATTTATCATTTTCTCTTAACGGTACTTATATGTTTTAAAGTGTTCATCGTTCACAAAGGGTGTCTTCAAGTCATCAAGTACATGTTTTACTTCCTTCTTATACACGAGATGTTCACCACTATCAATTGTTGAATAGACGATTCAAATGATACATATTTGTCATTTTCTGTTAACGTTAGTTGTGTTTTTTAAATGTGTTCATTGTCTACAAAGGATGCGGTTTCTTCAAGAAAACAAGTACGCGATGTACTTCCGTCTTATGCACAAGATGTTCACTACTATCAGTTGCTGAATAGACGATTCAAATGATATATATTTATCATTTTCTCTTAACGGTACTTATATGCTTTAAAGTGTTCATCGTTCACAAAGGGTGTCTTCAAGTCATCAAGTACATGTTTTACTTCCTTCTTATACACGAGATGTTCACCACTATCAATTGTTGAATAGACGATTCAAATGATACATATTTGTCATTTTCTGTTAACGTTAGTTGTGTTTTTTAAATGTGTTCATTGTCTACAAAGGATGCGGTTTCTTCAAGAAAACAAGTACGCGATGTACTTCCGTCTTATGCACAAGATGTTCACTACTATCAGTTGCTGAATAGACGATTCAAATGATATATATTTATCATTTTCTCTTAACGGTACTTATATGTTTTAAAGTGTTCATCGTTCACAAAGGGTGTCTTCAAGTCATCAAGTACATGTTTTACTTCCTTCTTATACACGAGATGTTCACCACTATCAATTGTTGAATAGACGATTCAAATGATACATATTTGTCATTTTCTGTTAACGTTAGTTGTGTTTTTTAAATGTGTTCATTGTCTACAAAGGATGCGGTTTCTTCAAGAAAACAAGTACGCGATGTACTTCCGTCTTATGCACAAGATGTTCACTACTATCAGTTGCTGAATAGACGATTCAAATGATATATATTTATCATTTTCTCTTAACGGTACTTATATGCTTTAAAGTGTTCATCGTTCACAAAGGGTGTCTTCAAGTCATCAAGTACATGTTTTACTTCCTTCTTATACACGAGATGTTCACCACTATCAATTGTTGAATAGACGATTCAAATGATACATATTAGTCATTTTCTCTTAACGTTACTTGTATGTTTTAAAGTGTTCATAATTCACAAAGGGTTTCTTCAAGTAAACAATTACACGTTTTATTCGTCTTACGCAAACATGTTCTCCACCTCTATTAATTGTTGAATAGACGATTCAAATTATGCATGTGTCATTTTCTCTTAACGTTGCTTGTTTGTTTTAAAGTATTCATCGCCCATAAAGGGTTTCTTAAACTAAAGTATATGTTTTACTTCCTTCTTATGCACAAGATGTTCTCCGCCTCTATCAATTGCTGAATAGACGATTCAACTTATACATATTTGTCATTAAAACATACAAGTAACATTATCTTAATGTTACTTGTATGTTTTAAAGTATTCATCGTCTACGAAGGGTTTCTTCAAATAATGTAGATGCTTACTTACGTCTTATGGAAATACGTTCTCCACCTCTATCAATGGTTGAATAGACTATTCAAATGACACATATTTGTCATTTTCTCTTAGCGTTTGCTTGTATCTTTTAAAGCATTCATTGTCCATAAAGGGTTTCTTCAACTAAAGTACATGCTTTACTTAAGTCTTATGAAAAGATGTTTTCCATCTCTATCAATGGTTGAATTGACGATTCATATTAAATGAATTAAGGCTTTCATACAGGGAAATCATCATAAGCTAATTTGGAATAGAGGCTAACGTTATTTTACTATAAATTTCGTCGCGCACCACTTGACAACACTTCACGTACCACCCGCTGCCTTGGGCTCAATAACGGCGCCAGATAATAGAAAGAAAGTAAGAGGGCAAACACCGAGGAGTACTCAATTTATCTAAAAGATAAAGACAGGGGAACTAAATGGAACAAGTTGCACATTTTATTTTACTTTGAATTTCGTCGCGCACCACTTGACAACACCTCACGTACTTTCCTCTGCCTTGATCGTCATCTGAAAAATCGAAAAAGTTACTCATTAAAAGTACCATAACGGTGCGAGTTCATAGAAAGAAAGTAAGAGAACAAGCATTGAGGATACCCAATTTACCCAAAAGATTAAGACACACACACACAAACAAGAGAAGTTTCGTCGCGCACCACTTGACAACACCTCGCGTACTTTCCTCTGCCTTGGGCGTCATTTGGGAAACCGGAAACATTACTCAAAGAAGTACCATAACGACGCGAGATAATAGAAAGAAATTAGGAGTACAAACATAGAGGGGTACTCTATTTACTCAAAAGATTAAGACACAAACAAAAGAAGTTTCGTCGCGCACCACTTGACAACACCTCGCGTACTTTCCTCTGCCTTGGTCGTCATTTGAAAAACCGAAAAAGTTACTCATTAAAAGTACCATAACGGCGAGAGATAACAGAAAGAAAGCAAGAGAACAAACATCGAGGGGTACCCAATTTACCCAAAAGATAAAGACAAACAAGAGAAATTTCGTCACGCACCACTTGACACCATCTCGCATACCTTCCTCTGCCTCGGGCGTCATTTGGAAAACCGGAAACGTTACTCATTAAAAGTACCATAACGGCGCGAGATAATAGAAATAAAACGGCAAGAGGACAAATTCCTGGATTAGGAACAAGTAATAGAAAACTTAAGTGATGGATGAAAGTAGGAAGTATCGTTTATTCCTTGTCACAGCAGATAACGGAAACGTAATAAATTTTCAACTTATCACAGCGAACTGCTCTAGCCAATTACGCTAGTATAAAACCCCGATTCAGAGAAACAGACGGGTCTACACATAAGAACCGAACATGATTTCAATTCAGTGATCTGCGAAATGTTTCCCGATTTCGTACGGAAATCGGATTTGCCGACGCGTTCAGAAATTATTTTCCCCAAAAAACAACCAAGTTACGAAAAGCGGATTAAATGCGAAAGGATACCATTCACGAACAGATGGCCAAATTTATAAAAATAGAAATGCGATATGATTAGATTCCCTGACAAATTATTTCGTGCACTTATAAGGAAAAGGCAGCAAGTCCAACTTTGGGAAGTGGGTTATTGGAGTAATACACATAAGACTCGTTACAATGAATTGCCATACATTGAAAAATCCCTCCTTGTGGTTGTCTCGACAAGGTATCTCGTCGCTAGCAAAACTGACCAAATCTTGATGGACGAGATATCTCGTCATTGGAAGAAGTCTTATCCGATCTTGATTTCGTCATCATAAAAAAATTGTCAATACATTGATGACTAGGTATCTCTTCTTTAGCAAAATTGGGCAGAACTTGATGGACAAGATATCTCGTCTAAACCACTTGGAGGGTTAAAACTAATCCCCTTATCAAATGACATTAAGATAATGTATTACATTTCTGATTTAACGAAATAAACTTCATTGAAAAGTTCTTTAGCAACGAAAAACTTCTCTGACCTCATTTTTATTTAGTTACCTTGTTTTGTCGTTGTCCTTTTTTAATTTTTGATTCTCTACAGAAAAAAATATAAAGAAATACAAGAAAAAAGACAAGCGAAACTTAGGAAATACACTGCAGTGTCAAGTCATGGGATACCTCTTTAATATTGTGTGGGGTCCCCTTTAGCTGGGCGAAGTGCAGAAACTTGACTTGACATGGACTCAACTAGTCGGCGCAAATCGCAAGGAGAGATGTTCAGCCATGCTATCTCGATAGCTCCCCATAATTGCTTGGTTGTGATCTCTGACCGAATAGCTCTTTCGATCATATCCCAGATAAGCTCCACGGGGTTCATGTCTGGCTATCTAAGTGGCTAAATCATGTATTGGAATTGTCCAGAATGCCCCTCAAACCAAACAAAATGGGGCCCGGAGACACGGAGCATTATCATCCTACAACATCCTATCGTTATTGGGGATAAGTGAAGTCCATAAAGGACTGCAAATGGTCACCAAGCAGCTGAACATAACGAATGACCGGTTCAATTTGACCAGAGAACCCAATTCATACCAGGTAAACACTCTCCACACCATTATGGAATCCCCACCAACTTGCATAATGCCTTGTTGACCAGTTGGATCCATAGCCTTATAGGGTTTGCGCCACACCCGAACTTGACCATCAGCTGGTACCAACTGGAAACGTGACTCATAGGATCACACTATCTTCTTCCAGTCATCTAGGGTCCAATGCATGTGTTCGTGAGCCCAGGTGCGGCTCTGAAGCCGATGATGTGCTGTGAATAAAGGCACTCGAGTCGGTCTTCTGACATATCCCATCAATTCTAAATTTTGCTGCACGGACCTCACAGACACGCCTCTAGTGCGTCCCTCATTGAATGCGGTAGCCCGTTCATGCATTGTCGTTCGTCTGTTAGCACAGACGTCTCTGGTCTCGATCATTCAGCAGACGTGGCCGGTCACTGCGCTGTCCCTTGTAAAAGGTAATGCCTTCCATGTGGTTCTCGCGATACACCCTGGACACTGTGGAGAGATGAATGCGGATGAATTCAACTTCCGAAATGCTATACCCCATGGGCCGAGCTCCAGCTACCATTCCACGTTCAAACTCAGTTAATTCTCGTCGGGAAGCCTTTATCACGTAATTAAACGTTTTACAAGACATTCAAGAGTCCAGCAGACTGCACTGATAGAGATAACCATCTGACTCTTTATATCCTTTTAACGCGATGCAAGCGCTACTTGTAAGTTTGCATATTGCTGCTATCCCAGGACTTTTGGAACGTCAGTGATCCAGGCAGTCGCCGGAGAGTGGGGTGCCAGCTCAGGTGGGACCTCGTCATCTGACCGTGGTTCAAAATTACGTGGTGTTGTCATCGGATCTTTTCCTTTGGGGGTTGATCCCGGACCGTAGCCAATAGCCCGTGTGTTGCTCCAGTGCGACATTAATTAACTATCTACCTACCTTGGTACGTCGGTGTAGGAAAAGCAAAACAGTTCATTGAAGCATATTGCCCATTCTATTGAAATTATTAAAAATATATATAAACCTTCGAAAAATAATTATAAAGTTTTAAAATCTGTTTATCGCAAAATTAATTGTTACATTCTTTTTAAAAGGTTTGTGGATCCTGTCTGTACCACACCATAATACCACTAATAACATCAAATTACTCTGATTAACATCTAGGATAGATACACAAAAAAGACAATAATAGACAGTTAAAACTACAGCAATATGACGGCGTGCTACAGTTAAAGCTACAGCAACATGAGACAGTTAAACATGATAGCAACCCCATATTTTTATGATTGGAACTTGTCCCCCTACACATATGGGTAGCCTGGTTGGGTTTTAGGCGCAAGGGAAATATTTGGCCAAGCTGTGCCAAACACAAGGTAGGTAGGTAAAGCTCCCAGGACAACACCTGATAATCTTAAACCACGGCAGACTTAAACTAACTCAGACAACACCTGAGCTGACACCCAACTCTCCACTCTTCCACACCACGCAAGGTGAGGACATTTGAGGCCACGACAGATTTAACGTGCACCAACCCCACGTACGCCAAGGTCTTTGGTTGAATCGAGTTTCGAACTCGTAGCCCTCCGGTTGCTAATCGGCTAATCTTCCAACCGGGCTACTGGAGCCCAAGAACTTTGATAAGATTTTACCACCTTGGCCTGGAAATGGAAAGCAGTACTTGATATCAAAAATCCAAATTTCAAATCGCCTCTTATAAGAATCAGCCGCCTAATAAAATAAATTCTGTTTGAATCGAAGCGATTTCTGACATTCCTCCTAAAAAATTCTACTTGGTGCTCATCTATAAAGACCCCTCAAAACTCGAAATCAAACTCCAGATGTTGAGAGTTTATCTTAGTTTTGAAATTACATCGGTACCCGGGAATTCACCAGGGAAGCTTCGAATGCTTCTCCAGGTCCCTTAGTTCATTTCGTTCACTTCCTTCGCCTTCTGAAAAGTTTCGTCAGGAACAAGTCGCCATTGTTTGAATGGTAATGGAAAATGCCCTGGTAAGAGCCCGTCATTCTGAAGAGCAAAATGGTACTATCAGATTTAATTTTCCGAACTTAATAGAAAATAATTTCAAAGAATACGGGGCAGCCCATTTGAAAAAGCAACGGTTTAGCAATCGGAGGGTTTGGAGTTCGAAAGTCGATCCAACCAAAGACCGACGTGTACGTGCGGCCCGGAGCACGTCAAATCGGCCGTGGCCTCAAACGTCCTCATGTTGGCGTGGTGCGGAAGTTTGGAGAGGGGTGCCAGCTCAGGTGTTGACCTCGTCATCTGGCGATAGTTCAAAATTATGAGGTGTTGTCCTCGGATTTTCCCTTCGGGATTGATCCCGGATCATCGCTCGTTGCGTTTGTTCCTCCAGTGCGACGTAAATTCAACAGCTAACCGTCAAAAGCACCTTAGTTTTCGTAATTCAAAACCAAAATCTGACGGTTTTGGTTGTTCTAGACCCTAGAGCAGTGTTTCTCAACCTTTTTTGGTTGACGGCCCACTAAAAATATCTGGAACTATTTGCGGCACACCTGAATATAAAAAATGTAAAAATTGCATGATACAAAAAAAACAAATTATTTATTTACAAAATTTATTCAATGAGAGGTCTGAGCCTGAATGGTATTTGAGGGTCTTCCTTTTCAATTGCGATGAATCCGAATTCGATGTAGTCATCTTTATACTTCCGTTTGTTTCTTTGTTAATCTTCCGCTTGTGAAGCACCAGATTTTATTAAATATTTGTCCATTATGGCTAAATGAATAAAACATTTTTTAATTAGTTCACAGCAATGCAATCACATTAAAGAAATTTAAAGAGTTATTTCACAAATCTTTTAATTTTAAGAAAGAGCCAATTTGAATCAACGTCAATTACAATTGGGAAAAATAATATCAAATAAAAACGCGGGAAAACCAAATTTAAAAAGATTCTTTTTTAGAAACCGTTGAGGTAATTGCAAATATTATTTCAAAGTTACAAAACCCATGCAATTTTAATTACTTGTCAAAAACCCTCGCGGCACATTTGACAATCTCTCGTGTCACACTGGTTGAGAAACACTGCCCTAAAGCATTGTTACCCATAGTGGGCACCGAAGGAATCTTGGGGCCTCAAAATGGCCAGTAAAACCGTTTCGGAGGGCCGTATATTCTAGTTGACTGGGAAAACCTTTTCGAAGGGTGTTTATGAATTGCGGCCGGTTAAGCCCATTTGGAGGACCGCGTCTGTTCTGCTGGCCTGATAAAATAATTTGAGGGCCATACATGGTTTCCGGACAGGGTAAAACTGCCCGGAAGGCCGTATCTGGACTGTAGGACCGTGTCTTGGCGGCGGTCCTGATAAAATATATGGAGGCCCTCATTTGGCGTGAGGGCCTCATAAAATGTTTTGAGGGCCGTATCTGGTATGCGAGCTGGGTAAACTTGTCCGGAGGGTCGTGTCTGGACTGCGGGCCGGAAAAACCTACTCGGAGGTTCGGACCTGTCTGCTCAACTGAACAAAAAATTTGGAGGGCCTTATCTGGACTGCGGGCAGGATAAACCTACTTATCTGGTCTGCGTGTTTAAGATCAATCTATTCGCTGCCACATATTTTTCTTACGTTTGCGGTTTTTGTGGACGAACTAGTTAAACCTTATCCTGACGAGAAGTTATTTCTCAAATAGCTGAAAAATGTAACAAACCCTCTCTCTGAATGAAATATTCTCCAAATAGCTGAAAAATATAACAAATCTTCTCTACTCAATGAAATATTCTCAAATAGAAGAAAAATTTAACAGAAACTGAAAAACATAACAAACTCTCTCTCACCGAATGAAAAATACTCAAATAACTGAAAAATATAACAAACCCCTCTACCTCAATGAAATATTCTCAAATAGCTGAAAAACATAACAAAAACCCTCTCTTTCTCTGAATGAAATATTCTCAAATATATAACTGAAAAATATTACAACCTCTCTCTCTCTCTCTGAATGAAATATTCTCAAATAGCTGAAAAGCATAAAAAACCCTCTCGAGAGAGATCTAAATGAAATATTCTCAAATAACTGAAAAATATTACATCTCTCCTTCTGAATGAAATATTTTCAAATAGCTGAAAAACATAACACAAAACCCCTCTAAATAAAATATTCTCAAATAACTGAAAACTATTACAACCTCTCTGAATAAAATATTCTCAAATATATAGCTGAAAAATATTACCTCTCTCTGAATGAAATATTCTCAAACAGCTGAAAAATATAATAATCCTGCTCTCTCTGTGTTTCAAATACTCTCAAATAACTAAAACACATAACAAACCCTCTCTCTCTCTCTGAAAGAAATATTCTAAAATAGCTGAAAAACATAACAAACTCTCTGAGTGAAATATTCTCAAATAGCTGAAAAATATAACAATCCCGCTCTCTGAATGACATAACACGCGAAATCAAACCCCAGCCTTCATGAAATAGCTTTATCGAGATCTTCCAGCAACAGACCGTTAACCGAAAGACCTCATCAAATTCATCATTCCATGTCCTTCCAGTACACGCATAACCTCTTAAATCCACCAACACATTGCTTCTCCGCTGTTTTGTAATTTGAAATATGTTCGCATGACTCCATCTCTAATTTCCCTAACGACTCATAACTCACTTCGTGATGGCCGATTTTTTTCTGTTTGGTGGGAAATTCATTACGGACGGGGTTTGAAATGAAGTGCTTTTTTTATGCATAAAACACCAGCTCTTACGGTGATATCGGGTGGTGTTGCATTTAAGGATGCGCAGGCATGGTGGTTGGTTGGTTCTGTTGGGGTTTTATGGCGCAAGGGCTGTATTGGCCATGCTGCGCGAGACAAGACATTCGATATCAAGCGGGTAATTGAATTAAAGTTACACTGGAGCAACGGGATTTTGGCGACGGTCCGCGATCAATCCCGAGGACATCATCTCTCATGTTTGAACCACGGTCAGATGACGAGGTAAACACCTGAGCTCAATCCACATTGGGCCAGTCGATTTTTGAAAAGGTATGAATGCTTTTTTAGAAGGCCGCAAATGCAAAAGCATGAATGGCGATAGCTATGCGATTTAACCCCTGCTAACTCGTAATCAGTGCTATCGTTTACGGCACCGAACTATGAACTTGAGCCAGAATCCGCGCTGAAGTCGCCAATTGTGGTACTCATTTGCTGAAGTTACCACCTGTCCCCTAATCGACTAGTTCAAACTACGTGACTCAACTGCCTTCTCATGAGTTGGTTGACTTTGGGGTTTTATGGCGCAGGGGCCATATTTGGCCATGCTGCGCTAGACGCAAGACATACAATATCAAGCCTTCTCATGGGAACTTCACAATATTATATGTTCTATGAGAAGGGTTCAGGTGTCGCCTCGTCATCTGACCGTGGTTCGAAATTACGTGGTGTTGTCCTCGGTTCTTTGCCTTCGGGTTTGATCCCAGACCGTCGCCAGTAGCCCGTTGTGTCGCTGCACTGCGACGTTAATTAAAAATACTTACCTATGAGAGGCCTTTTCAATGTAAACATAAAAAAACAAGAAGTTAAACATTAACCTCTGTTAAACATTAATTTGATTTGTCGCTGGTTTGGCTAATTTTCAATTATGCAAAGCTCCGAAATTGCATTGAAATGACATGTGGAATTACACCGACCGCTGTAGCCCGGTTGGAAGAGTAACGGATTAGCAACCAGAAGGTTGCGAGTTCGAATCTAACCAAAGACCCCCGTGTACAAAGGGGGATAGTGCACTATAAATCTGTCGTTGCTTCAAATGTCCTCCCGTTGGCGTGGTGCGGAAGTTTGGAGAGTGGGTGCCAGCTCAGGTCTGATCTCGTCATCTGACCATGGTTAAAAATTACGTGATGTTGTCATCGGAAGTTTCCCTTTGGGTTTGATCCCGGACCGTCACCAATAGCCCGTTGAGTTGCTCCAGTGCGACGTTAATCAAAATACCTACCTATCAAATTACAACACGACTTTGTTCCTCCCTGGGTGTATTTCTCTCTTCTGTGTCAGTAAAGCTTTCACTGCGTGTGTGTCAATTACTTGATATTGTATGTCTTGTGTCAATTACTTGATTTTGCATTGTGTCTGGCGCAGCATAGCCAAATATGGCTCTTGCGCCATAAAACCCCAAAACCAACCAACCAACACGGCTTTGAACGAGGGTACCAAAAGTCTAGCGTATCTGCATCCAGCTTTTCAGAAAAAATTCATAACGACCTGCCGAAATCGCGTCCCAGTAATTTATTCCGAAACTCTAAATCCCTCTGTACTTAGGTCTCATATGAGAAGAGAAAACTATATTTAGCTCTGCTATGAGAAGAAAAATTATATCCTGCTCTCATGTGAGATGGAAACAGAAGAAACCTGAGTCTTTTCTGACAATCTAAATGTTGATGGTGGTAATGTTACTGAGGTGGAACGTGCTTCCTGTGTCCATTCCGGACACGACACACGTGACACGACAGTCAACGCCCGGGTGCCGGACTATACGTGACGTCACTTGGGTTTCTTAGACCAGAATCCGCGCTAAAGATGCCAATTGTGAAAACGATTTGTTTACGTTAACTCCTCCCCTAATTTAACAGACTTGTTCAAAACCACGTGTTTCACAACCGGGAGTCGGACTTAGTGGATCTGCCCACTGCGATAACAGAATTTTTGATATCATTTGATTTTTAAAGTTAAAATAAAACCGATTTTTCGATTGATTTAAGTGATGAAATGATTCTTTGTTCAAACGGAGGTAACTCAACAATGAATTGACCTATTGTAATTATTTTTGTATCGCTATAATCTATATAATATAGTGAATGTTATGACTCCGATCAGAGTTTCTAGTTAGGAAATTAATTTTTAATTGATTTGGGAACCACTGACCCCTGTAGAGTTTGGTATCAAGTAACTTTTAAAAATTGGTTGGTTGTTTTGAGTTTTATGGCGCAAGGTCCAAAAGCGGACAAGCTGCGCCAAACACAAGATAGAAAACGTAACGAAGTAGAGAAAACAACTTTAAGATTGATTTTCTAGCCAACAATAAATAGGAGATTTAAAAATACATTAAATGTAAAAATAAATATTGAAACACGAGATGATTAAACAGAAAAATATGGGATTATCGTCACCAGTATAAATATAGAGAATGATAGTAAAAAATTTTGATGCAGTGAAATAAATATTAAAGATGAAATATTATATGGAAATTAAAAATTTTATTTCCTGGTAAAAATTTAAAAAGATTTGGGTGGGGATTTTCCCCAATCAAATCCTGCAGGTTTAAAATTGATTTATGAAAAAAATATTGACGGTGAGGATGAAAACAGGACAATCGACTAAAATATGGTAGACAGTAAAAGGGGACTACACAGGTGTCACACACAGGCACCGTCTTTTAGTAAAAGATGCCTGTGAGTAAAACGTGTGTCCGAGATTCGAAGACGATTGAAATGTACATCGGAGCGCCGCACTGGTAACGTATTTAAAAATGGAAAACATTTTCATCGATTTTGTTGATTTTGAAAATCCACTGCCTTCTTAAAAATTCAATAAGATGAATATTCAATCCCAATTCAGTGTTGTCGAAAAAAAGATTGTGTTCGCTTATCAATCGCATTGAATGAATTGATCGAACTACCTTACTCAGAAGATGTTATTGTCAGTAGTATGGTCCCCTCCTCTCTCAATAAAGCTCTGTCTACTGCGATGTATGTGGTCCAAGCCATCATGCGGTCCAAGAATTTATTGGGAAATTCCTCCCTAAAGCGGAATGTGGCAGCTGTTTACCCAAACAGTAGACATGATCTACTTTTTGAGAAAGGAATGTCCACGATGGGACGTGACAGGCGATGCAGCATTCTTCGATTTGATCATGTTTCAGTGTTGTTGCACATGGGAAATGATCTAACGACTTTGGGCTATAACGACTTTGCGATGGTAAAGCTGTTTGGTCGTTATAGGATCAGTTGTCCAGATGTGGTTTTTAAGACAGTGACATATATCCTCGAGTGAAATTATCTTGATTATATTTGGCCTTTTCACATATTGAATGTATTGCAAAAAATCCATGTTCAGTTAACAAATGATATTAGCATTTGGTCTTCTGATTTTACGATAGTAAAACTTTTTGATCGCTTTAGGGACAGTTGTCAAGATGTGGTTTTTAAGAGAGTGACATATATCCTCTAGTAAAATTTTCATTACATTCGGTCCCTTCACATATTAAATATATCACGATGTAATTCATGCTGAGTTGACAAAATTTGTCATTTAAAGATTTTATGATAATAGAGGATTTAATGAAAATTTTATGATAATATATGATTTAATGAACATTTAATGACAATTTTATGAAAATTTAATGATAATGATTTAATGATAATAGTATTTAGTCTTCCGACTTTCCGATGGTAAAACCTTTCGGTCGCTTTAGGGTCACTTGTCAAGCTGCGGTTTTAAAACAGTGACATACGTATATCCTCGAGTGAAATTTTCATGATTAAATTTGGTCCTTTCACATTAAATATATTCATGCTCAGTTGACAAAATTTGTCACTTAAAGATTTAATGATAATTGATGATTTAATCATAATAGCTTTGTCTTCCGCGATGGTCTAGCTTAGCTTTTCGGTCGTTTGGGGTCACTTGTCAAGCTGTGGTTTTTAAGACAGTGACATATATCCTCGAGTGAAATTTTCATGTTTAAATTTGGTTCCCTTCACATATTTAATATGTCACAAACTAATTCCTGATCAGTTTCTAAATGGTAATAGTATTTGATCTAACGACTTTCCGATGGTAAAGCTTTTGGTCGCTTTAAGTCACTTGTCAAGTATTTCTTACTGAGTTCAACTTTTGCATGCGAACTTCAAGTAACAAAAACACTTATTCTTCTAAATTTTGTGAAAGCAGTTTCGAAAATATGAATTAATTTTATAAGTTTATCCAGCTTACAGCTTACCTGTTAATGGACTATACGCCAGAAGATCTCAATTACCCTCCAACAAACTTTCAAGAACATGAAATTAAGTTTTTAAAGTTCACTGTCGCCTTAACTTTATTGTTTATTTCTCGCGACAAAAAATACATATATTTTTTTGCAGCACTAAAAATCTACCTCTCTACAATGCAGCCTACTCATCGTGTTTAGAAAAACGGCACTGCTAGTTGGAATGCTGAAGTCGAAGTCTATTAAACCAATCGCCATTTTTCATCAGCAGATCCTCCATAAGCCGAGCAGATGGTTCGCAGGCAGATGCAATAACGCTTGTCCGTGATAAGCTTATGCATGTCCCCAGCGCTTGATATCCAGTGGAGCAATTCTTGGAAGTCAGCAAGTCTTATTTGTTGACACAACTGTAGCATGGAATTTATTTATAGAAAGGAACCTAGATGGATTTTCGCTCATTTCGTATCGATTCGAGATAAACACAGGGCAACTGAGTGGGCAAAGTTTCTAAAAATGAAAATTTCATGGGAACAGTCTGTTTTGACGTCCGAAGCCGTTTGCGTCATATCCAACAAATAAGTTTCTAGACAATAATCTCTGTTAAGTTACAAAATAAAGTTTCTAGTGAAGAGAAGTCCTTGGAGCTTTGCACATCGCTTTGGGAATGACGAAAACATTTACTTCCATTTAAATAAGGGTCTCGGAAATAGCGTTTTCCTTTAAATTGTTTTAATTCAAGTAACCCTCCTAGTGGTTTTGACGAGATATCTCGTCCATCACGATATTACCGATCTTCTGATGATGACGAGATCACGATCTGGTCAGTTTTTCTCATTTAATTAATAATGATTTTAATAATTAACTCTAGTTAATTTAATAATTAAATTAATAATAGTTTTCACGTCCATCAAGATCCGGTCAGTTTTGCTAATGACGAGATACCTCGTCGAGACAACTATCAGGAGGGTTAACCCTCCAAGTGGTTTCGACGAGATATCTCGTCCATCGAGATCTGACCAATTTTCCTTATGGCGAGATATCTCGTTATAAAGATATTATCGATTATTTTATGACGAGATCAAGATGTGGTCAGTTTTTCTAATGGCGAGATATCACGCCCATCAAGTTCCGGTCAGTTTTGCTAATGACCAGATACTTCGTCGGGACAACCACAAGGAAGGCGCCATCATAGTTCTTTTTTAAGTCTTTCGAGAAAAGTCGTTTAGTAGGAATTTGATGTTTAGTTTAACCTCGACAGTTGGTTTCGTTTCACTATTTTATGCAGATAAAGTGTAAGCCGATAGGGTATGGAAGTGATGTACAGGTATAGTAAAGTGACTATGCTCTACAACAGTATTTCTCAACCTGTGTGCCACGAGAGATTGTCAAATGTGCCGCGAGGGTTTTTGACAAATAATTAAAATTGCATGGGTTCGTAACTTTGAAATAATATTTGTATATAATTACCTCAACGATTTCTAAAAAAAAATCTTTTTAAAAATAAATTTAGTCTTCCTGCGTTTTTATTTGATATTATTTTCCCCAATTGTAATTGTCGTTGATTGAAATTGGCTCTTTCCTAAAATCAAAAGATTTGTGAAATAACTCTTTAAATTTCTTTAATGTGATTGCATTGCTGTGAACTAATTAAAAAATGTTTTATTCATTTAGCCATAATGGACAAATATTTAATAAAATCTGGTGCTTCACAAACGGAAGATAAACAAAGAAACAAACGGAAGTATAAAGATGATTACATCGATTTCGGATTCATCGCAATTGAAACGGAGGACCCTCAAATACCATTCTGTCAAATACCATTCAGGCTCAGACCTTTCATTGAATAAATTTTGTAAATAAATAATTTGGTTTTTTTTGTATCATACAATTTTTACATTTTTTATATTCAGGTGTGCCGCAAATAATTCCAGATATTTTTAGTGGGCCGTCAACCAAAAAAGGTTGAGAAATACTGCTCTACAAGATGAGACCGCTTGCAGCGCCCCTAGCTGTAAAAGCTGGAAATTAACGCTCCTATCTCGAAAACTACGAAATATACGGAAAAGGTCATTTACAAAGTTGCAGAGCTTCGCCGTTTTAGTATGTAATGAAACCTTGATTATGACGAATAAATAGCGTGAAAGTCTAAAAGTAAACCGGTACTAAAATTCTCCTTTAGTCGCACTGGTCCTGACAGGCGCACGATAACTTTTTTAATGTTTCCCAATGTTACGCAATGAAAAGAAATGTGTATTATTTATAAGTTGAAATATGTTTTAAAGTAATTGGTTTTTTAGTGTGTTTTAAATATTCTACGTATTTTTAAAAAAATCAATAATTAATGCGTGTGAACTGGAAAGAAAATGCCGAGCATCGCAAAAATGCACAGCGATCTCATTTGTTGAAAAAACTCGTTAATAACGGAGGGTTAAAAAGTAAACCGATACTAAAAGTAAACTTAATGAAGTAAAGTTTAAAAACGAAACCTGTACTACCAGTAAACTTAATTAAAGTTTAAGATGTAGACCGCAGTAAAAGTATACTTAAGAGTAAAGTTTAAAAAGTAAAAACGGTTCTAAAAGTAAGCTTAAATAAAGTTTGAAAAGTAAACTTGTGCTAAAAGTAAGCAAAGTTAAAAAGTTAACCGTTACTAAAAGTAAGCTTAAGTAAAGTTTGAAAAGATAAACCAGTACTTAAAAAGTTAAAGTTAAAAATTAAACCGGTACTAAAAGTAAACTTAAATACTTGAAAAGTAAACCGGTACCAAAAGAAAACTAAAGTTTAAGTAAACCGGTACTAAAAGAAAGCTAAAGTTAAAAAGTAAACTGGTACTAAAAGTAAGCTTAAATGAAGTTTGAAAAGTACACCTGTACTAAAAGTAAGTTTAAATTTAAAAAAAGTAAACCGATACCTGAAAGCAAACGCAAATAAAAAGTATCGTTTAAAAAGTTAACCTGTACTAAAAGTAAACATAAGCAAAGTTGAAAAAGTATACCGGTACTAAAAGTTATCTTTACGCGAACAAGAACTATCTATTAATAAGATAAGATACATTTACTGGAAATATTATCCCCCATTACAATGTCATCTCGGAAGAGGGATTCGAAACTGTCACAGATCCGTTTATCTACCGCGGGAGGCAGTTCGAAAACCTTCTCCGAGAAGTCCCTATTGTCTTCGTTCGAGGAAAAGGAATGCAAGACACCACCGCCCCAATCTCAGGAAGAGAGAAAAAGCAAAAAGGTTAAGAAAGCCACGATCTTGTTTTATCAAGCTTGACTAACTTCTTGATGTTAATGAGGAAGGGCTCAATCTGCAAGCGACTTTTCTGTAATTAACTTTTCTAATTATTTTAATTTCTTTCGCATTTCTCGAAGAAAGACGAAGAAATCTGCGAGCGAATCAAGGGTCATAAAAAACCAACCAAATCCAAAGGGGTTGGACGAAAAGTGAGAGTTTCTGAAAAATTGATGTCGGGACAAGGCAAAGATAAGACTTAATTTATGTGAGTCGGCGAAGTTTTAAATACCCAATAAATCGTTTGAATTCTATTTTCTAATTCTGGTCCTTTCAAGTGAGCAGATTTATAAATATGCATGTCTGGATGGGGACAGAAGACACCCAGACATAACAAAAGGGTTGTTGCAATGTCGCCAAAGCATTCTACTTTGCACCTGAATCATCATAATTGGCAACTATAGTTTTTTTTTAAATTTCATGTGGCGGATGCATTTGAGAATTTTTATTTCTGAAATTTCCTTCTTGAGGTCCACGAAAGTCCAGTTGAAAGAGTAAAGGATTAGCAACCGGAGGGTTGAGAGTTCGAAACTAGGTCCAGTCAAAGACCATTTTGTACACGGGGGCTGGTGCACGTTAAATCTGTCGTGGCCTCAAATGTCCTCACGTTGGCGTGGTGTGGAAATTTTGAGAGGGGTGTCGGCACAGGTGTCGTTCTCTTCATCTGACAGTGGTTCAAAATTACGAGGCGTTGTCCTTGGATATTTCCCTTCGCGATTGATCCCGGATCGTCGCCAATAGCCAGTTGTGTTGCACCAGTGCGACATTAATTAACTACCTAACCTAACCATTCTTGGGTCGTTTGTTTTTGCCAATTTATTCGTCAACAGTAGGTAGATAGTTAATTAACGTCATACTGGTGCAACGCAATGGGCTATTGGCGACGGTCCGGGCTCAATCCCGAAGGGAAAGGTCTGAGGACAGCACCTCGTAATTTTGAGTCACTGCCAGATGACGATAAACGAAGATAGGAAATCAGCTTCTTGAAATAGTCACATTTGTGTTTCTCTAATTGTCGGTATTGATCGCGGACAGTCGCCAATAGCCCGTTATGTTGCTCCATTACAACGTAAATTCAACTACCAAATCGGCCAACCAAGTCAATTTACCACAGAGCAGTCACGTGACTACTAGTCGACATGTTGGTCACACTTTTTGAAGCTCCCAATAGCAACACAAAGTCTACTTATGTTTCATGCTTATGGTTCAAATGCTCCTGTATTAGAAAAATCCTGGTTATATTAGTATTTAATTTATCAGCATTTTAGGGCACTTTTGCGTTTAACCTTATCGGTGATGACCAATCAACTGTTATATAAATTCGGAATTCATTCTCTGGATTTTTTCTTTTGGCGATGTGCTGAAATAGTACCCGAAAAACAAGCGAGGTGACATGTTAGGAATACGTACATACGTCCGCCGCAAAAACACTATCGCTATTAACATTTAGCTTGTCAGAAACAGCCTCACAAATGAAATGCCTTTTCCTGTTCTCCTTTTCCCATATGAAATCTAAGCGGAGTATTTCTCTTCTCATAATATCTAAGCAGGGTGTTTCTCTTCTCATGTGAGATCTAAGCAGTGTTTTTCTTCTCGTGTGAGATCTACTCAGGGTGTTTCTCTTCTCAGATGAGATCTAAGCAGAGTGTTTCGCTTCTCATGGGAGATCTAAGCAAGAGTGTTTCTCTTCTCATATGAGAACTAAATATAGTTTTCTCATATGAGACATATAACAGATAAGCTAATAATATGCAGGGCGGTTCAAAACTTCCTATATGAGCTGTTTTCAGTGTGAAACAAACAAACCATACGGAAAGTAAAGATTTTACTTCCGCTACCCAAGTGCTCTCTCATGATGCATAACGAAGTTCCCATAAAATCCAGAATTTCATTCTTTGAAATTTTTAATGACTCGTATCGGAAAAATCGTATTCGGAATACAAGCCAAGTGACGTAACTTTCGGAATACGTACACGAATACATTTTTGTACATGGGATTACATATACCACTCTTATTTATCTTTTTACAAATATTTTTGTAACACTGAAAAACAGCAAAAAAGTTAGTTAATTTCACCAATTTTTGAAAAATTACTGTTATTTCAAACCCGTATTCCATGCACGAAAGTTATCAAATACATCATAATAAACAACCACAAAAAGTTTGAAATCTCTACATCAATTGCAAAAGACGTCTTAGCATTTTAAGTACTATAGTCATGAGAAATTAAAAGCTCAGAAAAAGCCCTATACCTTAAATGACTCGGTTATTTTTAAAATTTTGACTTAAAAGAAAACAATTTTCTTTACAATCGGTAATTGTTTTGTGCTTAAACTAATCTCACACAGTGTGACAAATTCAGATTAATATAATCTTTAACTATCTAATTTAGATATAATTAGCATGCTTTTTGAAAAGTGATATCTCTAATTCTAATTTGATCAGAAAGACAATTCCTTTTGGAAATTATTCCTAACATTATTCTTCATGTTTTGATCTTCAGTCAAGTTACTAGAGCGAATAGGATTTCTTGCAACTTTTTTCACAATAGAAGTCTAAAAAATCAAGAACTTTCAGGAATTTTAATATTTAAAAATCAACTAAAAATTCATTTTTTAACTAATAACTTTAACAGTCAAAACATCCACTTGATTATATAGATTATAATGACACAAAAATAATTATTATAGATCCTTTTATTGTTGAGTTATCACTGTTTGAACCAAGCATCATATTGGACAAACAGTTCCTCAGAAATTAAGTTTAAAGTTTTGAAAACAGGTTTGTATATGGTGACAGTACCTAACTAAAACTCTCATAACTAGAATACTATTCCGCATATTTAGAAGATCTTGATATCGTTTGAAAGCTAAGGAGTTGGGACAATATATTGAATTAATAAAAAAGTATCGATATTGCTGTCGATTTTCGTGATTTCTAGTGTATACATACACCTTAATTCAGTTTGAAAACTATTTTCCTAGAGATTACTCTATCCGATACAGCCTCAGACTTACAATAAACAGAAACGATCGAGGTTAAACGTCGTTTAACGAGTTGTTTTAGGGTCCCGAACGGCGCTGGCCGGCTCAAGGGAAAGAAATAAACTAACACCGAGTCGGATCTGGAAATTGACCAAGACAACCAATCGAAACAACCCGTCTCGCCCCCGATTCAGATGGAGCAATGAATCCAGCGTGGGCTGACGGTGATCGAAGACGAGGTGTTTGCCGTTGTATTGATCCACGTCAGAGACGTCAAACGCGTCTTTTTTTAACTTTTGAAATTGAAATTCCTTTGCCAAAGCGTGGGAGCTTTAAATCCTCGGTGGGAGTATTTTATGGGTTAAATATATCATTTTTCCCTCTGCCAGGTAGTTTTCGAATATTCTCTCCGGATCCTTTTGTTGTGGAGAAAAGCGTCGAGTCGTAAAAAGTGCGAATTTCAATGTTCGGTTTATTATCGATGTCTGAGTTCCAGTTTAGTCTAGACGCTCAATCCTTTTGTAAAGTGAGTGCATTGTAACTTTCATGAAGGAAAAGAGTAAGGCGTGGATGGTTCTTCGTTTTCCGCCTCCTTGGATTTACTCAGAAATTGAGAAAATGGCTCGAACAGACCTTTACTTTTTTGGCTGATTTTTACCTCTTCATTTGTTTGGTCCAAACAAATGAACAGGTCAAGCTCGATTATTTTTTCATCAGTACTTACCTTTCAATCTTTTAGAGATTGATTAAACCGGGATATATGTATTTCTCTAATCTATATAACTAAAACTTTCTTTGTGTGTTTGTCCATTTCCTAACGTCTTCTGTCTTGTCCTTAGGAGCAGCTTGGCCAAATATGACTCTTGAGACACAAAGCCTCACCAACTTTTTATCATGAACGCGACGGCAGTCTAAGGGGGTACGAATTTCAATGTTCGGTTTATTATCGATGTCTGAGTTCCAGTTTAGTCTAGACACTCAATTCTCTTGTAAGGTGAGTGCATTGTAACTTCCATGAAGGAAAAGAGTAAGGCGTGGATGGTTCTTCGTTTTCCGCCTCCTTGGATTTACTCAGAAATTGAGAAAATGGCTCGAACAGACCTTTACTTTTTTGGCTGATTTTTACCTCTTCATTTGTTTGGTCCAAACAAATGAACAGGTCAAGCTCGATTATTTTTTCATCAGTACTTACCTTTCAATCTTTTAGAGATTGATTAAACCGGGATATATGTATTTCTCTAATCTATATAACTAAAACTTTCTTTGTGTGTTTGTCCATTTCCTAACGTCTTCTGTCTTGTCCTTAGGAGCAGCTTGGCCAAATATGACTCTTGAGACACAAAGCCTCACCAACTTTTTATCATGAACGCGACGGCAGTCTAAGGGGGTACGAATTTCAATGTTCGGTTTATTATCGATGTCTGAGTTCCAGTTTAGTCTAGACACTCAATTCTCTTGTAAGGTGAGTGCATTGTAACTTTCATGAAGGAAAATAGTAAGGCGTGGATGGTTCTTCGTTTTCCGCCTCCTTGGATTTACTCAGAAATTGAGAAAATGGCTCGAACAGACCTTTACTTTTTTGGCTGATTTTTACCTCTTCATTTGTTTGGTCCAAACAAATGAACAGGTCAAGCTCGATTATTTTTTCATCAGTACTTACCTTTCAATCTTTTAGTGATTGATTAAACCGGGATATATGTATTTCTCTAATCTATACAACTAAAACTTTCTTTGTGTGTTTGTCCATTTCCTAACGTCTTCTGTCTTGTCCTTAGGAGCAACTTGGCCAAATATGACTCTTGAGACACAAAGCCCCACCAACTTTTTATCATGAACGCGACGGCAGTCTAAGGGAGTACGAATTTCAATGTTCGGTTTATTATCGATGTCTGAGTTCCAGTTTAGTCTAGACACTCAATTCTCTTGTAAGGTGGGTGCATTGTAACTTTCGTTAAGGAAAAGAGTGAATAATTCTTCGTTTTCCGTCTGTTTGGATGCACTCAGAAATGAGAAAATGGCTCGAACAAAGACCTTTACCTCTTCATTTGTTTGGTCCAAACAAATGAACAAACGAACCAAATAATGAGAGATTAGCAATATAATCTTTGCAAATGATTATATTATACAGAGCCGGCATTAAATGAGCAATAGAATTTTCCCAAAGGATTCTATTATACGGAATGGGATGATAAAATAGCTTCTAAAAAATCTTTTACAAGGAAATAAACAATATAATCTTTTCAAAGGATTTTATTTCGTATGGAATGAGAAATTTTTTTTACCTGAAACAGGATCGTAGTTATACCCAAAATATTTATAAGAGAAATGTCATCCAACAAAGTTACGAACTTATTCAAACTTACGTAAAACAGTGCCTTCAATTTTAGATTTAAAAACAGAATTAAACTTTGACAAATCGCTTCTCAGAAAAATCTATCTCATCTAACCAGATTAAACAACACATTAGTCTATCGTTTAAGAAACATCAATCTCCGAAGAACTACTTCAAAGTAGCAATATAATATTTTCAAAGGATTCTATTATACAGAATGAGCCAATAGAATCGTTTCAGAAGATTCTATTCTAAGGAAAGGATCAACGGAATCTTTCCAAATGATTATATTCTAAAGATACTACGAAAGAATCTTTCCAAATGAAATTAGCCATAGAATCTTTTCAAATGATTATATTATACAGAACGGACCAATATAGGATCGTTTCTAAGGAATTCTGTTTGTTAGACGTAAATGAGCAATACTGAAGATTCTATTGCTCATTTACGTCTAACCGAACTCATTACTCCCAAAGGAATCTATTATAAGGAATGGACCAATAGAAGCGTTTCTAAGGAAATATTTTACTAGGAAATAAGCAATAGAATTGTTTCTAAGGAAATCTTTTACTAGGAAATAAGCAATAGAATAATTTCAAAGTATTCTATTTCGCATGGAATGAGAGGAAATTTGTACATGGAACAGGATCATAGTTATATACAAAATATTTATAAGAGAATTCTCAAAGAAGAAATGTCATCCAATAAATTTACGAACTTATTAAAACTTAAGAAAAGTGGTGCCATCAATTTTTAGATTTAAAAACTGAATTAAGCTTTGACAAATCGCTTCTCAGAAAAACTCATCTCACATAATCAGTTTAAACAACATATTAGTTCTTTGTTTAAGAAACACCAATCTCTAAAGCACTCCTTCAAAGTTTAGCAATAACGATTTCAAACCATATTTTGCGTTAGTCGCTCAACTAATAAACTTTTATAGCTATCTTCTGCGCTTTTTAGATCTAAGGAATTCTATTATGAGGAAATAAGTAATAGAATCATTCCAAAAAATTCTATTCTATGAAAATGACTGATAAAATCTTTCCAAATGTAAGGAGCAATAATATATTTCCAAAGGATTCTATTATACAGAATGGGCCCACAGAAAAGTTCAAAGGAATTTTATTTTAAGTAATTGAGCAGTAGAATCTTCCCAAAGGATTCGGGAAGATTCTACTGCTATAGAATGGGCCAATAGAATAGTTTCAAAGGATTAAATCATAAGGAAAGGATCAATGGAATATTTTCAATGGATTCTATTCTAAAGAATAAGCCAATAGAATTTTTCCAAAGGATTCTTTTCTAAGGAAAGGAACGATTGAATCTTTCCGAATGAAATGAGCACTAGAATCTTTTCAATAGAACCATTTCTAAGGAATTCTATTATAAGCAAAGGAGTTACAGATTTTTTCTAAAGAATTCTATTCAACAGAGAATAGGCCAATAAAATCGCTTTTAATGAATTCCTATTCTGAGAAAAGGACTAATAGAACACACATTTCTAACGGTTGAAAGAATCTATGTATTATTTAGAAATATATGTTTATTTAGTCATTGAGTGTTGAGGAGTAAAATATTTATAAGAGATTCTCTCAAGGGAGAAACTTCATTCAACAAAATTACGAACTTATTAAAACTTACTAGAAATAGTGCCTTCATTGTTAGATTTAAAAACAGAAATAAGCTTTGATAAATCGCTTCTCAGAAAAATCCATCTCACCTAACCAGTTTAAACAACACATTAGTTTATCGTTTAAGAAACACCAATCTCCAAAGAACTCCTTCAAAGTTGAGCAATAACGATTTCAAACCATATTTTGCGTTAGTCGTTCAACTAATGAAGTTTTATAGCTGTTTACAGCGCATTTCTAGGTCTAATGAATAAAGGTCTCTGGAGATGTCATTATTCAAGGCGCGATTGCAATTTATGTGTATTCCGAACGCTAACGTTTATTAAACGTTATTCTTTTTTCACTAATGCTGTTTTATCGCTCTTCAACGGCGATTTCACGAATTAACTTTAAATGAATGCGAAGTGTGGGATGTGGTTGTCAGCAAAGCTTTGCGTCATATTAGTGGATGAATATTTTATAATCTCTCCTGAAAGCAGGGTGAGTACAAATCAAGGAAATCAGATCACTAAAGCTGACATTACTTTAGCAGAAATATATAAAATGGTTTATTTTTAGTGGCTAGTTTTCGTAATATCGTTATAGTCGCATTGTTACTGAAATGAACTGCAATTAATACAAGTTTTGATGTTCTCGAGGGATGTTGTTACTACTTTTGCAGCAATGCGGTTGGAAGGAAAATAGGGAATAGAAAATATTTTGGGATGTGGCTGTCAGCAAAGATTTGCGTCATATTAGTGGTATAGAAGTGGGGAATATTTTATAATCTCTCCTTAAAGCAGGGTGAGTACAGATCAAGGAAATGAGATCACTAAAGTTGACATTATTTTAGCAGGAATATATAAAACGGTTTATTTTTCGTGATTAATTTTCGTAATATAGTTATAGTCGCATTGTTATTGAAATGAGCTAATAGGGGAATAGAAAGAAAGTTTGGGATGTGGTTGTCAGCAAAGTTTTGCGTCATATTAGTGGTATAGAAGTGAGGGAATATTTTATAATCTCTCTTTAAAGCAGGGTGAGTGCAAATCAAAGAAATCAGATCACTAAAGCTGACATTTCTTTGGCAGGAATATATAAAATGTTTTATTTTTCGAGGCTAATTTTCGTAATATCATCATAGTCGCATTGTTACTGAAATGAACTGCAATTAATACAATTTTTGATGTTCTCGAGGGATGTTGTTACTACTTGTGCAGCAATACGGTTGAAAATAAAATATTGTAGTTGGTGTGATTTAACCCTCTGCGCGTCACTAGATTTCTGAGAACTGTAGTATTGCTTTTATCCCACATCACACGTAAGGACTAAAATGCAACATCTATTGTGTGAAAGAATTTATGGTTTCTTTTAATCTACATTAATCTACATTCCTTATTAGTTTTATTTTAGAATATACTTTGGAAAGACTATATCTCCATTCCTTAGAAAATAATTTTTGGAAAGCGTCTATATAAGTTTTTCTTAAAAAAGATTAATTTAGAAATATCCTATTTGCCCTTTTCATGGAATAGAATCTTTTTAAAAGATTCTATTGGTACATTTTGTATATTAGAATCCTTTGAAAGCATTCTATTGGTTCTTTCTTAGAATAGAATAATTTGAAAAGATACTACTGACCGTTTTAATAGAATCGAATCCTTTGAAAATTAACTGCAGAAAAGAATTCTTTGGAAACAGTCTATTGGTAATTTCTTAGAATAGAATCATTTGGAAAGATACTATTGGCCCATTCTGTGTATTAAATCCTTTGAGAAATATTCTATTGGTCCTTTCGTAGAATAGAATCATTTGGAGATTCTACTGACCCTTTCAATAGAATAGAAACTTTTGAAAATGAACTACAGAATAGAATCTTTGAAAATGAACTTTTGAATAGAATCCTTTGGAAAAACTCTATTGGCAGTTTCTTAGAATAGAATAATTTGGAAAGATACTATTTACCTTTTTCATAGAATTCGAATACAACCAAAGACCGTCGTGTACACGGGGTCCGTGTACGTCAAATCTGTCGTGGCCTCGAATGTCCTCACGTTGGCGTGGTGTGGAAGTTTGGAGAGTGGCGTGCCAGCTCAGGTGTTGTTCTAGTTCTGACCGTGGTTCAAAATTACGAATCCTTGTCCTTGGATCTTTCCCTTTGGGATTGATCCTGGATCGTCACCTATAGCCCACTGAGTTGTTCCAGTGCGACGTAAATTAAAATACCCACCTTAAAATATTGTCTATTGCGGTTTTTCAATTTTGGCTTTTATCCAATCGACGTCGACCCATTAACTATCATATATCAATTCCGTAGGTAGGTAGTTGAATGAACGTGACACTGGAGGAACACAACGGGCTATTGGGGACGGTCCGGGATCAATCCCGAAGGGAAAGATCCGAGGACAACGCCTCGTAGTTTTGAACCACGGTCACATGAGATTAATAGATGAGCTGGCACCACACTTTCCAAATTTTCACACCACACCAACATGAGGACATTTGAGGCCGCGACAGATTTAACGTGCGCCAGTCCCCCACGCACGACGGTCTTCGTTTGGGTCGAGTTTCGAACTCGCAACTCTCTGGTTGCTAATCTGTTACTCTTAAAACAATGCTGCATCCACTATGAAACACATTATCTCGACAGGAAAATGTCTGATAGGTAATTGACTTGTATTACAAGTAAACAACCAATATTCTAGTTCGTGTGACAACGCCATAAACCTGTCAACCAATCTTGTGCAAGTTACAAGAAAGTTCCTTACTTCACTTAAGACTTAATTCCCGACTTCAAAATCCTAGAAAAACTTCCAACAGTACCAGATAGATACGGATAGCTCCTTGGCTGAAACTTAATTATTTACTTCAATTTTCGTCTTTCAGTAATCAAAGTCAAAGAAATGTGCTTGAAGTTTCTCTTTGATACCGATTTTAAAATATTCAAGGACGTGAATAGGCTACTTTGTTTCAAGTAGAAAATTTTATTGCACTAATATAAGGAAAACTTCCGAAAGCCCGCCCGAGAAACGAAAAGTTACCCTTGCTCGCAAATTTTATTCAGTTACCAAGGTGTCGACATCGCTGCTCCCCAAAGGGTTCTTATTCATGAAGGCTTTTTTTGGATTCAAGACCGAATTCTTAAGCCATAAGACTTGCTTCGGTACTTTTAAGGAAATTGGAGATTCTTGCTGTCTTCGAGATGGAAAGTGGATTAGAGTTGTTAACAGAGCTATGAACAGGTGCGAGATACGAAGCAGAAAAGGATAATATTGACTGAGTTGTATTGGAAACGAAGTGTAGAGTTTCGGTGTTTGAATTGGAAATTACATCGGGTGCGAGATGCAACTATGAAGCGTCAATTTTGAGTACATAGTTGTAGTGGAATCGAAGTGTAGTTTCGATGTTGGAAGTAGAAATTTCATCAGGCGAAAGATGCAGCAATGAAACATCACTTTTGAGAACATAGTTATAGTGGAGTCGAAGTGTAGAGTTTCGCTGTTGGAAGTGGACATTACATCGGGCGAAAGATGCAACATTGAAGCATCAATTTTGAGTACATAGTTGTATTGGAATCGAAGTGTAGTTTCGATGCTGGAAATAGAAATTTCATCGGGCGAAAGATGCAGCAATGAAACATAATTTTTGAGTATATAATTGTATTGGAGTTGAAGTATAGAGTTTCGCTGTTGGAAGTGGAAATAACATTCGGCGAAAGATGCAACAATGAAACATCACTTTCGTGTACATAGTTGTATTGTAAGATTCAGTTGGACCTAGGAGAAATTGTTTAAGGGCAATTGCGCGATTCAATAAGATCCATATCAAGTTTATTGCAGTCAATAGATCTAGTGATCGCTTAGTCAAAGGCATTTTCTGTCAAGCTAAATACGTATGTACCTTGGTAGAAAAGGGCCAATGTTCATTTTGTAAGTTTTAATAACGAAACTAGAATTACAACAGTTATCGCCAAATAATGTTATGGAAAATTATTAAATACCAGTTATTATTGACTTATTAACTTGAGGTATTATAAACTGTTGTTATTTTTTGCGTAACAGTTATTATTAATTTGTTATAACAATTATTATTAACCGTTATCATTAATTTACGATAGCAGTTATTAAGTTTTTTATCAGCTAGCAACTAAATTGAGTCAACTAAATTAAAAACTTATCAACTGCTTTAAGCTGACGTTAAGGGCTTTTTAATAGTTCTTAGCTGGTTTAAGTGGCATTTGAATTATCTTAAAATACTTTGCAATTCCAACTTTTTTATTTATTTTAATCAAATATCTTTATCAATTCCAATTTTTTTGGCAACATTCAATCCTATTTAAATTGCTTCACTGCTATCCCAATAGCATTTATCGGTAACAGTTAATATTTCCGATAACAGTTGCTACGAACCGATACCTGTTATTTTGAAATAACACCGATATTTAAAATGCTATCGGAATAGCAGCCCGTCTCTATTATTCTCCTACCTTTTTGAGTAGTTCCCCATCAAGGTTCGGATACTCAACACCGATATTTATACAGATCTCCATTTCCTGGAAATCCACAGCTATTATTTCTTTCCGAATACTGCATTTTTAAAATCTCCCTGTTTTTCTCTAAGACCTCCAAAATAGCGTTACTCAGGGACTTAGATTCTAAATCCTTTAGCAACGGGCATAAATCCTTCATTTTAGAGATTCGATCAGGCCTTGAAGACGCATGGGGATAGCAGCACAAGAATTCGCTTTCTTCCAGAATCGAGTTGAAACAAATGATTCCCCGTGGACGTGAAATGCCTGTTTTAATGGTGGATTGAATCATCAAATCGACTAACCCTCATTCCTTTAGGAAAGGGATAATAATCTACTCGGTATGGTAAGAAGTCTTTGTTCATCAATGATTCGCAATCTGAGAACCACGCAAATAAGCGAGTGGGTGTCATAAATGAGTGTAATGAAAAGGGCTGATGAAAGAATTCCTTGTTCATCAATGATTTGCAATTTGAGAATCACAAGAATAAACGAATGGGTGTCATAAATAAGTAATGAAAATGCTGATGGAAGAATTCCTAGTTCATCAACGATTCACAATTTGAGAACCACATGAATAAGCAGATGGGTGTCATAAATGAGTGTAAAGAAAAGGGCTGATGGTGAAATTCCTTGTTCATTAATGATTTTCAATTTGAGAACTACACGAATAAATGAATGGGTGTCGTAAATGAGTGTCAAGAAAAGGGCTGATGGAAGAATTCCTTGTTCATCAATCATTCGCGATCTGAGACCCACGAGTCATAAATGAGTGTAATGAAAAGCTGGTCAATGATAGCTAGCAATGCTAGTCCTTGCAAACCAATTGCTTGAAACAATCTTTATAAATGTCCTTATTAATTAATATTAATAAGGAAAATCTGTATTCGTTTATTTCTTTAAAAACAAGATCAAAATCTACTTAACTAATTGCTGATGGAAGAATTCTTTGTTCATCAATGATTCGTAATCTGAGATTCACTTGAAAAGCGAGTGGAAATCATAAATGAATAATGAAAAGCAAATCAATGAGTTACCATGCCAACCAACCTGTAGAAATGTCCTTACTAACTATTGCTATCAATTAGTGAAATTATGTATTCACCCATTTCTTTGAGGGGACAGTGGACTTTCAAAATAAACTTTTGCGGTTATAATATGATTGTTATAAAATTGTGAGGAAGTTATTACGTAAAAAGTAGGCCAAAGTTTTTTGACAAATTAGCAAAAATTGATGCGCATTAATTTTCCATGTTCTGTCCAAATTTTAATTCACATATCAGTATATATACATATAAATCAAATTAACGTCATTTGGTAAGTATATAACTCAGCTGTAAAGGAAAAAATGTATTAGAACACTTAAAATTTTGCAAAAAAGCATAAGTTAAACATTTTCAACCGAAATTTCAAAATTTGAAAACATGAAATTTTCATTTGGGCTTACGTATATACAACAGATTTCAAGGATTATTAAAAAAAATGTTCAAGGAAATCAATTAAAATCTAATGAGTAAAAAACATTTTGAAATAAAAGAATCTCATTTGGAGAAAAATGTCTTTGTAGCAGACTTTCTATACTTATCTATTATGTTGAAAATGTAACTCAGAATTAATCGTAATTGAAAACTCTCTTTGCTATCCACCGAGTTTGATATCAATTAATTTTTAACATTAAAATAAAAAATCGATTTCGGTCCCTTAAAGAGAAGATAAAAATATGCTCGATGGAAGAATTCTATGTTCATAAATGATTCTTAATCTAAACACCCGAAAAAGTGAGTAGGAGTCACAAATGAGTGCAATGAAACGCAAGCCAATGATCTACCATGCAAACCAATTGTTTCAAACAACTTGCAAGAATGTCCTTACTAATTAATAGAGAAATTATGTATTACATATGCATGCGAACCATTATTAAAAGCAACGTACAGGAAGATCCTTACTAATCGAGAAATGATGTATTTTATTTCTTTAAAAGAAAATCTGCTTCCTAAGGACTGCTGGCAAAGTTCTTTGTTCATCAATGATTCGTAATCTGAGAAACACGTGAATAAGCGAGTGGGAGTCATAAATGAATGTAATGAAAAGCAAGCCAATGAGCTACCATGGAATCCAATTGTTTGTTGTCGTGTCCATTTCTGAGTCAGATGTCGCCTTGTGCATTTTGCACAGCTTTGGTGATGTCGATTATCTATCTTCGCGCTGTAAAACTGTTTTTCAGGATGGAAATCGATGGTTTGAAGAGGAGCTGCTGTTGCAGGGCAGGTGAATATATGATTAGGTGTGAGTTCAACGCCCAGACTGTTACAACAAACACTTGTTGATCCAATTATTTGAAACAATCTTTTGCCAAGTCCCTCCTAATTAATGTTTTAAATGAATCGATAAATCACGCTATTCAATCAAACTTCGATTTTATCACCCTTTTTTATTTCTGGTCCATCTTAACAGCTGCCATCATGATGGCGGGATAGAGATGTCGCCGAGCTGGCTTCGATTTTACCTGGACGTAGGTAGGTAGTTAATAAACGTCGCACTGGAGCATTACAACGGGCTATTGGCGACAATCCAGGATCAATCCCGAAGGAAAGATCCAAGAACAACGCCTCATAATTTTGAACCACGGTGGGATGACGAGAACAACACCCGATCTGGCACCCCACTCTCCAAACTTCCACACCAACGTCAGGACATTGAGGCCACGTCAGATTTAACTTCCACCAGCCCCAGTGTACACGACGCTCTTTGGCTGAACCGAGTTTCGAACTCACAAATAAACGAAGAGACATGTAAACATAACAAAAGGAGGGTTTGGAAAATAATAAATGTTCAACTACTGCTAATTAGAGGAAATCTTATAAGTTTCGTACTATCAATAACACATCCTTAACATTGAGTTCTGCAAATCGAAATTTCCATTGAGGTTTTATTTCAATTGGCAATCCCAAATTAGTCGAAAAACTATTAGAGATAGTAACATGATGGGATTAACGGTAATGTTTGTAAGGTAATTTTCAAAAGCGTTTAAAATTCCATTACACGCTATTGACAATAACCAGCTTTCTTTGAAACATGCTGACTTCAAACCTGAACATGTTAAATAACATTAGACCTTCTAGTGACTGTCTCGACGAAATATCTCGTCATTCGAAGGAAACTGACCAGATCTTGATCTCGTCATTCGAAGGAAACTGACCAGATCTTGATCTCGTCATTCGAAGGAAACTGACCAGATCTTGATCTCGTTATTCGAAGGAAACTGACCAGATCTTGATCTCGTCATCATCAAAAAATAAGCACGATCTTAATGACAAGGTATCTCGTCATTAGCAAAATTGATAAGATCTTGATGGGTAGGCAGATGATTAACTTCGCACTGGAGCAACACAACGGGATATTGGCTACGGTCCGGGATCAATCCCTTTGAAAGCCATTGGAAAGTTTCAAGGAAAACGCCTCGTAACTTTGAACCACGGTCAGATGACGAAGACAACACATGAGCTGGCACAACACTCTCCAAACTTCCACACCATGCCACAGATCTTGATGGATGAGATATTTCGTCAAAGCCACTTGGAGATTTAAGAACTAAAACTCAACGAAAATTGGGTTTTAATTCAACTCTATTATTTCAAAATTCGATAGAAAAGTTTTTAATGATGATACTAAAATAGCGTGAATGGCGGTGATGATTATGTCAATCGATAAAAGTGACTTGAAAATTCACGCTTTTCGAGTGAAAAAGATTCAGGAAATAATTTTTCATACCAAGACAAAATTGTGGAATCGAATGACAGTAAATTTTTACATTACCATAAACATGCCACTTCACATTCAGCATTAAAATTCAATCCAATTCGACATTTTCGTCGTAGAGGTTTTGTTTAAACCAGCTTCCTCAAATTCGACGAAAAGTTAAGGATGGTAGTAATTTGACGTGAATGATGGTGATGGTTGTAAGTCAATCGCCAGAGATGCCTTGACAGTTCCATCACGCCGTGGAGACAAAAAGATTCAGAAAATAATTTTTCAAATACCCTAGAATTGAGGGAATTGCATAAGGCAGTCACTTTTCGTATTGCCAATAACATACCACTTCACACTAAGCCTAAACCTCTAAACGAAAATCGACATTTTCATCGAAGGGGATTTAACTCAACCCAAATTCGCCAAAAAAGTTGTTAATGATGATAGTAATACGATATGAATGACGGTAACGATTACAGTATTAAGTCAACAGAGTGCATCGCCTTAAAAATTCTCTACAATAGCCACTGTTCCTCCAAACACAAACACGAGGAAAGAAAAATAATGATGTATAACCACTAATTTTTGAAAACTCCAACATCGCCAAAAAAAGAGAGGAACAAAATACCCAGCGAGGTATGATCTTTTTCTTCGGTGTCCGTTTTCCTTTCAGTGCTAAATAATAGGGTCGGATCAGTAAGGTTCTGTTACAGTAGGCTGAAAAAAGCGGAGTAAAAAATTTCCGGGAATAAATTAACGGTCTTACATTACCTAGATAAGCACTTAAAAAACACACCTTCTCTTCGTCTTAGGAGAAAGTAGAATGCAGGCTCAATAATAATAATCTCAGAGCGACAAGTTTAAAACAATTCTTTTCACTTTATACATGGAAACGGGCCTCTCGTAGTTAGGTGCTATCTCCGTAGAAAAGCTTGCGATCGGGGGTCGATTTCAAATTGAATTTGGTTTGATTCCTCCTGGGTTTATTCCTCAATTCCAGGGGGTCTCAAACTTTTTAAATTTTGTACCACATAAATAAGAATCAAAAATATATGTACCCTCATAAAAGCATTTTCCGATTAAAAATCAATGCATCCTAAATGGAGTGTTTTAATCAAAGAATAAAACATTTTAAATTTATATTATTCAATTATATTCGTGAATGAAACTTTTATATTATAATAAAATATAAATATACTATATATTGTAGTAAATAGTGGGTAAAAATACATAATAGCAAATATTAAGATTTATTATTGATGAGGATTAATGCGACGAATGAGCCTGTTTCATTGTAACCAATTTCGATATGTAGGGGTTTATCATCATTAATTTAAAGCATAAGTCAGGTTCAAGTTGCAACCGTGTCCTATATTTATTTTTAATTAATACCATGGCTGAAAATCCAGTTTTGTAAAGATATGTGTTGAAGGGCATTAAAAATTTTATAGCTTTGTCGGAAATATACTTATATTCATCTCTTCTTTTTAACCAAAATTGCATAAGTTATCTTTTTTGAACTCATTCATGAGATTTCTGTCACATGAAATAACTAAAAGCTGATCTCTTTCTTGAACTGGAACATTATCTAGCACAGTATCCGAAATAGAAAACGGATCTCCTTATCCAACTTTCATTTTCTAAATTTTCAGGAAAGTAGGAATTAAAATTGTTAACAAGTCCTATGTAGTGTTTTTCTAATCTTCAATTAGTTGTTCAGTCTGTGACAGATTATTTTCCTGGAGATACTCTTCTAATGTTGGTAATGAGGCAACTTTCTTGCTTTTCACGTCCTTAATTATGTATTCTAGTTTCTTCACAGCTGCATTTATTTTGTCATGTACAGTAAAGACGGTTATATTGGATCCTTGTAAACTAGAATTCAGTTCGTTCAGTTTTCCAAAAATATCGGACAAATACGCTAGCCAGAGTTCATCAGTAAAACAATGACGTTCAAATTTGGATTCTGTCAGGAATCTTGGACCTCTGAACGTAATTCGAAGAGTCTAATTAAAACTTTTTCCCTTGACAACCACCACGCTTCAGTGTGTAAAAAGGGCGTATTGTGGTTACTACCCATTTCATTGCACAAAATTGTAAACAGTCGTGAATTAAGGGCCCGACGTTTAATAAAATGCGCTATCTTCACAGATTGATCTAAAACAGTCTTTAGTCCTGTGGGCACTGTTTTGGTAGCTAATGCTTCACGATGTATGCTGCAATGTGTGAACTTTGCATCTGGTGCAACTTCTTTAATTTTGGCGAAAACTCCACCACGACAACCTGTTATTGAACGTGCACCGTCAGCACACACTCCTACACATTTTTTCCAATTTATTTCATTGCTGATAAACTCATTAATTCTCTTTCATATCGATTATAAGCCATCAACTGTGTAAAGTTGGTTATGTCTACTACTCGTTTCAATATTAACTCATGCATAATTTTTTATCTTTTTAAAATATTTTTTCTTTTATTCAAATGTTCCCAAAATAGGAAAAATTCTAAAAAAATTGATAAATACTAAAATAATATTGATAATACAAAAAATTATCCCATACTTCATGATGTATCAAATTTGATACATCAATTCAAATGCTAAAAAAGTAAATAATAATTGAAATTAACGACTTAAAAATATTTAATGAAAAATACTTACTTCAACACTGTTAAAACTATTTTTTTCGAAAAGAAATACTCTGATTTGATTAATATTACTATTTCTTTAAAAAAAATGCTTATTCAAAAACTCAGTCACAGTACAATGTACAGTAAATGGCTTAGTTAGAAAAAAATGCCAGGAATAATTGGAGTGAAATTGATAGATTTAGCAAGAGCCCCTACTGTAGTTAGTAGGAAACACAATTTCATTTAAAAAATTATAAATAGATAGGGGAAAGATGAAAAAACTATGCATCAGATATGATACACTGCATGTAAAGGTTCGAACATTCATTTAAATCTTTTGTGTAAAAATTGTACCACCAAAAATAATGTAATGTACCATTAGTGGTACATGTACCATAGTTTGAGAAACCCTGCTCTATTCCGTTCATGTTGGCGTGGTGTGGAAGTTTGGAGAGTGGGGTGCCAGCTCAGGTGTGATCCCGTCATCTAACCATGGTTCAAAATTACGTGGTGTTGTCATCGATCTTTCCCTTGGGGATTGATCCCGGACCGTCGCCAATAGCCGGTTGTATTGCTCCAGTGCGACGCTAATTAAGTGCCTACATACCTATTCCGTGCTAATGAAACTTTCCTTGTGTGTGTATGTTCATTATTTGGTGTTGTTTGTCTTGTGCTTGGCGCAGCTTGACCAAATATGGCTATTCTATAGCCACCCAATTTTGAATTGAAAGGTATCAATTGCATTGCCAGAAATGTATACCTCCAACTTTAAATAAACGTGCCCGGCAATAAATTTTTGATGTTACTATGTTGGATGTCGGATTAGCAATCGGAGGTTTGCGAGTTCGAAACTAGGTCCAACCAAAGACCGTCGTGTATAAGGAAGGTTGTGCACGTTAAATATGTCGTGGCCTCCAATGTCCTCACGTTGGCGTGGTGTGGAAGTTTGGAGAGTGGGGTGCCAGCTCAGATGTGACCTAGTCATCTAACCGTGGTTCGGATCTTTCCCTTCTGGATCTAACTCGGATCTTTCCCTTCTGGTTTGATCCCGGACCTTCCCCAATAACCCGATGTGTAGCCCCAGTGTGACGTTAATTATATTCACCTACTAACCTTCATGTATGTGCAACTTGTGTGTTATAGGCGGCGCAGGTTCGATTTTTCACTGCTTGTATTTCTTCCTCCTGTGTCAGTAAAACTTTCATTGTGTGTTTGTCTATTACTTGGAGTTGTCTGGTTTGTATTTGGCGCAGCATGGCCAAATATAGCGCCATAAAACCCCCAAACCAATCAACCTACTTGGACCTGGAGCCGTCGAGGCTATGTGGGTATGCTTGCTGATCCAGCGATTATTATGTATTTCTCTATTCTTTGTCATTAAAACTTTCCTCGTGTATGTGTTTTTATTACTTGATGTTGCTTGTATTGTGCTTTTCGTAACTTGACCAAATATGTGTTTGGCGCAGCATGGTCATATATGGCCCTTGCACCATAACAAATTCAATACAACCTACATTTCAAGGGTGTATTTCTATCAATTCTTTGTCACTAAAACTTTCCTTGCGTATGTATGTCCATTATTTGATCTTGCTTGTCTTGTGTTTGGCGTAGCTTGACCAAACATGCCCCTTGAGCGTAAAGCGAAACCAACCAATTTTGAATTGGAAAGTGTCAATTGAGCTGTATACCACTCGCAGGTAGCTAGCAGTGGGCAACCCGCTAACCAATGATGGGTTTAAAACTATTCTTTTCACTTTATACATGGAAACAGGTCTCTCGTATTTAGGTGCGATCTCCGTGGGAAAGCTCGGTTCTTTCCCTTGGGATTGATCCCGGACCGTCGCCAATAGCCCGATGTGTTGCTCCAGTGCGACGTTAATTAACTACCTACCGTATAAAAGCTTACGATTAGGGGTCCTTTCCAAATTGAATTTGGCTCCATTCCTTCAAAGGCGAATTTCTCTATTCAGTGTCAGTAATTTCCTTGTGTGTATGTCCATTATTTGGTGTGGCCTTTCCGCAAAAATCCGAGCCACCCAATTTTGAATTGAAAGGTTCCAGTTGCAATTCTAAGCACTTTATATATGCAATTCTAAGCACTTTATTATTTGCCTCCAACTTTATACAAACATGCCCAGCAAAAAATTTCCCTTCATTAATTTTATATTAATTTATTAATTGTATACTTATTCGGCCAATGTAGGCTCTTTGTGCGATTGTAATAAAAATGCTTTTAAATCTGCACATTTCGTTCTTAATTTACATTAGTACATTCAAAAGGCACTCGGAGCAGCTGTAGCCCGGTTGGAAGGGTAACGGATTAGCAATCGGAGGGTTGCGAGTTCGAAACTCGGTCCAACCAAAGGTCGCGGTGTACGTGGCTGAGGGTGAACGTTAAATCTGTCGTGGCCTCAAATGTCCTCACGTTGGCGTAGTGTGGAAGTTTGGAGAGTGGAGTATCAACAGTAGACCTCCTCATCTGGCCATGGTTCAAAGTTACGTGGAGTTGTCCTCGTATCTTTCCCTTCGGGATTGATCCCAGACCGTCGCCAATAATCCGCTGCGTTGCTGCAGTGCGACGTTAATTAACTACTTACCTACCTGCCAACCGGTCTACAGCGGCTAGGTAGAAAGGTAAAGGAGGATTCTATTACAAGAAAAGGACCAATGGAATATTTTCAATGAATTCTATTCTAAGGAAAGGACCAACAACATCGTTCTAGAGAATTCTATTACAAGAAAACGACCAATGGAGTCCTTCCAATGGGATCTATTCAAAGGAAAGGACCCACAGAATCTTTCTAGCGGATTCTATTACAAGAAAAGGACCAATGGAATACCTCCAATAAATTCTATTCTTAGGAAAGAACCAACAACATCGTTCTAGGGAATTCTACTTTAAGAAAACGACCAATGGAATCTATTCAAAGGAAAGGACCCACAGAATCTTTCTAGCGGATTCTATTGCAAGAAAAGGACCAATGGAATATCTCCAATAAATTCTATTCTAATGAAAGGACCAACAACATCGTTCTTGGGAATTCTATTACAAGAAAACGACCAATGGAATCCTTCCAATGGGATCTATTCAAAGGAAAGGACCCACAGAATCTTTCTAGCGGATTCTATTACAAGAAAAGGACCAATGGAATACCTCCAATAAATTCTATTCTTAGGAAAGGACCAACAACATCGTTCTAGGGAATTCTACTTTAAGAAAACGACCAATGGAATCTATTCAAAGGAAAGGACCCACAGAATCTTTCTAGCGGATTCTATTACAAGAAAAGGACCAATGGAATATCTCCAATAAATTCTATTCTAAGGAAAGGACCAACAACATCGTTCTTGGGAATTCTATTACAAGAAAAAGACAAATGGAATCCTTCCAATGGGATCTATTCAAAGGAAAGGACCCACAGAATCTTTCTAGCGGATTCTATTACAAGAAAAGGACCAATGGAATACCTCCAATAAGTTCTATTCTTAGGAAAGGACCAACAACATCGTTCTAGGGAATTCTACTTTAAGAAAACGACCAATGGAATCTATTCAAAGGAAAGGACCCACAGAATCTTTCTAGCGGATTCTATTACAAGAAAAGGACCAATGGAATATCTCCAATAAATTCTATTCTAAGGAAAGGACCAACAACGTTCTAGGGAATTCTACTTTAAGAAACGACCAATGGAATCTATTCAAAGGAAAGGACCCACAGAATCTTTCTAGCGGATTCTATTACAAGAAAAGGACCAATGTAATATCTCCAATAAATTCTATTCTAAGGAAAGGACCAACAACATCGTTCTTGGGAATTCTATTACAAGAAAACGACCAATGGAATCCTTCCAATGGGATCTATTCAAAGGAAAGGACCCACAGAATCTTTCTAGCGGATTCTATTACAAGAAAAGGACCAATGGAATACCTCCAATAAATTCTATTCTTAGGAAAGGACCAACAACATCGTTCTAGGGAATTCTACTTTAAGAAAACGACCAATGGAATCTATTCAAAGGAAAGGACCCACAGAATCTTTCTAGCGGATTCTATTACAAGAAAAGGACCAATGGAATATTTCCAATGAATTCTATTCTAAGGAAGGGGAATAGAATTCTTCCAAAGGATTGTATTCTAAGGAAAGAGTTGGTTGGTTGAGTTTGTGTTTCATGACGAAGGTGGTTATTTAGTCAATAAGTAGGTTGTGGATAAAACCAACACCAACTACTCGGAAACATCGTGACTCGCCGAGGGTCAAGAGATCGGACAGGACCGAAGTATCGCAACCCCAGGAAGAGACTCCTCAGCAAGTGTATGTTTTACAAGGCACCTCGCACGCCTAAATTAAACCCCCAAATCCGCGTCCTCAGCGCTTATTTAATTTTCCAAAGCTCGCCCACGCGAGCGAAGCTGACCGCCTTAATGAACATTCTCCGTCGCTCTGACGTCACGAATACGTGCCACCCGATTATAATTCACGCGCAGCAGAGCTTCCGGCCCGGAGCCCGTAATGAAGACGGAGCTCGATCTTCTGTAAACTTGAGAATGGAAAGTGTTGCTGGCTTCCGGTGGCGGAGGGCTGCTCGCCGGTTCGAGGATGTCCTCTCTCGATTCCGAGCCATTGCCGCGTGAGGTAAATGATTGTTGCCAGATTTGAGATTAGGATTTAGTGGCGGGGAAGGGGGTCGTTCGGCGGAATGAATGTCCCTGAAAATGCGTGCGTAATATGTTTCGGGCGTGGAAGTAACTGCGTGAATTATACAAATGAAGAGAAATGATGTTGGGTGACCACCTGTGCTGGGGATGATGTAAATCTTTCGCCCGGGGCTCCATTTGCGCGGCACCTTTTAAAATACCTGGCGTATGATACCGTAATTAGTGGCACCTCCGCAGGGGCGACAACTCCCAAGGGGCGAAGATCCCCTTGACACCCTTATAATATTTTTAAAGATGGGCTAACCCCCTGTAGTAATAATATCCCGTTGCTGCAGTGGTACGTTAATTCAACTTCCTCCCCACCTACGCAATCAGAGGGTTGCGAGTTCGACCATCGTGTTCGCGGGGGCTGATGCATGTTAAATCTGTCGTGACCTCGAATGTCCTCACGTTAGCGTGGTGTGGAAGTTTGGGGAGTGGGGTGCCAGCCCCGGCACGTCGTCTGGCCGTGGTGCAAAATGGCGAAGCGTTGTCCTTGGATCTCTCCCTTGGGATCGATCCCGAAGTCTCGCCAATAGCCCGTTGTGTTGTCCCAGAGGACGTTAATTGACTACCTACCTCACAAGGCCGCGGTGGTCCAGACGGAAGAGAAGCGGGGACGTTGTGTACATGGGGGCTGGTGCACGTTAAATCGGTCTTGTCCTCAAATGTCATCACGTTGGAGTGGATGTTTGGAGAGTGGGGTGCCAGTCCAGGCGTGACCTCGTCATCTGACCGTGGATCAAAATTACGTGGTGTTGTCCTCGGATCTTTCCCTCCGGGGGTTGATCCCGGATCGTCGCCGATAGCCCGTTGTGTAGCTCCCAGTCCGACGTTAATTAAAATACCTACCTTCTGGACGTATCACTGTGCTGTCAAACTACCTAGTACCAATACTAGAGGAGACCAGTGCTCGTAAGTGATGGTGCCCCACACCATTGCACTAGGAGTTGCAGGTATATAGGTATTTAATTAACGTCGCACTGGAGCAGCACAACGGGCTATTGGGGATCAAACCCGAAGGGAAAGATCCGAGGACAACACCACGTAATTTTGAATCACGGTCAGATGACGAGGTCACACCTGGACCGGCACCCCACTCTCCAAACTTCCACACCACGCCAACGTGAGGACATTTGAGGCCACGGCAGATTGAACATGCACCAGCCGCTTTGCACACTACGGTGACGGTGTCGTCTTTGATCGTATTCGAACTCGCAATCCTCCGGTTGCTAGTCCGTTACTCTGCCAACCGAGCTACCACGATCTCTAGGAGTTACATTGTTGAAGCTCTCGACAGTAAACAGAATGGCCAAAAATCTAATTAAGGAAGCGTTCGGTATTATTTTTGGTTCAGATAACCGAACGGGCATTAGTGCGTGCAAAATACGTACAACGTGCCGGAGGCGAAGCTGGGCGTTGTGAAATCTAGGGCTATTGAGGCTATGTGATGCCGCCCTCTGGCTAAAACGAAACAGAACAGCTTGGCCAAGTATGGCCCTTACGCCATAAAACCCAACCAACCTGAATCAATAAAAACATTTCTTGTGTGTACGTCCCTTTACTTGACTTTGCACAGCTTGGTCAAGTATGGACTTTCTGACTTGAAAGTCAACCAACCTGCGTCAGTAAAAACTTTCCTTGTGAGTACATCCATTTACATGATGTGGATTATCGCAGCTTGGCCAAATATGGCCTTTACTTCTTAAAAACCCAGCCAACCTGCATCAGTAAAAACTTTCTTTGCGTGTACGTCTATCAATCTTAAGTCGTTTGACACAGTTTGGCCAAATATTGCCTTTACGCAATAAAACCCAACCAACTTGCCTCAAAAATACCTTGTGGGTATGTCCATTTACCTAACTTTGTTTAGCGCGGCTGGTCAAATGTGGCCCTTTGGCCTTAAAACTCAACCAACCTGTATCAATAAAAACTTTCCTCGTGTGTATGTCCATTTACCTAACGTTGCTTAGCGCGGCTTGGTCAAGTGTGGCCCTTTGGCCTTAAAACTCAACCAACCTGTATCAATAAAAACTTTCCTCGTGTGTATGTCCATTTACCTAACGTTGCTTAGCGCGGCTTGGTCAAGTGTGGCCCTTTGGCCTTAAAACTCAACCAACCTGTATCAATAAAAACTTTCCTCGTGCGCATGTCCATTTACCTAACGTTGCTTAGCGCGGCTTGGTCGAGTGTGGCTCTTGCGCCTTAAAACTCAACCAACCTGTATCAATAAAAAATTTTCTCGTGCGTATGTCCATTTACCTAACGTTGCTTAGCGCGGATTGGTCAAGTGTGGCCCTTTGGCCTTAAAACTCAACCAACCTGTATCAATGAAAACTTTCCTCGTGTGTATGTCCATTTACCTACGTTGTTTGGGGCAGTTTGGCCAAATATGGTCCTTCACTATAAAAGCCAACCGACCACCCCCACCCTGTGCCAGCAAACACCTTCGCTGTGTGTATATCCATTTACATGACGCTGTTTGGCTGAGCTTGGTCAAATATGACTCTAGCGCATAAAACACCAATCACCTACGACCTTCCCTTTCCTCAATAGTAAAATCAAGTCACGCAAATGCTATAAAAATCGAGTTATACTCGGTCGAATCCAGTCAGTCGACATTTATAAATCATAAAACAAATGAAACTTCGACTCTTAAACACATAATTAGCAATAAAATTAAAAAATATCGATTCCTGTCCACTCTTCCAAACAAAGTGCCTCTCCTTCGACAAAGAAACAAGTCTCAGAATCAAATAGTATCTGGAACGATTTACAGCGGTCGAGTACTGGTTTAACTACTCTCAAATCTGAAATTTTATCTGCGCTATCTCGAAGTAAATAAAAGTTTCCGTCAACTTATCGGGCGGACGTGGCTGTGTTTTTATCGATAAATTTTAATTTCGCGACGTGATAAATTTAAAATATAACCCTTTCCGCTCGACAGCAGCGACATCTGTGGGAGGCTTTTTCTGGGGGAGGCTAGCTAAATGTAGATGACCGTGGTGTTATTGTGCTGAAAGTATTCCGTTATGTGGCTTCCTTCCCGATTTGATATCAGTACGTCGCCAATAGAAATTCCAAAGAATGAATTCCTAGGATCATAGGAGCGCCATTCCATAGGACGTAGCAGCCCGTTATGTTGCTCCAGTGTGACGCTAATTAAAATACCTACCATAGGACGTGGCACCCGTGGTGTGGCTGTTTTGTTGAAACACCTTATTTGGGTACTAGCTGTTTAGTTGTTATCTATAATATTTAACCCTCCAAATATTACCTCGGTACTCTCCATGAAAGTATTGGTGGGCCAAAGGCAGACAGATCCCTAGCAATTGGTGCCCCTAGTGTGACTATTTTGTTAAAATACCTTATTTTGGTACTAGTTTTTAATATCTGTAACATTAACCCCTCCAAAACGTTTCCTCCAACTATAACCTAGGCACTCCCCCAAAAATTATTGGAGGAAGCAACTAAGCTGTCGGGTCAATTGGACAAGGCGCCCCTGGTGTAAGTGTTTTGTTGAAAATACTCTGTACTACTAGTTGATAATGTCTGCAATATTTACCCCTCCAAAATGTTTGCTCCAAACATTATCTCGGCACTCCATCAAATTATTGATGGAAGCAGCTAAGGCGGTCGGGTCAATTGGACTTGACGTCCTGGTGTGGGTGTTTTGATGAAATACTGTACTATACTAGTTGGTAATATCTGAAATATTTACCCCTCCAAAATGTTACCTCCAAAGGATTCTTTCAACCTTCAGAAAGATTACATAGGTCCTTTCCTTTCCATAAAATCCCTTAGCCCAGTTGGAAGGGCAACGGATTAGCAACAGAAGGGTTGCGAGTTCGAAGCTCGGTGCATCCAACGACTGTCGTGTACACAGGGCTGGTACACGTTAAATCTGTCGTGACCATAAATGTCCTCACGTTGGCGTGGAGTGGAAAGTTGGAGAGTAAGGTGCCAGCCCAGGATTGGTTCTCGTCATCTGACCCTGGTTCAAAATTACGAGGCGTTGTCCTTGAATCTTTTCCTTCGGAATGGATCCAGGACCGTAACCAATAGCCCGTTGTATTGCGCCCGTGCGACGTTAATTAACTACCTACCTTGCATAAAATCCCTTGAAAAGATTCTATTGTTCCTTTCATTGGAAATGAATCCTTTGGAAAGATTATCTTGTTCCTTTCCTTTGGATAGAATCATTTAGTGAGATTCTGTAAGTCATTTGCTGATAAAAGAATTCCTAGGAAAGATTTCATTGTTTCTTTCCTTAGAAGAGAATCTTTTAGTAAGATTCTTTTGTTCTTTCCTGCGGAATAGAATCCTTTGGAATTATTCTACTGTTCCTTCTTTTAAGTGAATCCTTTGGAAAGATTCCGTTGATCCTTTCCTTAGAACAGACCCCTTTAGTTAGATTCTATTGGTCACTTTCTTATAAAAGAATCCTTTTGAAAAATTCTATTGATATCCTTTCCTTAGAAGGAAATCCTTTGGAAAGTTTCTATTGGTTCAGGAAAGTCAAAATTGGCTAGAAGTAGGGGAAGACTTGGTTGCAAGGTGGAATTATGCGGATGAACCCCTCAGAAAGTTAAGGGAGTTTATAAGGAGTTTGACACATGACACATTATCTTTCTATAAGAAACAAACTTCACCTAATCAATGATTCAGTCAGATCCACATTTCCAGTTGGTTACGACATCGTTTAATTTTTCACTAGAGTTACACGAAATTGTGATAGTTATTGAGTTTTGTTTATGAGAAAGAAACTAGTTTCCGTCCTTGTCTACAGGGAATCGATATCGTAAACATCTTCAAGGCGAATATTTGTTTTTTGTTTCCCCGTTTCTCTAATAATCCTGACCAGACTTATGCTTTCGTAACTAGTCTATAATCTGGTTTTCTGGATCCGATCATAAAATAGCACCGTGGTAGCCCAGCTGGAAGAGCAACGGATTAGCAACAGGTGGGTTGCGAGTTCGAAACTAGGTTCAGCCAAAGACCATCGTATGCACGGGGGCTGGTGCACGTTAAATCTGCCGTAGCCTCCAATGTCCTCACGTTGGCGTGGTGTGGAAGTTTGGAGAGTGGGGTGCCAGCTCAGGAGTGGACCTCGTCATCTGACCGTGGTTCAAAGTTACGAGGCATTGTCCTTGGATCTTCCTCTTTGGAAGTGATACCGGACCGTCTCCAATAGCCCATTGTGTTGCTCCAGTGCTACTTTAATTAACTACCTACCTATCTACCTTAAAACGTTTGACCAACATGTAGACTAGTAATCACATGATTGCATTGAAAAATTGAATTGGTTGGCTGATTTGTCATTTTATGATGATTCTATGACATCATTCTATGACAGTGTGAATGCCCATTTCTGTAGAGCGGCGGCAAAATGGTGAAATCGCCAAAGTCTTCTATGTCTCGCGGACCAATCAGATGATAAATGATCGTTCAGATGAATGTAGTCTAGTGGCTACGTTGGTACTAGTTTTGGTCACATGCTAATGGGCGCATGAAATGTTGCCACTAACCACTCTACTTTTATATTTCATCCATGCCAAAGAGGGCTGGTGCAAGTTAAATCTGCTGTGGCCTCAAAAATTTCCACGTTGCTTGTTGAAGATTAATTAAATGCCTACGTACCTTTAATCTGGTTTTCAAGATCCGATCATAAAATAAATAATATGTTGAGAATTTTCTGCTTGTATTAGACATCATCACAGTGAAGTGAGCCGTAGGTATTGTACCTTTTAAACATACAGGTGTTTCAAAATTTAATGTATAACCCTTAACTCCGTGCTTTGTAAGATTTCGGAGCAGTATAGTATTGCGTTTGCCTTACAATACATTTAATGACCAAATAACCGCATCCACTCTGTGAAAGCTGATAGGTAGGTTAATTAAACTCGCACTAGAGCAACACAACGGGCTATTGGTGACTGTCCGGGATCATTCCTGAAGAGAAAGATCCTAGGACAACTCTTCGTACTTTTAAACCACGGTCAGATGACGAAAACAATACCTGAGTTGGCACCCCACTCTCCAAACTTCCATAGCACGCCCACGTAAGGACATTTGAGGCCACGACAGATTTAACATGCACCAACCCCCGTGTACACGATGATCTTTGGCTGGACCTAGTTTCGAACTCGGGTTGTTAATCCGCTGCTCTTCCAACTGGGCTACCACGGTCCACTGTGTGAAAGAATCCGCGGATTCTTTCAATTTTTAGAAAGACACTATTGATCCTTTCCTTAGAATGGAATTCCTTAAAGATAGTCTATTTTTCCTTTCCTTAAAATAATAGAATGATTTGGAAAGAGTTTATTTTCCTTTCTTTAAAATAGAATGCTTTCGAAAGAACCATTGTTCCTTTCCTTGGAAGCAAATTTTGTGGAAAGATTCTCTTTCATTTCCGTTGTCATTTCCTTATAATAGAATCCTTTGGAGAGATTCTATTGCTTCTTTGCTTAAAATAGAATAGTTTGGGAAGATTCGATTGTTCCTTTCCTTACAAAGTAATACTTTGTTATTTTTCTACTGTTCTTTTCCTTAGAAGCGAATTCTTTGGAAAGATTCCTTTGGTCCTTTCCCTAGAATAGAATTATTTAGTAAAATTATGTTTATTGTTTCCTTAGAATAGAATCCTTTGGATATATTCTATTACTCGTTTCCTCTGAAGTCCACTCTTTGGGATAAAATACTTTATTTTTCGTACAATAGAATCCTTTGGAAAGATTCTAATGCTCCTTTACTTAGAATAAAGTCCTTTGAAAAATTTTATGGGTCTTTTCCTCAGAATTCAATCCCTTGCGAAAATTCTACTGATCCTTTCCTTGGAAGTCAATTGTTTGGAAAGATTCTGTGGTTCCTATCTATAGAACAGAATCCTTTGGAATTATTCGAACACTCCTTTCCTTAGAATAAAATCATTTGGAATTATTCAATTTCTCCTTTCCTTAGAATGTAATTCTTCTTAGCGAAAATATGAAAAATACATTAGCCACAATTCAAATTTTGTGCACTTTAAAGATTTTAAAGACAAGGCCCATTGATAGAATATAATTTGCTCAACGAAAACATCAAGAATCCTTTAGTCACAATTCAAGTGATTTAAATGTCAAAGATCTTACAGACAAGGCCCAGTAGCAAAATACAATTCGCTTAACGAAAACATCAACAATACATTAGTGACAATCCAATTTTTTGCACGTCAAAGATCTTACAGACAATGCCAGTGGCAAAATACAATTGGTTTAAAGAAAACATCAAGAATCAATGTTACTTTACAGGTACTGAGTATTCATGTGGCGAAGGCTGATACAAATAGCATTTTAAAGACGCGATATATAAAAAGCAGCAAAAATTCAATTTAAAAACCACTTGGGAGCCTGTTCTGTTCTACTCAAAATAAATTCAAATATTGTTGATGTTTCAATTCTTACCATTTATTTGAAACAGTGAAACGACTTCTAGAATTCCGCTATACTTTTATTAAAAATGTGGCATATTTCCTGATGTGGCTTTTCGTGGCTTATTCGAGTTTACGAAGTCATTGTTACTTTAAAATGATTCCTTTGAAGTTGAGCGACGTTTCTCGAGATGGTGCGATATACTTTGTCAAGTCCTTAGAGCTGATGCACTTTTATTATTCCCAAAGAGAAACTGTTTCCCCGTTTGTGAATTGAAAACGTACCTGGAAGAGAATTAAGACTCCTCTTTGAAGAAACTGCTGACGTTAAATCTGGTCAAATTCATCTAAAACAACTGAAACTTTCTAGAATCTCGTATTATCTTTATTAAAAATTAGCTGAATTACCCGGCATTGCTCGGGTTGAATTGTTTGTAATTCATCGTAATATTACTCAATATTATTCCTATGGAAATTTCGAATAGTTTTTAGCCCCCTGCAGACCCAGGACAAATCGAACGGGGTTAATATATAGCCTATGTGTCCCGCAGAATTCTACATGAGGAATGTACCAAATTTAGTGTGAATTGGTCTGACATTGATCGTATAAATAAGCAATGTTATTCCTATGAGGATTTCGAATTGTCTTTAACCCCCTGTACCATATCGACGATAAAAAGAGACCACTTTCTTTGAAAATAATCTTATATTATCATAAAAATTTACCTTCCAATAATAAAGCTACAGTTTAAGAATTTACAGACGGGATACTTAAACGATATGATACTGAGCGATTTTGAGCACAACCGCACCCATCTGCGATTTGCATCATACTCTAAGATTCTAAAAACTCAAAGGTCATCTTGAGAGGCGACTCCTGTAGATGTTCTGACGTCATCTGTACAGACCGGGAGAGGGCGCCCCCTAGCAAGTGCTCTGACCAGGATAACGCGAAGTAACACCCCTCTGCACACCCAAGACAAATAGAACGGCGGTTAATATGTAGCCTACGTTACCCGCAAGATTCCAAAGAATAAGTGTACCAAATTTGGTGTGGATTGGTCAAACGGTGTAGATTTGTATAGAGAACAGACAGTCAGACACAAAGACAGACAAATGATAACTCTGCTTTATATATAAGATATGGCATATTTCCTGGTTTGCCTTTGTATAGTTTGTTCGACTTTGAGAAAGCATTGCTCTTTAAAATGATTCACTTAAAGTTGGGTCATTTTTCTCCAAACGGTGCGATATACTTCGTCAAACCCTTAGAGCTAATGCACTTTTTAATGTTTTCAAAGAGAAATTGTTTCCCAATTGTGCATTGAAAACATGCATGATAGAGAATACCAGACGCATCTTTGTAGAAACTGCTGATGTTAATTCAGCGAATATTATCATTTGTCTAAAACAAGGAAAAGTTTTTAATTTGTAGAATGGGGCTGTCTTATCTTTATTAACCCTCCAAGTGGTTTCTACAAGATCTCTCGGCGATCCCGATCTGACCAATTGTATCTAATGACGAGATATCTCGTCTTCGAGATAGTGCCGATTTTTTATGATGACGCGATCAAGTCCTGATCAGTTTTTTCTAATAACGAGAAATCTCTTCTATCAAAATCCGGTCAATATTTTTCTAATGACGAGATATATCGTCGAGACAACCATTAAGAGGAATAAAAATGTTGTGTATATCCTGATTTGGCTTTTCAAGTTTGTTTTTCAATTGTCACTTTAAAATATTTTAAACTGAGTTCTTTTCCTGAAGATTGTGCGATATATTTCAAGTCCTTGGCACTTTTTATTGTTTTCAAAGGTAATCGTTTCCCAATTGTGTATTGAAAAGTACCTTTAAGAGAATCAGACGCATCTTTGACGAAACTGCTGATGTTAACTCAGCGAATGTTACCACTTATCTAAACCAACGAAAAATTCAACTTTGTAGAATGCCATCTCATCTTTATTAAAAATGCGATACATTCCCTGATTTGACTTTTCATGGATTAAGTTTAACTGTCACTTTAAAATTATATCATTTTAAGTTTAAGACGGTGTGATATATTTCGTCAAGCCCTTGGTACTTTTTATTGTTTTCAAAGGAAACCATTTCCCTCTTGCGTATTGAAAACATACCTGGAAGAGAATTAGACGCATCTTTAAAGAAACTGAAAGGCGATAAACTCGAAACGTTATAAAACTTAACAGCTTTCCATCGTCTCGCCTTATAAATAATTTATCCTGATTTTATAACCCCAAACATTCGTAAGATAAACTAGATAGAAATCGGCATTTTTCTTTCCCGTGGAGGTATAAACATTCTCATATGGTGAGTTGCTCTAAAGCTCCAAGCTTTACTTGCGCATTAAGCGAAGCCATCTCTTTATATGCGATAACGCTTCAACGAATAAACCTTTTATGGGCTTATAAAATGTTATTTACATCGGTAAGACTATCCGGATGCGAGAAACGTAATTTTGCGTTCGGAATTCAAAACTCGTATCGAGTTCATTTGTGCTCAAATGGATATCTGCGCAGGCTGATGGCTTCCATGGAAGTCTGTTATAAAAACTAGGATCTGTTCGACTTACCTGCCATCAGGAAATTTTCCAATGTCATTGGATCTGATGGCTTTTACTTTTTGTATTTGAGACCGTTTTTCACGGATTTCCTAAACTTAAGTTTCCTCCCTGGGTGTATTTCTCTCTTCTGTGTCAGTAAAAACGTGCAATGTGTGTGTATGCCTATTACTTGATATTGTATGTCTTGTGTCTGGTATAGCATGGCCAAATATGGCCCTTGCCCATAAAACCCCAATCACCAACCAACTTAAACTTAAGTTTAATGTCCTCTTGGTGAAAGCTATTTTCACTTTAGTGCGGCTATTTGAAACCTGTGTACCATGTATATTAGTGTGCCACAATAATGGCAATTTCGTTCCTTGAAGTTGAAACTTTAAATTGAGTAATATTTAGTCAATGTCAACGGTTTAGTTTTGAACTTTTGAAAAGTATGTTCCCAAATAGTTTCGAGAAATTCTCATATGCTATAACGCCTCAACGTATAAAATGTTATTTACATCTGTAAAGCTATCCGAATGCGAGAGACGTAATTTTGCGTTCGGAATTCAAAACTGGTATTGGGTTCATTTGTGCTCAAATGGATATCTACGGAGGCTTATGGCTTCCATGGATGGTTGGTTTGGTTTGTTGATGTTTTATGGCGCAAGGGACATGTTTGGCCATGCATGGCTCCCGTGCATGGTAACCCAATTGCTCTCTGGGCAGCGGTAACCCAATTGCAAGAGTAACGGATTAGCAACCAGAGTCGAGAGTTAGAAACTCGGTCCAGCCAAAGAGCGTCATGTACATGGGGGCTGGTAAATCTGTCGTGGACACAAATGTCCAAACGTTGGCGTGGTGTGGAAGTTTAGAGGGGCACGCTCAGCCGTTTTTCTCGTCATCTGACCTTGATTCAAAATTACGTCATCTTTGGATCTATCCCTTAGGGATGGATCCCTGACCGTTGCCAATAGGCAGTTGTGTTGCTCCAGTGCGACGTTCCAGTGCGACGTTAATTAACTACCTACCTACCTACCATAAAAGTGTTACAAAATTTCGGACCTGTTTGACTTATCTGCCTTCAGGAAATTGTCCAATGTCATTGGATCTGATGGCTTTTAGTTTTTGTATTTAAGAGCGTTTTTTAGAGTTCAAAGGGATTTCCCAGCTTTAACCTTTAAATTTAATGTCCTTTTCTTAAATTGTCCTTTAATTAATTGTCCTTTTCTTCCCTCTTAGTTAAAAATGTTTTCAGCCCAGTGCAGAGATTTTCAAGCTGTGTTCCGCAGGAAAGGCATTTGTGTGCATTGTGGATGGTAAAAATGCATTTAGTCAGCTTCAAAGGTTTCGTTTTGAAGTTTCGTAGAGTGTGTTCACAAACATTCTCAAGGTAGTGGGTAGGTAGTTAATTGACGTCGCATTGGAGCAACACGACGGACTATTAGCGGCGGTCTGGGATCCATCCTGAAAGGAAAGATCCAAGGACAACGGCTCGTAATTTTGAACCACGTTCAGATGAAGAGGTCAACACCTGAGCTGGCACCTCACTCTCCAAACTTCCACACCAAGCCAACGTGAACCAATTTCAAGATATATCCGTATAAATAATTTTGAGTATTATTTTTTATTGCAAAGTATCATAAATAAATTGTTTCAGAAGGAAAAATTTGGAGGAAAAAGGGTAGGTATTTGTTTTGTAAATCAAGCAAAGTAGTTTCTATTTTTTGCCAGATGAGAAAAAATATACAATTGTTTGACGTGTCGCAGAATTTTAGTAATTAATTTATGTGTGTCATGAGATGAAAAGTGTTAAAAATCGCTGCTTTAACGAGATGATGCAAACTTAACTAGGAAACAAAAACAAAGCGTCTATTGATTTGATGGAAGCCGTGGTAGCCGTAGTAGGAGGGTTGCGAGTTCGAAACTCGATCCAGCCAAAGACCGTCGTGAACACGTTAAATCTGTCGTGGCCTCAAAGGTCCTCACGTTGGCTTGGTGTGGAACTTTGGAGAGGGTGACAGCTCAGGTGTTCTCATCATCTGACCGTGATTCAAAATTACGAGTCGTTGTCCTTGAATCTTTCCATGCGGGATCGATCCCTGACCTTCGCCAATAGCCCATTGTGTTGCTTCAGTGCGACGGTAATTAACTACCTTCCTACCAATTGCGTATGAGCTAAATAAACCGACTCCAATCAACATTACATAAACCATTTACGGAACGACAACCCGAAATAAATTGTAAGCCGACAATCGAAACGTCTCGTGTAATTTAACAAACACTTTTAATCTGAAGCACGAACGAATCCACCCAAGTAGTATCTTCGTTCCTGGTAGTTCAAAATTAACCCTCCTCTTTCGGCGAAGAATTCAAATAAAAAGCAAAAACGGATTTGGAGATCCAGACGGATCAAGACAGAAAAAGCGCCCTTTAGGTTTTATTCACTGAACAAAATAAAGAATCGACGATTCCCTTTATTTATTGATGAAATGGGTTCCCGCGCCATAGAGGATTTGCATAATGAATAACTCTTCTTTCCGGTTTTAAAGTGCGCTTGCAATTAATACGAGCAACGTGATACAAATACCAATGGCAGATGAGATAAATGCAAATGGATTGGCCACTTCGAATACTTTCCGTGTTGCGTGAATTGAATGATGAGGTGCAGTAAGGTGTGCATCACAAGCGATTGACTCATTCGTCTTTGGAGTCCCATCAACACGTTTATTTTTATAGTCCTCAAGGCAGTCGACTTTAAAGCCACTGCACGCCAATAGAACCCGAGTCAACTAGAATCCAGTAGACACTGAGAAACGAAGTTTCGGGATAGCTTTGTTCGTCTTACAATTTTTCACACTACCTATATGGCTTCGCTTCAATGCTCTCAAATCTACTTTAGTCAGTTCCTACTGGATTCAGATTGACCCGGATTCCGTTGATATGAAGTGGCCCTAAAGAAGATTCAGGAAATCCGCTTCAATAAGAAATAGCATGATCATCAAAACCCCTTTCATACTGTCTGAATCCAGAGCTTTAAACTTAAGGACCCTAATCTACGTTAGTCAGTTCTTACTGGATTCAGATTGCCCCGGATTCTGTTGGTATGAAGTGGCCCTAAAGAAGATTCAGGAAATCCGCTTCAATGAGAAAATGCATGATCATCAAAACCCCTTTCATACTGTCTGAATCCAGAGCTTTAAACTTAAGGACCCTAATCTACGTTAGTCAGTTCTTACTGGATTCAGATTGCCCCGGATTCTGTTGGTATGAAGTGGCCCTAAAGAAGATTCAGGAAATCCGCTTCAATGAGAAAATGCATGATCATCAAAACTCCTTTCATACTGTTTGAATCCAGAGCTTTAAACTTAAGGACCCTAATCTACGTTACTCAGTTCCTACTGGATTCAGATTGCCCAGGATTCTGTTGGTATGAAGTGGCCCTAAAGAAGATTCAGGAAATCCGCTTCAATAAGAAAATGCATGATCATCAAAACTCCTTTCATACTGTTTGAATCTTAAGGACCCTAATCTACGTTACTCAGTTCGTACTGGATTCAGATTACCCCGGATTCTGTTGGTATGAAGTGGCCCTAAAGCAGATTCAGGAAATTCGCTTCAATAAGAAATAGCATGATCATCAAAACCCTTTCATATTGTTTGAATCCAGAGCTTTAAACTTAAGGACCCTAATCTACGTTACTCAGTTCCTACTGGATTCAGATTGCTCCGGATTCTGTTGGTATGAAGTGGCCCTAAAGAAGATTCAGGAAATCCGCTTCAATAAGAAATAGTATGATCATCAAACCCCCTTTCATACTGTCTGAATCCAGAGCTTTAAACTTATGGACCGGAATCTACGTTAGTCAGTTTATACTGGATTCAGATTGACCCGGATTCTGTTGGTATGAAGTGGCCCTAAAGAAGATTCAGGAAATCCGCTTCAATAAGAAATAGCATGATCATCAAAACCCCTTTCATACTGTCTGAATCCAGAGCTTTAAACTTAGGAGCCCGAATCTACGTTAGTCAGTTTCTACTGGATTCAGATTGACCCAGATTGACATTGACAAACGAAGATTCGGGATAATTTTGTTCGTCTTACAATTTTTCACACGCGAGATGGAAACTCGATCCAACCAAAAACCGGCGTGTACGTGGGGGACTGGCGCACGTTAAATCTGTCGCGGACTCAAATGTCCTCATGATGACGTGGCGTGGATGTTTGGAGAGTGGCGTGCCACCTCAGGTGTTATTCTCGTTATTTGACCCTGCTTCCAAAGGACGAGGCGTTGTCCTTGGATCTTTCCCTTCGGGATGGATCCAAGACCGCTGCCAATAGCCCGTTGTGTTGCTCCAGTGCGACGTTAATTAACTACTTACCTTCATTAGCCTATCACCATTCATTACATTGGGTCTAAACTGACCAGAAGTTAATGGACGAGATATCTCGTCATTAGAAGAAAACTTCAGATCTTGATCTCGTCAGCATCAAAATATCGTCAGTATCTTGGTGAGGAGATATCTCGTCATTTGGTCAAAATTTACCGGATCTTGATGGACGAGATATCTCATCATTAGAAGAAAACTGACCAGATCTTGATCTCGTCATCATCACAATATCGGCAATATCTTGGTGACGAGATATCTCGTCAAAGCAAAATTGGTCAGATCTTGATGGACGCGATATCTCGTCGAAACAACTTTGAGGGTCAATTTGACCTCGCTCGTACAAGAAGTGCGAAACTATGCCGAAAACCCAGAGTAAGGTTCTTGTTTACATCTTTCAGCCTCATCTTGATTTGGACTCCGGCAAATTCCGGCAAGACCTCAGCGCCCTCTGTTGACGACGGGAGATTCTAAATTTTCCGCGAAACTGTTCGACCTGTGCGTTCTGAAACATTTTATTTGCAAGCCCTGGGCCGTTCATGAGGTATGAGGTACCCACGCCCCGTAAACCTCAATAAACCACATCTTCTAAAAAACATTAGATTTTCTAAAAGTGCACCCTTCGATTACGTATTTAGAAAATAATTTCGAATGACCCACTCTCCGTTCTCCTGGTTCTCTAAATGTCTTGATCCTTTGAGGGATTCACACGCATGATTCCTCCTTGCAACCTACAGTCTTCCCTGCATGACTTCTCACCAAATTTGATCTTTTTGGGGAATAGAATCTTTAAAGCGCATTCTATTCTAAGGAAAGGACCAATGGAATCTTCCAAATGATTCCATTCTAAGAAAAGGAAATATGGAAACTTTCCAAAGGATTCTATTCGAAGGAAAGGATGAATGAAATCTTTCTAAAGAATTCTATTTTGAAGAATAGACCAATAAAATCCTTCCAAAGGATTCTTTTCCAATAAAAGGACCAATAGCATCGTTGCAAAGGATTAAATTCTAAGACAAGGACCAACACTTTTTCTAAAAGATTATATTCTAAGAAAAGGACAGAAGAATCTTTACAAAGAATTCTGGTCTACATAAAGGACCAATAGATTCCTTCTGAATGACTATTCTGAGGAAAAGACCAATAGAACTCATCCAAAGGATTCGATTCTAAAGACCAATAGAAACCTTTCAAAGGTATCGATTCTTGGAAGAACCAGATGCATTGATTGGAAGAACCAGATGCTTCGTTCCAAAGGGTTCTATTCTAAAGACCAATAGACTCTTTTTAAAGGATTCTGTTCTAAGGAAAGGACTGATGAAACCTTTCCAGAGGATTCTGTCTACAGAAAGAACCAGAAGAAAAAAATCCTTCCAAATGATTCTATACTGAGGAAAAGACCAATAAAACCCTTCCAAAGGATTCTATTCTAATGAAAGAACCGATAGCATCATTCCAAAGGATTCTATTCCAATGAAAATTCTAATGAATAATTCTTTGGAAGAATAGCATCATTCCAAAGGATTCTATTCTCAGATAAACACAGATAGAATCTTTTTAATGGTTGAAGAATCCATGGATTTTTTCAAACAATATATGTGGTTATTAGTCATTATGTGTGATCTGGGGTCAAATCAATACTACACTACTCTGAAATCTCATGACCCTCAGAGGGTAAATATTAAATGAACATTGTGTTTTATGACTTTTTTACTGTTCTGTGACTATTGGTGCAATCCAGAAGTTTATTTGCCTGATCGATTAACGAAACTTAGATCTCCTGATATCACTAGCTTCAGCATGCATCTTTGATGAATTTTTAATTCCAAAATCAAGCTAGTGGCCGCGGTAGCCCAGTCGTGGAATAGCAAATGGTGGGTTGCGAGTTCGATACTCCATCCAACCAAAGACCGTAGTATATGTGAGTGATGGTGCGCGTTAAATCTGCCGTGGCCTCAAATGTCCTCACGTTGGCGTGGTGTGGAAGTTTGGAGGATGTGGTTCAGCTCGGGTGTTCATCTCGCCAACTGGCCGTCTTTCAAAATTGCGAGGTGTTGTCCTCGGATCGTTATCCCGGACCGTCACCAATAGATCTTTGTGTTGCTCCAATGCGGCATAAGTTCATTTATCTAACCCCTGAATAAAAATATGAGAGAGATTTTTAATGTAAACTAACCAGATGGTAGGTTTAGGGGTTCAATCGTCCTAATCTAAGCTTCGCCAAACACAAGACAGATAACATCAAGTAATGGATATGCATACGCAGGTAGGTAGGTAGTTGAATTGACGTCGCCTTGGAGCCACAGAAAGGGCTATTAGCGACGGTCTGGGATCAATCACGAAGTGACGTCATGTCCGGAATACGCACAGGAAGGACGTACCACCATAAAAAAACTACCGCCACCTACATTTAGCCTGACAGAAAAAAAATGTACGTATTAGTATGCGGTATGTACGAATCAACTCTCCTGGCAGGTAGATAGTTAATTACGGCTGTCCCTACTAAATCTAAGATAAGTAGGTAGTTAAATTTACTTAGCATTGAAGCAACCAACGACGGTCCGGGATCAATACCGAAGGGAAAGATCAAGGACAACGCCTCGTCATTTTGACCAGATGACCAGAACAACACCCGAGCTTCAACTCTAATTTGGCGTGGTGTGGAAGTTTGGAGAGTGAGGTGCCAGTTCCCTCAGAGAGTGGGGTGACGAGCAACCCTCAGTTGTTTCGTATCTGACTGTGGTTAAAAATTACGTGGTGCTGTCCTCGGATATTTCCAATTGGGATTGATCCCGGACCGTCACCAATAGCCCGTTGTGCTGCTCCAGTGGGACGTTAATTAAAATAAGTCCTCCTTCAAGTCTGATGGAGGTTGTTTGGATGACGTATCTCGTCATTAGAAAAGAACAGACCAGATCTTGATCTCATCATCAAAAAGAAATCGACAATATCTTGACGAGATATCTCGTCATTAGAAGAAAAAAGACCAGATCTTGATCTCATCATCAAAAAGAAATCGACAATATCTTGAGGAGATATCTCGTCATTAGAAGAAAACAGACCAGATCTTGATCTCATCATCAAAAAGAAATCGACAATATCTTGAGGAGATATCTCGTCATTAGAAGAAAACAGACCAGATCTTGATCTCATCATCAAAAAGAAATCGACAATATCTTATCGAGATATCTCGTCATTTGACGAAAACAGACCAGATCTTGATCTCATCATCAAAAAGAAATCGACAATATCTTGAGGAGATATCTCGTCATTAGAAGAAAACAGACCAGATCTTGATCTCATCATCAAAAAGAAATCGACAATATCTTGAGGAGATATCTCGTCATTAGAAGAAAACAGACCAGATCTTGATCTCATCATCAAAAAGAAATCGACAATATCTTGAGGAGATATCTCGTCATTAGAAAACAGACCAGATCTTGATCTCATCATCAAAAAGAAATCGACAATATCTTGAGGTGATATCTCGTCATTAGAAGAAAACAGACCAGATCTTGATCTCATCATCAAAAAGAAATCGACAATATCTTATCGAGATATCTGGTCATTAGAAGAAAACAGACCAGATCTTGATCTCATCATCAGAAAGAAATCGACAATATCTTGACGAGATATCTCGTCATTAGAAGAAAACAGACCAGATCTTGATCTCATCATCAAAAAGAAATCGACAATATCTTGACGAGATATCTCGTCATTAGAAGAAAACAGATCAGATCTTGATCTCATCATCAAAAAGAAATCGACAATATCTTGAGGAGATATCTCGTCATTAGAAGAAAACAGACCAGATCTTGTTCTCATCATCAAAAAGAAATCGACAATATCTTGATGACGAGATATCTCGTCATTAGCAAGATTGGTCGGACACTGATGAACGAGATATCTCGCCGAAACCACTTGGAGGGTTTAAAACGCCCGATTTCGTACACAAACACAACTTCCACTCGAGCATCACAACTCGAAATCCCCCTTTTTTAAAACCGGACCTCAGTTGGAAGAGTAAAGATTAGCAACCTGAGGGTTGTTAGTCCGAAATTCGGTCCAACTCCAAACCGTCGCGTATACGGAGGGGATGACGCACGCTAATCTGTCGTGGCTTGAAATGTCCTCACGTCGGCGTGGTGTGGAAATATGGAGGGAGCGTGCGAGCTCAGGTGTTGACTACGTCATCTGACCCTGGTTCAAAATGACAAGCTGTTGTCCTCCGATTCTTCCCTTCTAGATTGATTCCGGACCTTCTCCAATTACCCGTTGTGTTGCTCCAGTGCAACGTTAATTAAATTATCTACCTCTCTGACCGTGGTTCAAAATTGTCCTCGATCTTCCCTTTCGAGATATACCCCGTCTGTCGCCAATAACCCGTTATGTTGTTCCAATGCGATGTTAATTCAACTAAACACCCACCCCTTTCAAAAAGAACTCTTATAACCAGACCTCTGAGTGCTTAGTTAGATTAATTCCACCGCGTCCATCACAAAGATTAATAACATCAAAACGGTTAATTTAATTGAAACATTGTTGAGATCCAACACCCGAGAACAGAGACGGGCCATTTGATCTATTCCGGATTCTAATTTGTTTCTTCAGCAGTCTGTTCAATTAATTAAATAGCCGGATAGATGGAAGCTAGCGTCTCTTATTTCGCAGATTGTAAGTCAACTAATTAATCACGGGTTGAATAGACGGGCGCAAGATTTTCATTTTATGGCCCTCCTTTTTCAAAAAAAGCACCGGCGGTTAATTACAAGAAGTAGAAATGCCACTTTGGGAGCCCGTTATTTGCTAATTATTTTGTCGCTTTCTAATTAAATGTCGCGATATTAAGTGCATTCCGAACAGAAATTTCGGTATAATCTGAGATCATTGATTCAAGCGGAGGAAGAAAAGAAGGGGAATGTCGGGTTGTGATTAGTTGACTTTGAGACGTTTTGGTGCTTTTGTTTGGGTTGTATTACCGGATTAAAAATGTGTAATGTTCCCAAGAATGAAATTTGGCTGCTTTGGAAAAATCTTATGCACCTGATCTTCTAAGCCGCACGTGATTTATTGGAGTAATGGATTGGTTTACTGGAAATGTGGGAGCGTCATTTGTTTATTTTGAGGCATGTTGGAAGTTTTTATTTTGTGGATTACTACTTGATTAAATGCAAAATGTTATAAAAGTGGAAAGAAGTGAATGTTATAAGTGTTAATAATAAATTTTAGAACACAGTGTTAGTAGTGAATGTTAAAAGAGTGAAAGTCGGTGAGTGTTTCTTGTAAATCTCATCATATCAAACGCTCTTGATTTATTGGAATAATGGATTGGATTCCTGGAAAATGTGATTGGTTTATTTTGAGACATTTCGGTACTTTTGTTTTCGATTACTAACACATTCAATTCGTAATGTTATAAGTGTGGAAAGCAGTGAATGTTATAAGAGTGTTAGTAGTGAATTTTATAACAGTGGAAAGTAGTGAATGTTATGAGTGTTAGTAGTGAGTGTTATGAGTGTTAGTAGTGAGTGTTATAGGCGTGAAAGTCAGTGAGTGTTTGTTATAAGACATCTCATCATATCAAACGCTCTTGATTTATTAAAATAATGAATTGGATTCATGGCAAATGTGAATAGTTTATTTTGAAACATTTCGGTACTTTAACTTTTTGGATTATCACCACATTAAATTCGTAATGCTATAAGAGTGGAGAGTAGTGAATGTTATGAGAGTGTTAGTAGTGAATGTGTTATAAGAGTGGAAAGTAGGGAATGCTATAAGAGTGGAAAGTAGGGAATGTTATAAGAGTGAAAGTTAGTGTTTGTTATAAGACATCTCATCATCTCAACCATTCTTGATTTATTCGAATAATGGATTGGATTCCTGGAAATGTAGGCTTGTGATCTTTAAGGCTTGTGATTAGTTTATTTTGAGACATTTCGGTAGTTTTTTATTTTGTGGATTACTACTTGATTAAATGCAAACTATTATAAGAGTGGAAAGTAGCGAATGTTATAGGAGTGGAGGGTAGTGAATGTTATGAGAGTGTTAGTAATGAATGTTATAAGAGTGAAAGGCAGTGAATGTTATGAGTGAAAAGTAGTGAAAGTTATAACAGTGTTAATAATAAATGCTATAACACAGTGTTACGGAATGTTACAAGAGTGAAAGTTAGTGAGTGTTTCTTGTAAGAAATCTCATGATATCAAACGCTCTTGATTTATTGGAATAATGGATTGGATTCCTTGAAAATGTGATTAGTTTATTTTGAGACATTTCGTTACTTTTACTTTTTGGATTACTACCACATTAAATTCGTTACATTATAAGTGGAAAGTAGTGAATGTTATAAGAGTGTTAGTAGTGAATGTTATAAAAGTATTAGTAGTGAATGTTATAGGAGTGGAAAGTAGTGAATGTTATAAGTGTGAAAAGTAGTGAATATTATAAGAGTGAAAGTTAGTGAGTGTTTGTTATAAGACATTTCACATCATCTCAACCACTCTTGATTTATTGGAATAATGTATTGGATTCCTAGAAAATGTGGGGTTGTGATTGGTTTACTTTGAGACATTTTGGGTGCTTTATTTTGTGGTGTATCACCGGATTAAATGCGTAATGTTATAGTGAAAAGTACTAAATATTATGAGATTGATAGTAGTGAATGTTATAAGATTGAAGTAGTGAATGTTATAAGATTGATAGTAGTCAATGTTATAAGATTGATAGTAGTGAATGTTATGAGTGCTAGTAGAGTGAATGTTATAATATTGATAGTAGTTAATGTTATGAGTGCTAGTAGAGTGAATGTTATAATATTGGTAGTAGTTAATGTTATAATATCGATAGTAGTGAATGTTATGAGTGCTAGTAGAGTGTTATGAGTGTTAGTAGAGTGAATGTTATAAGAGTGAAAGGGGTTAGTTAATGTTTGTTATAAGACATCTCATCATAGTAGTGAATGTTATAAGAGTAAAAAGTACGAATGTTGGTTGTGAATGTTATAAGAGTAAAAAGTAGCATGTTAGTAGTGAAAGTTAGTGATTGTTCTTAGACACCTCATCATATCAAACGCTCTTGATTTATTGGAATAATGAAATGGGTTCCTAGAAAATGTTATCGTGTGATTAGTTTACTTTTAAACATTTGTAATTTTTATTTTGTGGATTACTATCGGATTAAATGCGTAATGTTATAAGAATTACGTAACGCGTAATGTTATAAGAGTGAAAAAGCAGTGAATGTTATAAATTGTTATCCCAAATTTTTGTGTTTATCTTTAATTTCTTTCTATACAAAACGCGCTAATATCAAGCACTCATCTCTGGTCATATTGAAATAGATGATATGATTAGGAAGAATTCCCATCTGCAAAATTTTATCTTTCTAAACAGCATTGTTTTCTCCCATCACATTTGATTTTATCTTCTGCTTGTTTTGTTCATCTGATTTTAATCATCATAGATTTTACTGCTTCCTATCCTATCAATACAAAGAAAATTAACTTTATTGAAATAGAAGGTAGGTAGATAGTTAATTAAAATCACATTGGAGCAACACAACGGGCTATTGGCGACGATCAGGGATCCATCCCGAAGGGAAAGATCCAAAGACAACGCCTCGTAATTCTGAACCACGGTCAGATGACGAAGACAGCATCTGAGCTGGCACCCCACAACGACACTTCCACACCACGCCAACGAGAGAACATTTGAGGCCACGACTGATTTAACATGCACCAGCCCCGTGTACACGACGGTCTTAGACTGGATCGAGTTTCGAATTCGCAACCCTCCGGTTGCTAATCCATTGCTGTTCCAATTGGACTACCGCGGCCCTTATTAAAATAGAAATTTTGCCTTATTAAATTATGTATGCAGGGCTACAACAGGCGACTTTTTGCTATTTTTCAACGTTGGCGACATTTTGCTACTATTTTCCAAGATTGGCGACTTTTGCTACTATTTTCCAACATTGGCGACTTTTTGCTACTACTTTTCAACATTGGCGACTTTTGCTACTATTTTCCAACATTGGCGACTTTTTGCTACTATTTTCCAATATTGAAGACTTTTGCTACTATTTTTAACCATTGACGTCTTTTTAAACAAAATTGTCTCAAAAGCTCCTATGTTCAAAACTTTTGGCAACTTGAAAATTTACCAATGGTCAACAAAAATTAAGTTCCATTTTTAAAACAAATTTTGGATTGCGGACGGAAAAAATATTTTTCAAACTTTTTTGGTGATGATTTTCCAAGGGACGCCAATTTCAAAGTTTTGACGCCAAGCCGAGGCAACCATAAGAAAAAAACACCGCAGTATGGTTGCTGGATTGTCATAAAAACTTATTAAGAAAATATTTAGATTTTAAATTTTAATTCCTTGGCGAAACCTTCAATGTCAGTTTCATACTTAAACAGCACATTTAGTGTTTTAGTAGATTCCTTTTGTATCTGCCAACTAAAATTGTTACAAAGAGTTTAAGAGGAGTCTTTTGCAACTATTTTTAAAAGTTTATGCTACTAATACTATAGTTTCTTAATGCTTTCGCTGTGACAGTTTTGTATATGTATAAGTCATTAGATTGAAAAGTTTTTAATTATTTCATATTTTACTTTACCCACTTATTGATCCTGTACCTCGTGTCCATTTTATGTCTCTAGCGGACAAGAACACTATGTCCACTTGGAACATAGTGTGCTTGTCCACTAGGGATACTATGTCCATTCGGGACATACTGTGCTTGGCATAATTTGTCCCGGGAGACTCAGTGCCAGAAATGTCAACCAACCTGGTCTTATTGAGGTGTCCCAAATGTAACAGGTAGGTAGTTAATTAACGTCACACTAGAGCAACACAACGGGCTATTGGCTACGGTCCGAGATCAATCCCGAAGGGAAAGACCCAAGGACAACGCCTCCTCATTTTGAGCCGCGGTCAGATGACGAGGTCAGCAGTTGATCTGGCACCCCACTCTACAAACTTCCACCCCTCGCCAACGTCAAGACATTTAAGGCCACGACAGATTTAACGTCCAGCCCCCGTGTACACGACGGAATTTGATTGGAGAAAATGTAACGGCTCCATATATATAACTCTTGTGTAGCAATAAAAAAATGAGATATATCCCAAAATTTTGGATAAACTTTCTTGAAGGAAAGACAATTTAAGTTCAAAAAAGTTTTTATTAATATGAAATAATAAAAGATACAGCCATTTTCGAGTGACTAACTTCCATGTGTGATTGTCCCATACGTAAGAATGGAATCACTCTTAACATGGGGCCGCGGTCGCCCAGTTAGAAGAGCAGTGGATTAGCAACTGGAGGATTGCGAATTCGAAACTCGGTTCAGCCAAAGACCGTCATGTACAGGGGGACTGGTGTATGTTAAATCTGTTGTGGCCTCAAATGTCCTCACGTTGGCATGGTGCGGAAGTCTGGAGAGTGAGGTGCCAGCTCAGGTGTTCTCGTCATTTGACCGTGGTTCAAAATTACGAGGCGTTGTCCTCGGATCTTTCCCTTCGGGAATGATTCCGGATCGTCGCCAATAGCCCGTTGTGTCGCTCCAGTGTGACGTTAATTAACTACCTTTCTACCTATTAAACAAATTTCTAAATCAGTGTTTCCGTTTATCAAATTCTCTCGATAATCTATCTCTTGATAACCAATTTCAAAATCTCTTGATAACCAATTTTGACCTCCTTGAAAACCAAGGGATTCTATCTAAGGAAATGCCCAACAGAATCTTTACAAATGATTCTAATCTAAGGAAAGGACCAACAGAACCTTTCCAAAGGATTCTAATCTAAGGAAATGCCCAATAGAATCTTTACAAATGATTCTAATCTAAGGAAAGGACCAACAGAATCTTTCCAAAGGATTCTAATCTAAGGAAATGCCCAACAGAATCTTTACAAATGATTCTAATCTAAGGAAAGGACCAACAGAACCTTTACAAATGATTCTAATCTAAGGAAAGGACCAACAGAACCTTTCCAAAGGATTCTAATCTAAGGAAATGCCCAACAGAACCTTTCCAAAGGATTCTAATCTAAGGAAATGCCCAACAGAATCTTTACAAATAATTCTAATCTAAGGAAAAGACACCAACAAAATCATTCCAAAGGATTCTATTCTAAGGTAGGTAGTTAATTAACGTCGCACTGGAGCAACATAAAGGGCTATTGGCGACGGTCCGGGATCAATTCCGAAGGTCCAAGGACAACGCCTAGTCATTTTGATCCACGGTCAGATGACGAGAACAACACCCACCCCTTGGCTGGCACCCCACTTTTCAAACTTTCACACCACGCCAACATGAGGACATTTGAGTGCACGACAGATTTAACGTCCACCAGCCTCCGTGTACACGACGGTCTTTGGCTGAACCAAGTTTTGAACTCTCCGATTGTCAATTCGTTGCTCTTCTAACTGGGCTCTAATCTAAGGAAAGGACCAACGTAATCATTCCAAAGGATTCCTAATCTAAATTAAAGACCAATAGAATGTTTCCAAAGGATTTTATTCTGCAGAAGGATTTGGTTTGTTTGGGTTTTATGGCGCAAGGGCCATATTTGGCCAAGCTGCGCCATACACAAGACATACAATATCAAGTAATAGACAGACACACAATGAAAGTTTTACTGACACAGAAGAGAGAACCAATAGACTCTTTCCAAAGGTTGTATTATAAGAAAATTACCAATAGAATTTTTCTAAGGGTTGAAAGAATCTATGGGGATTCTTTCAATCAGATTAGGTTGCCTAGTCATTAACTATGTTGTGAGGTATAAGCAATACTTCACTGATCTGTAATCTCGTGAAGCTCAGAGAGTTAAACTGTGTTCATTCTAAAACTTAGAAAGATCAGGAAATACCTCACTTCCTAAATTTAAAAAGAAACTAGAAATCCCGGAAATTGTTTTACCTTTGTACAAGATCCTTTTAGATGTTTCGAAAATAAACAGCCTGCAAAAGTGTTACCGAAAGAGACGTTTCAGACTTTTTATTTCCTTGCTCAGTCTACATCCGAGACTATTTACCTTTTAAAACTGTCATTGAAGTCTAGGTCACTATCCGACATAGATGAAAAAGACGTATCTCTGAGCTGATTTCAGAATTATTTTTTATCTTGAATGGCAATATTTATCTTGGCACTTTGTACAAAAGCATCTATCACAAGAATCACGAACTAAAATATGCAGACATTTTGCAAGATATTATAGCGTCTTTTCCAGTCCATTAAAGTAAATCTGCTTATAGAAGTACAAATATATCGAGTATATGGGATGAACCTAATGAATCTTGACATTAACCCTCTGAGATTTGAGTAGTGTAGTGTAGTTTTTACCCCATAGCACACACTTAATGCCTAAATAACCACATCTATTGTGTGGAAGAAGTCATGGGTTCTTTCAATTTTTAAAAAGATTTTATTAATCTTTCTCTTAGAATAGAATTCCATGGGAAGATTCCATCGCTCCTTTCCTTGAATGGTAGGTAGTTAATTAACGTCGCACTGGAGCAACACGGCGTATTCGCGACGGTCCGGGATCAATCCCGTAGGGAAAGATCCAAGGACAGCGCCTCGTCATTTTGAACCGCGGTCAGATGACGAGGACAACACCTGAGATGGCACCCCACTCTCTAAACTTCCACACCACGCCAGTGTGAGGATATTTGAGGCAACGACAGATTTAACTGCAATAGTCCCCGTGAACACGACGGTCCTACAAGGGCGGAATTGTGGACTTTGGTTCACCACGGAGTAGGGTTCACATACATCCACACATTCTTGGCACAATCCATTTATAGAGTTTGCCCCACTGTTGTAAACTAGCAGCGATTTGGCGACATTGGTGGTTTGGCGACTTTCTTAGGTCGCCAAGAGAGGGTGTACCCGACGCATTCGATATTGAACTAAATACTTCCTTGTTCACGCTCATGGTGTGGTCCATAGCGAACTTCTTTGTTGTATTCGTTTATGGTATAGTCTATAACGTACTTTCGTTTTATTAATTGAACCAGCTCATAGAAGCTAATTGTACCAGCTCATAGGAGCATCTTTGTTAAGTTTTCTAAATAAATAGAAAAACCAATTTGATCTTGTTGACCATTACATTTGGTCCTTACCCAGCCGGAGAAATAGAACTAAATAAGCGAACTTATGGATAAGTCAGATGATAAAGTTTTGATGCTGTCGCTAAATCGCAAAAGAGGAACTGTCCAATCCAGAATAAAATGGGTTCAAACCTTTGATCCATCGGATACCAATGCGCATATTCGAGTAAAGACTAAGTTGGATACTCTCATTGAAACAAGAAGCGGACTTAAGGAATTGTTAAGGGAATACCAAGAGTTCCCTTCCAAAACATGTCGGAGAATCTATAACTACTCTGGAAGATCTGAAGGAAGACCTGTAAAATTTGGAGGTAAGCTTAAAAATCCTCCTTTCCAATTTCGAATCAAATGAAAGAGCAATCGATGGAGATCAACAATCGAGTGTCAAATTGCCAGAAATTTCTCTCCCACAATTTTGAGGAAAATATGAAGAATTTCACAATTTTAAAAGCCAATTTATGTCCATAATTGGTGAAAACAAAAGTCTGAATAACTGCCAAAAGTTATATTATTTGAAAACCTCACTCAAATGGGAAGCTAAGCACATGGAAACATGTGAAGACACTTTTGATTCATTGTTCTCCGCTCTAGAACTAAGATATGAGAATAAACGAGCAGTTGTAGATGCTCACATTAACAATTTGTTAAACTATGGAAAACCGTCGTATGAATCTCATTCTCAGTTTAGGCATTTCTTAAACACTGTGAAACGTAATTTAAGATCATTACAGATTCTTGAATACATAAGAAATGATTTTTCTGATATTTTGATATTGAACATTTTGTTGCAAAAAAATAGATAAAGAAACGCGGAAACAATATGAACTTTCCGCAAAAAAGAACGAGGTTCCGTTTCTTAATGACTTGCTTGCATTTTTGGAAGAACGAACAAATGTTCTTGAAGTATTAGCAAAAAGCAATTGTTCAGCTCATAAAAATGTGTTGAATACAAAACTTCCCGTTTGCAATAAGAATTACTCTTCTCGATCGAAATCTTTTTCGTAAAAACAAACAAGGATCAACGGTTGTTCATCGCCTGCAAAGATGCGAGTCATCCTTTATACCAGGGGTGTCAAACTGGCGGCCCCCGAGGTAATTTTTTGTGGCCCACGATGCTCTGAAATAAAATGAAAACAGGTCAATATGTTATGAAGAAAATAACACTTAGGGGAGATCGAGGCAATACCGTACACACAATTTCGTCATGTTAAAAATGTGTGAGCAACTATTTTCATCCATGAAATTAAATAAAACGGCCTACAGATCAAGATTAACTGATAAACATCTATCTGCCATAATGAAGATTATCTGTTCTCAATCTTTGAATCCAGATATTGGAAAACTAGTAGGAGGAAAGCGCTGGCAAGTTTCCGGTAAAAAAAATTCATTTTAGTTTTATAAATACATTAAATTAAACAACCGTTTAAATAAAAGCAATTATATAGCAATTTTATAAATTATTATCCTAAATTCACTTAATTGCATAATGTGTTTGAATTATCCTATCCATATTCCTGAATCCTCACTTCAAAGTATAATTTTAAGAAAATTTGTAAATGTGATGTGGCCCGCGTGAATCTTACCACTTGCAAAAAATGGCCCGTGTTTTAATTGAGTTTGACACCCCTGCTTTATACCAATGCTCTAAATTCAAGGACATGGATGTGGCGGAGAGATTCGAGATCGTGAAGTGGCATAAACTATGTCTGTGATGTTTACATTCATCTCATCTGGTTTCTCAATGCAGATCTAAAAAGTCGTGTTTTATTTGTGGTAAAGTCACGCATAATACGTTGTTGCACAAAACTTCTAACGATGAGCAGGGATCGCAGTGTAATAATTCTCACCAATTCTTGAACTGTCAAACTGAAGAGAACTGATAATGCATCGCAATCATGTTTCATCACATCCTCGTGCGCTCAAGCATTAGGACTGAAAAAAGAAAGAATTTTCATTCCAATTAGTGGTTTAAATGATTGTTCGCTAAATGTTAAATTGCAAGAGCTCAAATGTCAGATTTGTTTGGCAATTCCGAATGGACTCTTGATTTACTCATTGTGCCTAAAATTACGGATGTTGCACCGTCTAGTTATTTGGACATATCTAAAATAAAAATTCCAGAAACGATAACCCTTGCGGATCCGGATTTTTATATTCCTAAAAAGATAGATTTGTTGATAGGAGCGGAACTGTTTTTTGATTTGTTGAAATCTGACAAAATTTATTTAGAAGATAAGCTTATTTTACAGGATAGTTTTGGATATTTAGTGTCAGGTAGCGTTGGAAGCCAAATCTAAAACCCAGGGTTACCAACAGTTGTCTTTTAACTAGAAACACTGGCAATTTGAATGACTTTGAAGGTATTTTGGGAGATTGAAAATCTTGAGGAAATCAATCCTCCAATAAGTAATGAGTTGAAATATTGCGATGAGCATTTTATGAAAACTTATAAAAGAAACGCTGATGGCCGTTATGTTGTGCAGATGCCGTTAAAGCCTGACAGTTGTGAAAACAAATTAACTTTGGGGATTCAAAAGAAATAGCTACAAAACGACTGGATTATATATGGAGAAGATTAGAACGGGAACCTAAAATGAAAGTTCTCTATACTGGATTTATGGAAGAGTCCAAATCGTTAGGTCACATGGAAGAGACGACAGATGAAACCTCTTCTGCATATTATTTGCCTCATCACGGTGTGTATCGCCCAGATAAAAGTAGCACCAAACTTCGCGTTGTGTTTAATGCTAGTTCCAAAACGTCCAATGGAAAATCTCTCAATGATATTATGCTTAAGGGTGGGGTGATTCAAGACGACTTGTTTTCAATAATGCTAAGATTTCGCAAACACATTTATGCCCTCACAGCGGACATCGAAAAAATGTACCGTCAGATTTTGATAGACCCATCTCAATATCACTTTCAACGAATTCTTTGGAAAGAAAGTATCAGTGATCCTGTTAAGATATACAATCTTCAAACGCTTACTTATGGAACAGTTAGTGCTCCTTATCTGGCTACTAGAACTCTACAGATGAAGAAAAGGACTTTCCTATTGCGTCTTCCGTTGTGTTATCTGATTTTTACATGGACGATGTGCTTTCCGGAGCTTCAGAACTTGATGTAGTGAAAGGCATCCAAAGGGACTTAATTGAATTTCTTAAACGAGGTAAAAATGAATCTTCATAAGTGGTTTACGAGCAGTCCTGAATTAATCCATGAAAAAGTAAATCAAAATTATCGTTTTCAGTATACAGTTGATGATATAGCAGTAAAGGCTTTGGGTATGCACTGGAACACACAAAGTGACTCCTTTAAGTTTCAAGTGTCAATTAATGAAAGGGAAACTTACACCAAACGAGAAGTGTTATCTACTATTGCCCCCGGATTTATGATCCTTTAGAACTTATTGGACCAGTCATAACAATTGCTAAAGTATTTTTGAAAAAACTCTGGCTCTTAAGAATTGATTGGCATGACAAATTGCCCATTCCTATAGCCCAGCAATGGACAAAATTTTTGGCTGCACTCCAGAAGATAGAACATTTCCAGATACCTAGATGTGTTTCGTCCAAACAGGCAGGAATAATTAATTTGCACGGATTCGCTGATGCTTCAGAGTCAGCTTATGGAGCAGCTTGCTACATCCAAATTGTAGCTGCCGGTGAACCAGTTCATTACCAATTACTATGCAGCAAATCACGTGTTGCCCCTTTGAAAACTATTACTATACCTAGACTTGAACTGCCTGCTTGCCTTCTTGTACAGTTGGCGAACGAAGTTCTAACTGCTCTCAGGTTAGAAATTAACAACGATTGCCCTTGCTTGGATAAACACTCCTCATCATCAATTAAAGACATTCGTCAGCAACCGTGTGTTTCAAATTCAGCGACTGAGCGAGCAGCATAAGTGGGGACATGTTTCAACAAGCAACAATCCTGCGGACATAATTTCCAGAGGAATGTATGCTGAGGAGCTAGTTTTGAATCAGATGTGGTGGAAGGGTCCACCATTCCCTTTAAAAGAGGCAACAATCCCTCTTTCCGATCCCGTGAACAGTACTGTGGACAATCATTATCTGATTGAACTTAAGCGTAACCACGAAAAATACCATTGTTGATGAAGTTATATGTTTAACCAACAATTACTCAAAACTAATTAGAATCTTAAGTTATATTTTCAGGTTTCTTAGAAATTGTAAAAGTGTAAATGGTCGAATATCAGGAAGGATTCAAACTCAGGAATTACTCACGTCGAGAAATATACTTATTGAGAGGATCCAGACAATTAATTTTGGGGAAGAAATATCCCTACTAAAGAAAGGTTTGGATCCCTAAAGGAAGTAAGTTAAAGTTTTTACACCCTTTTTTAGATAAAGAGGGTCTACTTCGAGTGGGTGGTAGGCTGACTAAAGCAAATTTGAATTATGATCAGAAACATCCTATAACATTGCCTGCTGGCCATAAATTAACTAGAATGAGTATGGAATATTTTTTTCATAAACGCGATTTACATGTTGGACCTCAAAGTTTGCTAAACACTGTTCGTCAAATTTTTTGGCCAATTAATGGTCGTAATTTATCTCGATCTGTAGTTCACTATTGTCTCCAATGTTATAGATTGAAACCAAAAATTGAACATCAATTAATGGGGGAACTTCCTCTCGAACGAGTGTCTCCTAGTCCTCCATTTACAACACTGGGTTGGACTTGTGTGGACCATTTATAATTAAATACAGAGGACAGAGAAAGGGAATTTTCCACAAAATTTACATTGCTATCTTTATTTGCATGGCTACAAATGCTGTTCATTTTGAATTTATAAGTGACCTAACATCTGAAGCACTAATTGCCATTCTTAAGAGACTTTTGCACGTCGTGGCAAGTGTTCTACAATATTTTCTGATAACGCTACTAATTTTGTTGGTGCTTGGTCAGAAATTCGTAGGTTACAAGGTTTGATAAAAAGTGAAGACGAAAGTCTAGAAAATTATTCGTCATCTGAAAATATTAATTGGAAATTTATCCCTCCGAGATCCCCAAACTTTGGTGGGCTCTGGGAAGCTGGTGTAAAATCATTCAAATTTCATTTGAAAAGAACTATCGGGGATTCTTAACTAACTTTAGAAGAATTTTTGACTGTATCAAATGAAATGAAGGCGTCCTAAATTCTAGACCTCTTACGCCCTTATCACCAGACCCTGATGAGATTTCGAGGTTTTAACGCCCGGACATTTCCTCATTGGACGTCCATTAAATAAAATTCCCGAACCTGAACTTATAGATATTAGCGAAAGCAGATTATCATGTTGACAAAAAACAACAAAAATTGTCCAACAGGTATGGAAAAGTGGAGTTCTAGCTATTTAAATCATCTTCAACAGAGAGCCAAGTGGCAATTCGAAAAAGAGAATGTTACTCCAGGTGCTTTAGCACTATTAAAGGACGATAATTTACCACCTTTAAAGTGGTCTATTTGCAGAATTCAGGACATTATACCTGGTTCTGATGGAAAGGTTCGAGTAGTAATAGTGTCAACACCACAGGGTGAATTTAAGAGGCCCATTTCCAAAATATGTTTGTTACCAATTAATGTGAATTAAATTAAATTATTGTGTTCTTATTGTGCAATTTAGTATATTATCAATGTTGTATTTCTTTGTATTTATATATAGTTTGTATTTGTTCAATTGTATTTTGAAATATGAATATTTCAAAGTCGGGCGGAATGTGTGAACTAGCAGCGATTTGGCGACATTGGTGGTTTGGCGACTTTCTTAGGTCGCCAAGAGAGGGTGTGCCCGACGCATTCGATATTGTACTGATTACTTCCTTGTTCACGCTCATGGCATGGTCCATAGCGAACTTCTTTGTTGTATCCGTTTATGGTATGGTCCATAACTTACTTTCGTTTTATTAATTGCACCGGCTCATGGGAGCATCTTTGTTAAGTTTTCTAAATAAATAGAAAAACCAATTTGATCTTGTTGACCATTACATCCCACGCTAATTCTAAAAGGAAGATAATCAGTGTCTTAATCCCGACAAGCCTCTAAAGGTAGTTTAACTCATTGGAAAGTTCTGTTATTTCTAATCCAATACTTTGTTAATCATTCAGAATGAAAAAATGTAAACGAAGACATCAAACCTCCGATCTGAGTCTTGGTCGCACATCATCAAAGCTATTAAGCTATTGACACAAGGAATATCCGTAACATAAAGATCTTCCCAATCCAAGCTCTTCGACTCATTACTGTTTCTTTTGTGTTTTTTTACTAAGATACCCTTTAAGAGTGTTTTTATCAATTGGAAAATTGTTTTGATTCCATATTTTGTTAATCACCCAATCCATATAGATGACTATAAATCATTTGTAATTGTTTCACTTCTCTTTTCATATCTGCTAATCAATCGACTTTAACTCGAAGACAATGTAAACATCGACATCGACCTGAAATTCGGTCGCGCATCATCCAAGCTATTGACGCAAGAAATAAACGTGATCCAATCCAATTCCTAATCTATGCTCAGTAACTGATTATGTTTCTCTCTTCTGTTCTTTACTAAGGTAGCCTGTATAGTTAGTTTAACCCATTGGAAAATCTTGTTTCAAAAAAATTTTTTGTTAATCATTCAATACATGTTTGTGGAGAAAATGTAAACAAGGACATCCAAACTCCGACCTGAGACTTGGTCGCGCATCATTCAAGCTATTGACCCCAGAAACAGCCATGATCCAATCTACTTAAACTATGCCCAATAACTGACATTGTTTCTCTTATACCCTCTTTGCTATCAAGAAACCTTTAAAAGTAGTTTAATCATTGGAAAGTCTTGTTGTTTCTAACACAATACTATGTTATCATTCAATCCGTAGGAGCGAAGAAAACGTAAACAAGGACATCAAAACTCCGATCTGAGACTCGGTCGCTCATCACCCAAGCCATTGAAGCAGGAAATAGCCGTTATCCAATCCACTTCCAGGCGAAGTTGAACACATTGGAAATTCTGGTTTCTAATGCAATTCTTTGTTAATCATTTAATCCGTGGGCGGGAATAAACGTCAACAAGGACATCAAAATTCCGACCTGAGACTCGGACGCGCATCATCCAAGACATTGACGCAGGAAATAGCCGTGATCCAATTGAAATTCAATCCATTGAAAATTCTTGTTTCTAATGTAATTCTTTGTTAATCATTCAATCAGTAGGCGTGAAGAAAATGTAAACAAGGACATCGAAACTCCAATCCGAGACTCGGTCGCGCATCACCCAAGCCTTTGACGCAGGAAATAGCCGTGATCCAATCCACTTCGCAATCGAAGTTCAACCCATTGGAAATTCTTGTTTCTAAGACTTTGTTAATCACCCAATCCGTAGGCACGAAGAAAATGTCAACAAGGACATCAAAATTCCGACCTGAGACTCGGTCGCGCATCATCCAAGACATTGACGCAGGAAATAGCCGTGATCCAATCGAAATTCAATCCATTGAAAATTCTTGTTTCTAATGTAATTCTATGTTAATTATTCAATCAGTAGGCGTGAAGAAAATGTAAACAAGGACATCGAAACTCCGACCCGAGACTCGGTCGCGCATCACCCAAGCCATTGACGCAGGAAATAGCCGTGATCCAATCCACTTCCCAATCGAAGCTCGGCAATTGTCGGTCGATCGCCCATCACCATCAGCATTTATCCCGTCTTCTCGTTCCAATCCCAACCCGTTCCCCCTTTAATTCAAAGCTTACTAATAGTTCGGCTCATTTAATCCCTCAAGCAGGGGATGAAGCCTGTGCTTGGGGCTAATTTCCATTTCAGTTTTCGCATGAGTCAGCATTAGCTGCCAGTAGCAGCAGTTGCCTGTCTTGCGATGAGGCACTAATTTCATAGGGTGTCTGGGCCACAGGCAAATGACTCCACTATTTTCATTTTTCACTTATTTAGGGGGTGGATCGTTTTTAAATGAATTTTTTCCCGCTGTCCCTTATTCCTTCCCAGAGCGGGCATTTCGAAAATGAATAGGAGATCGATACATCTCCGTGGAATGTTAGGCGTGTTATTTGAGATTCATTTGTTTTCAAGCATAGATATGCACATAGTTTTGCAGTTCTGTGTTATCTAGGGTTCGTCATGGTTTGGGTTTGCCCACAGCCCTAGTAACCTGGAGAATTAAATTCGATTCCTCCCTGGGTGCATTTATCTCTTCTGTGTCAGTAAAACTTTCCTTGTGGGTGTATGTCAATTTACTTGATGTTGTTTGGACCAGCTCGATCAAACATGGCCCTTGCGTCATAAAACCCAACCAACCACAAATGCAATCTAAACAGGTGCGAGATTAGATAAAAAGTATCCAACCTGTGGCCAGAGAAATAAACAACTCGAATAGTTGTGTGTGCGTGTGGAGAGATTGTGAGGTTTTGCTTTGTCAAGAGGAGTAAAGCAGGTGTCATTTTTAAGAAAAGAAGCTTTGAGTTTTTCTGTATTTTTGTGAGGCTTAACCAAAGAAATTAACAGAAAACTCAAAAGTAAATAACAAAGATAAGTTCAGAAGCCTCACACAAGTACAGAAAAACTCAAAGCTTTTTCTTAAAAGTGGCTCCTGCTTTACTCCCCTTGACAAGGTTCAGGTGTGACCTCGTCATCTGACCGGGGTCCAAAATTACGTGGTGTTGTCCTCGGTCTTTCCCTTCAGGTTTGATCCCGAACCGTCGCCAATAGCCCGTTGTGTTGCTCCAGTGCGACGTTAATTAAATTACCTACCTACTCCCCTTGCCAATGTAAGCGGGCTCACTCCCTTTACATTTTTACATCTTATTCTCTTGTTCTCATGAAACAATTTATTTTTCTGGTAGTTTTAGCTAAAAAGCTAAAAAAAACGAGGAATAAACATTAATCAAACAGAACGTATATATATATTAAAAATCCAAAAATGCAAAATAGTAAAAAAGCTAGAAAGCCATAGAACGGGCAATAAACATTAATCAGATTCTTCACTCTATAATTTCCCTTTAATTTTTCTTTTGTTAATTATACATATATACGTATATAAGCCTTGATGGTTGAAACAATCTACCATCAAAGCTTTTAAACAGGAATTTTATTATTTTTGTTAACATGTGGACGTTTTTATCATACCGGATCAACTAGTTTTTACAAGAGGGCATTTGCGAATAATTAGCATCTTTTATAATTGCTTTGTATGTTGGCAACATGACTTTTGACTTATTCAATTACGTAATGCCAACGTTTGAATTTATCTAGAATATAACTTCTTATTTAATTCATATAAATTTTCTATTGTTTTGATTCTGACATTTAAAATTGGTTAGTCGCACTGGAGCAACACAACGGGCTATTGACGACGGACGGTCCGGGATCGATCCAGAAGGGAAAGCTCCGAGGTCAACACCTCATAATTTTGAAAATCACGGTCAGATGACGAGGTCAACACTTGAGCTGGAGTTTCATTCTTCAAATTTCCATACCACGTCAACGTGACAAGAAAATTAGGAATAGTATGCTGCGATTTCGAATTCATCCCTCTGGGAAGGTTTACACACATGATTTCCGACCTTGTGTGTGTGCGCCATAAAACCCCTAAATTCAATCCAATCCACATCATTTCCACCTTGTTAACTAGTCTTCTCTGCATGACTTCTAACCAATTTTACCTCTTTACCAATAGAATATTTCCAAATAATTATATTCTATGGACACAGGAGCAATATAACCTTTCCAAATTATTCTATTCCAAGAAAAGGGGGAGGAATATAATATTTTAAAAAGATTCTAATTTAAGTAAAGGACCAATGAAGTATTTCGAAATGATTCTTTTCTTTGGAAATGAGCAAAACAGCCCTTAAAATTATTCTATTCTAAGGAAAGAAGCAATAGAATATTTCCAAAGGATTCTATTCCAAAAGAAAAGAGCAATAAAACTTTAGCAAAAAGGAGCGATAAAATGCTTCCAGATGATTAATTTCTTTGGAAATGAGCAAAAGAATCCTTCAGAATTATTTTATTCTACTGAAAGTGGTATCTGTGGATTCTTTTCTTTGGAAATGAGTAAAAGAATCCTTCAAAATTATTCTATTCTAAGGAAAGGAGCAAAAGGATCATTCCAAAGGACTGCATTCTAAGGAAAGGACCAATAGAATCTTTCTAAAGGTAGAAAGAATCCACAGATTCTTACGAAAGATGTGGCTATTTAGCTATTATGTTTATATCGTGGGATAAAAGCAACACTACACTACATGCAAATCTCTCGACGCTCAGAAGGTTATTGCTTTGCCCTAGTCCGCTTAATTACAGAGCACATTTTTCGTTACTCTACCTTTAAGTTGAACTAGAGATGAGAATGCGTCATTTTTCTTTTTGTTCTCGAAGCTTTATTATTTCTATTTTTTTCAAGTAAGTGCTGAGTAATATTACTTTACGTAAAGTGAATCTCTTCCGAAGCTTTCGTCATTCACTAAAATGAGGCATTTGTTCCGATCGAAGCATTTATTAAAAGGACGAAAGTGCTTTCGAATTTAATTTAGAGTGCATGCTTTTTATTAACTTTTCGAACCTGTTCTCTTCTCGTAATAAGTCGACGGGAATATACATTCTTTTTTCAACCCTACTTAACATGGAAATGCAATTCGCAAAATTCTCGAGGAGTTCTGGGAAAGTTCTCGGAAAATCTGGGAAGTTTTAGGGAATTAAGCAAGGTTCCATCACTGTGAAAATACGCCAAAATCTGAAGTCCGTCGATTTATTTTTAACTACGACATTGAGAATTGTTTATATTTTCATCTTTCTGTGAAGGACAGTTGAAACAGTAGAATCGCATTATAACAACCGTGAGTGACGTTATATCAAATAGTCGTTTTATCGAATATTCCATGGTGGGGGTGAGGGAATGACGATTTTCACATATTATAAATTTTTGCAATTTCGGAAGAAAAGCACTCTGATAATTTCTGTCTCAATGAACAACGCTGAGAGCTTCATCTCTCTAGTGTTGAGAAGGTATCCTAGAGTTAACTAATACATATACATTTTTGCAATTTCAGAAGAAAAACACTCCAAGCTATCCAATATTTATTTTTTTGTTTCAATAGACAGTGCCAAGCGCTTAGTCTTGAGTGGATGAGGCATTGCTAGCTAACTAAACCTTATACATTTTGGCAATTTCAGAAGAAAATTCTATAAGCTTTCTAAGCTTTTCCTTTTTTGTCTCAATGGACAGCACTGAGCTCTTTGTCTTGGGTAGAGGAAGTATCACTAAGAGAGAAGAACCTTATGAATTTTTGCTATTTCAGAAGAAAAGCACCCGATCATTTCCAAGATGTTCCTTTCTTGTTTCGATGGACAACGCTGAGCGCTTTGTCTTAGAGGAGGCATCGCTAGCTAACTAAACCTTATACATTTTGGCAATTTCAGAAGAAAATTCTGTAAGCTTTCTAAGATTTTCTTTTTTGTCTCAATGGATAGAGCTGAGCTCTTAGCTTTGGGTAGAGGAAGCCTCACTAAGTAATACCTTATTAATTTTTGCTATTTCAGAAGAAAACACTCCTAGCTTTACAAGATTATCTTTATGATTCAATCTATAGCACTGAGCATTTCTTCTCATGCTAAATGTAGGTGGTAGTATTGTTTCTGCGGCGATTCGTGTATCCTCTACGTATTCCGGACGTGACGTCATTTGGCTTGTTTATCGAATACGGCTTCAGCGCTTCGCCAATAAAAATGTCAAAGAATGAAATTCCGAATTGGTATAAGATATTTTATTGGTCAACATCAATTAACTCCAAAAATCGCCAAAACAGCAATAAATACATTTTAAGGTAGCCCCGATATGTACGTATGATGCGAAAAGATGTGGCTGGATAGACAGTTGAAATTACATCACAACCGGAGCAATACAATGGGGTACTGACTTCTCGGATTTCTGGACTTCCTTTCTCGGACATATTGTGCCAAACACAAGGTAAAGACTACTTTTGACGAGTGACAGAAAACGTAATTATAAAAAGTATTTTTTAGACGCTTTTGACTGTAGATCAGCGCTGTTTTAAAATTGCAAATAGAAAACAACACCGTCATATTTGCAATAATAATACCTGTAAAGCATAGAATAGGAAAATAAAACTGAGAACGAAACAAAGACCACATAGTAAAGAAATATAATCTGAGAGATAAATAAGAAGATACGGGAGAAGATAAAAAAAGATATGAGAGCAGTAAAAAGGTGTTAATGCTATCATCTTTGTTGATTTCTATTGTACTCTTTCGGATCTCTCCGTCTATGTGAAATTCTACACTTATTCAGTCCGTCCAATCATCAATTTGGAAAGCCACAACGAAACTGGACTCGGTACCAATTACTCCCTGTTATCGAATACCCCAAACGACGCAAGATTGTTCCCTGCCCGTATTCGTTATCCCAATGCCCTGCTTCAAATCCTCTACAATGAACTGTATTGGTCTAACTGATGAACATTGATGGTAACGAAAAGCACGATGTATATCAAGCACTTATTTAACATGCACAAAAGTTAAATCTGTCCTTATTCCTTGGCACAATTATTGCACAGCTTTATTACAGCAACCTTTCCGTATATTGCGCATCAAAATATAGCAAATAGGCAATGTCCCCTTTTAACCCTCCAAGTGGTTTCGACGAGATATCTCGTCTATCAAGATCTGATCAATTTTGCTAATGACAAGTTATATCGTCTTCAAGATACTGGCGATTTTTGATGACGATAAGATCAAGATCTGGTCACTTTTCTTTCAATGACGAGGTGTCTCGTCCATCAAGATCTGGTCAGTTTTGCTAATGCCTCGAGAGATTCCTCGTCGAGACAGCCACCAGGAGGGTTGATAGTAATCCCATATGAGTTTTCGATGAATTTCATCAAACTAGTCTGTTATATGACATACTCTGTGTTTACTTCTGTGTCAGTAATGTCAGTCTTTCCTTACGTGTATGTCCATTACTTGACATTGTATGTCTTGTGTTTGACGCAGCTTCGCCAAATATGGCCTTTGGCCATAAGACCCAGCCCAACCAAACAACCCTTGGTGAATTGTGCTTTTTCCTGTTCCCAACGAAGAGTTTCCAAGAGATGTATCGAGGAGTTACTGTATTATGAATACAATGAAGGTTCAACACTTTAAACGAAGAAAATAGACAACAGACCAAGTCCAAATAGTATATTACTCCACATTACTCCAAAATCTCCACATTTCCCGATACCAGGGTACCGGTGAAACCTCCCTCACCCTGTGGCCCTGCATGCCACTATGCATTTACAATATCTGGAAATAGAATGATCGATTTGAAGTGAACTCGCGAATGATCATCTTATGCTATCGATTGCCAACGACGCGTAATTGGGAAACAGTATAGAAGTCTAAACAATATATTACAGTACATCTCTCCACATTTCCCGGTACCTCTCCACATACCCGGCGAACACTCCGGCATGCGGTAGCCCTGCTCGCCACTGTCCATTTACAATACCTGGAACTATAACGATCGAATTGAAATGGACTAGCGGGCAATCGTCACCTGCTATCGATAGCCAACAACACGCACTTGTTTGCCTGCTCGCATAAGATTACTGAAAATAAATGCAATGAAGATTCAACTTTCTGAAATTAGAAAATGGACCAAAGTCCAAATAGTACATTACAGTGTAACTCTCCACATATCCCCGTACTCGTTTGTCGGTGGACCTGCATACCACTATCCACTTACAATATCTGGTACTATATTGATCGTTTTGAAGTGGATTCGCGAGCAATCATCCCCGCTATCTATATCCAACGACGCTCACTTGTTTGCCTGCTCGCATACTGAAAATAAATGCAATGAAGATTCAACTTCCTAAAATTAAAGAATGGACCAAAGTCCAAACAGTACAGTTCCCAGTACAGTTCATAGCAAACATTACAGTACAACTCTCCACATATCCCGGTACTCGTTTGTCCGTGGACCTGCATACCACTATCCATTTACAATATCTGGTTCTATAATGATCGATTTTAAGTGGACTCGCGAGCAATCATCCCCGCTATCGATATCCAACGACGCGTACTTGTTTGCCTTCTCGCATATAAGTTCTCAGCCAGGGCCTCTATCAATGTTTGCTTCAAATCAGATCTCTACAATGGACTTCAACCAATTATCCCCTGAACTGTATCGGCCAAACTGATGAACATTGATGATAATGAAAAGCAGGATTCTAGGAAGGAGGGGGAGTATTGAGATTACCTATTTAACATTCCCGTTCCCTGCTAATGGGAAGTAATTAACGTTGGAGAACTGTGGGTAAGGGGGGAGGGTTTCGAAACACGGTACAAAGATTGATGGCGTTAATTATCGTTAATCGATCTCTATCCTCCTCTTGTGTTTGAAATTTTAGCTTGGGGTTAAAATTTAGCCCCGGATTCCGAACTTCTTCATGGTCTGTCATAATTCACGCGGAAGAACTGCCTAACCTAAATAGTTGTTGGGAACTTTCGGACGAAAGAATGCGGGTGTAAAATTGGGAGCTTACGCCGCGGATCCTGAAGGATGGTGGATTAGCTTTTTCGGTGTCTTTCGGATAGTTAGGGATAACTTGCACCCAGTGGTGTTTGGATAGTTTGTAAATATTTCGTTAAATGGCGGAGGGTTCCATCAATCAACGGCAACTTCTGCGGGGGTACAGGAAGGGGTGCCCTGATCTCATCTCTTAACAATTAGAGGAATGCTTGGGGTTTCATGAAACTTAGATTGAGTTGGGAATTTTTGCTTCAAGTACCTAAAGTTTTGAGCAAATGAGGTAGGTAGTTGAATTAACGTCGCACTGGAGCAACGCATCTGGCTATTGGAGACGTCCAATCCCGGGGGGAAGATCCGAGCACAACGCCTCGTAATTTCGAACCACGGTCAGATGACGAGAACAATACCTGAGCTGGCACCCCACTCTCCAAACTTCCACAGTACGCCAGCGTGAGGACATTTGAGGCCACGACATTGAGTGTACACGACGGTCTTGGACTGGACCGAGTTTCGAACTAGCAACTCTCCTGTTGCTAATCCGTTTCTCTTCCAACTGGACAAGACGTGGAAGTTTGGAGAGTAGGCACCAGCTGGGGATGTTGACCTCGTCATCTAACCGTGCTTCAAAATTACGATGTGTCCTCGGATCTTTCCCCCTCGGAATTGATCCCGAACCGTCACCAATAGCCTATTGTGTTGCTCCAGTGCGATGTAAATTCACCTAACTTGTATGTGTATGCATTTACTTGAAGTTTGGCGCAGCGCTGGGCCAAAAAAAAATGGCCCTTGCAAAATAAAATCCAACCAACCTGTTTCTTGGTCGAAAACAGGCAGACATGTTCTAAACAAAATAAGCAGAACTTGTACAAAAATTCCCGAAGGAAGGTGGAGAAACTTTTTTCTGTCTTTCGATAATAATATTTTGGGCAGTGGTGTGTTTAGAGTTTAGAATACTTAAATGTTATTGGGGATTTTTAGTTTAGATATCTAAAGTTCTGCATAAAACGAACAAGTTAATACCGGATGGCATACTTATTTCTACTCAATTGTTTCAGGCATGTAAATGAGCTGATGCTACACTGGTGTTCAAAATTAAGAGAAATTAGTTACGTACATAGGTTGAAATAATACAAAAGTAACCATACAACAGTTATGGTACACACGCATGATTGTGCGTAAGATTCATCAGCACAGGAAGGTCTAAAACAGATGTTACAATATCGACACAAAAAATAGGTTAATAGGGGTTATTGTCCCCTCTTACAGTTATGCAGCTCTCACAACGTGAATTCATACTGGAAATGAGGCAGTTTATGAGTCCCTGTGGCAGTCGGTTCCACTCCTCCAAAAACCCTGTTTTCAGGTTCTGGGAGGGGGAAGGCGAGTTGCAATTGCCCTCTCAAGAGCGTCCCAGATATGCTCTATAAGGTTTAGGTCTGGAGATCAGGCTGGCCAATCCATCCGGAACTTTCCAGATATTCGTCGACCATATGAGCAGACGAGCGTCTTCGTCATACTGGAAATGAGGCAGTTTATGAGTCCCTGTGGCAGTCGGACTGAGGAAATGCATGCCGAAAGTATTGAAGAACATGTTTCATGCAAAGGAAATTTCGTATGTTCTAAACAAAATTTTGAGGCAGAAATTTTCTTGATAAAAAAACAGAAGTTATGTCAGGTCTCCCGAAAGATCGGGATTAGTTTTTACGGTATCTTTGGATAGTTAGTAATAACTTGCGCTGCGGTGTTTAGCTTGTAAATATTCTCCGGTACCCGATTAGGTAATTGGTCCAAGTGCCAGCTCAAATGACGGATTAAAGCACCAGCTTAAATGACGGACCAGCTACCAGTTTAGATGACAAGTTCCACAGTACCAGTTTAGGTGACTAGAACAAGTGCGAGGTTATATAATTGGCTCCAGTGTCAGTTTAGACGATGGGTCGAAGTTCCAGGCTAGATCGCGAGCTCCATTTCCAATTTAGATGACGATTCCAAGTACCAAGAAAGATGAGTCCCAGTTCCAGGTTAGATAACTGGCTCTAGTATCAGTTTGGACAATGGGTCGAAGTACCAGGCTTGATCACGAGCTCCATTTCCAATTTAGATGACGATTCCAAGTACCAAGAAAGATGAGTCCCATTGCCAGGTTAGATAACTGGCTCTAGTATCAGTTTGGACAATGGGTCGAAGTACCAGGCTTGATCACGAGCTCCATTTCCAATTTAGATGACGATTCCAAGTACCAAGAAAGATGAGTCCCATTGCCAGGTTAGATAACTGGCTCTAGTATCAGTTTGGACAATGGGTCGAAGTACCAGGCTTGATCACGAACTCCATTTCCAATTTAGATGACGATTCCAAGTACCAAGAAAGATGAGTCCCATTGCCAGGTTAGATAACTGGCTCTAGTATCAGTTTGGACAATGGGTCGAAGTACCAGGCTTGATCACGAGCTCCATTTCCAATTTAGATGACGTGTCCAAGTACCAAGAAAGGTAGGTATTCAATTAACGTAGCACTGGAGCAACACAACGGGTTATTGTCGACGGCTCGGGATCAAACCAGAAGGGTAAGATCCGAGGACAATACCAGGTAATTTTGAACCACGGACAGATGACGAGATCATACCTGAGCTGGCACCCCACTCTTCAAACTTCCACACCACGACAACGCGAGGACATACGACAGATTTAACGTGCACCAGCCTCCCACGTACACGACGATCTTTGCTTGGATTCGAACTCGCAACCCTCCGGTTGCTAATCGGTTACTCTTCCAACCGGGCTACTGCGGCCCCAAGAAGAAAGATGACGAGTCCCTTGCCAAGTTAGATAACACTTTCAAGTATCAGTTTAGATGATGGGTATACAAGTACCAGTTTAAAGGACGTACCCATCATTAAATTAAAATGTGTATTCCATGTACCAAATACCATGTGAAAAGTATAACTTACACACAAATGCAAATTTCCTTGTTCCTTTCCGAGAGTGGGGTGCCAGCTCAGGTGTTGCCTCGTCATCTGACCGTGGTTCAAAATTACGTGGTGTTGTCCTCGGATCTTTCCCTTTGGGATTGATCCCGGACCGTCACCAATAGCCCGTTGTGTTGCTCCAGTGTGACTTTAATTGGAACCCCCCCCCCCCTGTTCCTTTCCATATAATTATTACAAATAAAATAAACATTATCATAAATTTTTAACTTTAAAAAATTAGACTGCACATTGCATTACAGAAAGCATTCACATCCCCCGAACCTTCTTGCCCCCAGTATAATGACACCAACGCCCCTTTCCCCATGGGGCCCCCTGGTGAGGTGACTGCTGAGAGGTGGAAAGGATGGGTCGGCGTTAGCACAGAGCGTCATCGCCGTATTGTCACTACAGGAAGTATTTTAAATCCGAGCTTATCGGCCGGGCGGTTTCTCGTGATCTCAAATCTGATGGGGAGATCAGTGACGATGTCAGTGACTTATTGATTTTCAAGGAACGGCGTAATTACGCTTTAATATTTAGGTCGGCCGTCACTCTCATCACACATGGATATTCCTCGCAATAAAATAGAGGACGGGCATTCTGTATGCGATAGATCGGGGATGCAGCATGGGTGCGCCTAGTATTTATATCGTTACCCCTTCAAAAAAGCGGGGCACTGTAGCCCAGTTGGTTGATTGGTTTTGGGGTTTTATGGCGCAAGGGCCATATTTGGCCAGACACAATACAATATCAAGTAATTGGAGACCCGCACTCCCCCAACTCGCCTGACGGCTTGGAGTTTGGTGCGGGGGGCGGGGATTGTTCGTGGGGACTTCCACCAGCACGAGATTGAGGAACCAGGCAGCCCATCCAGACGGACGGGAGCGCACTTACCTTCAACATGGGCGCGCACGGACGAACGTTTATTAAAATACTAAAAGGTAAGGTACAGGCCTGGGGCCACTCAGGGGCCATACAGAAAGAGATTAATAAGGCGTACACACAAACAACGAAGAGGCTGCCAACAGGGCAGAACGACGAGAGTTCCCATGAAATATGATGGAGGCGGGTCATCAGGTGAGCGCATGGATCCAGGGAGATGATGGCTACAAGTAGAGGTAAGTGGGTTTTAACTTCTCCTGCTTCCCTTTTCTCTTCTTTCTCTCTTTCTCTGTCCCTTCTTCTTTTTTCTTTTTCTTTTTTTTTCTTATTGTCTCGTTGTGGTGTGCTCGAACAATAGATGACAAGATGCATGAAATGTTACAAGTCCAAAAATACACAAGCCCAGGATTTTACAAGTTTATTAAACGGGCAAAAAAGATTCTAAAAAATACAAGTTTAAAAGTTTTAAAATTTTACCTGTTGTGGTGTGCCGGACCCACTTCGTTGAAGATAGTAAAAGGACAATAAAAGAACATGTGCGTGGAGGGAAATAAGACCTTAACTCACCACCCTAGTCCGCGCCCTATATATGAGGGGAGGAGCTGGAAAAATGTATTAAAAAAAGGGAAAAAGATCTTAAGAATATATTTAACATAGTCTGCAAAATTTAAAAATTTGTAATAGATGTTACGGTTAAGCGTAACAAGTTATGATTTTAAAACATCATATTTAAGATCGTTTTAATTAAGATTTAAGAGGGTCTATAAGAATTTAAAAGTTGCAATCAATCTAACCATAAAGCGAAACAAGTTAAATTTAAAGAATCACTATAGAGCATAAGTCATAGTAATACAATGGGAAAATTTTAAAAGAGGGAGGTAAAATTTAATAAGACAGGGACACCACAGAGGGACAATGTGAAGTCTATAGTGTAAAACTGCTGTGGGATTTAAAAAGTAAAATGCAATGACGAATAAAATTTTATTAAAATATTAAAAAGAATCCAAGTTCTAGTCAGCTCTCAAGCAAGAATCCACCAGCAAAACCTTTGAATAAATTAAAAATCAGGGTGTGATAGTATAAAATAGAATTTTTCAGGGGTCAAGAGAGTCCAGGGTCCAATATTAAATATCCAACAGAAGCTCACCAGAGAGGACACCCGGGAACATGATGGGAGATGATAATATGCAAATGAATTAATACTGAAAAAATTAAAATACAGTTTAAATAACATTAAAAACGTTTAAAAACGAAGATTTGATGAAATCATTAAAAATTTTAAAAGTACAAAGTAAGATTTTGATAAAACGGATACACGTTAAAAACCCAGCATATGAGCGCGGCAGAGGCAGAGTGACGAATAGAACTAGGCATTAGCTACCTCTCCAGCAAAGCCCACACACCTCTTGAGCCTATATAGGGACAGAGGGTTGTCGAGAATGCCCTGTAGCCACATGGGTTTATTGTTAACTGAGGGTCTAGAAAGATGCCAATGGGAGGTGGAAGGGCAGCTGAAAAGGTAGTGATCCGCGTCGCCCACTGCACCGCAGATGCATAGATTAGAAGTTTTGATCTTAAAGCGGTGCAGATAGGCGACGAAAGGGCCATGTCCTGTCAGGAACCAGATGACAAATTTGTCGCAGATGAGACGCTTGGTGGAGACCGAGGGGATATATTCCCTCGGTCTAAGCCCCTTGTCAGAATTAGAATAAAAGTCTTGCCAGTTATTAATTAAATCCGATTGGAAAGTTTTTTTAATGTAGGACATAGGGGCTGGAATATCCAGCGGCTCACCGGCGACGGTCCCCAACTTGGCAAAGTGGTCCGCTACCTCATTGCCAAAGAGATCATTATGGGCCCTGACCCAACTCAGACCGAAATTTGATTGGCTATTTATATAAGATTTAATAGAATTAATATAGCATGATTTAATTTTCGAAGATTTTAGGGCCTGAATGGAACTGAGGCTGTCAGTATATATATTAATCTTTTTATTTGCAGTGGAGGACCAGAGGATTGCTTTATAAATGGCGGTTAATTCGGATTGGAATACTGTGTTAAAAGGGTTAAGTTTGTAGCATAGGACAGTGGTTAGTTTATTGTTGTCGAAGATGCACACCGAGGCCCCGATATTGTTATTAATACCGGAGCCATCAGTGTACACCTCGAAGTCGGGGTTTGCAATGGTGGGTGGGAAATCGAGAATTAGTTCATCAGGGGGGATAGGTATTAATTTAATATTTTTATCTAAATTAGCGGTTGACAGCCCCAGTAGGAGAGGGTCAGGGGTCCGCCTTTTCCATGAATTAAAGATTTTGTAGAGTTTGAGGAGGGTCACGTGGAGAGGGGGGATGCCTGTAATAGCATTTAGGGCGTCGGTAGGGGTGGTTCGATAGGCTCTGGTAATTTTGAGTAAAAAGGGTCGTTGGATAGACTTGAGCCTATCGATTTGTGCTTTATTTAAGTTTCCACCCCATACCCCAGCTCCATAAGTAATTATCTTTTCTATAACTGTTAGATACCAAATTTTAAGGAGCTGGAGCTTGACGCCCCAACCCCCTCCTGCCACCCTGGAGAGAGTGCCACCAATTTCGTGACATCTCCCCACGAGCGACAGTATGTGTTTGCTCCACGTGAGCCCACCATCAATATGGATGCCAAGGAATTTTATGGAGTCAGAAATTTTAATAGTTTTATCTTTAATTTTAAAAATTGGATTGCGTTTTAATTTAAGTTTTTTAGAGAAAATTGTGGACTGGCACTTGTCCAGGGATATCGTTAATTTTAGTTCGTCTATTTTATTGGATATCAATTGAAGAGCGGAGTTAGTATTGTGAATTCCAGGACTCTTCGCGTAGATCCCGTGGTAACAATCACTAGATCATCCGCGAAGGCCTGGACATAAAGATCAGGTGAGTTAAGTGTTAGTATCGTGTTAAAATAGATGTTCCAAAGGGTGGGAGCCAGGACCGAACCCTGAAGGCAGCCTTTAGTTAGTAAGCGGGTCAATATCAAGTAACCGGTGTGTCAATATCAAGTAATTGACACACACACAGTTAAAGTTTTACTGACACAGAAGAGAGAAAGACACCCAGGGAGGAATGCACCTGGCAGGAATCGAACCCGCGCCACCTACAACTCGAAGGTGTAGTAGCCCTGTCGGGAGAGCAACAGTAGGTATTTAATTAACGTCACACTGGAGCTACTGGCGACGGTCCGGGATCAATCCCGAATGGAAAGATCCAAAGACAACGCCTCGCAATTTTGAACCACGGTCAGATGACGAGAACCACACCTGAGTTGGCACCCCACTCTCCAAACTTCCACGCCACGCCAACGTGAGGACATTTGTGGCCACGACAGATTTAACGTGCACCCCCCGCGGACACGACGGTCTTTGACTGGACCGAGTTTCGTACATGTAACTCTCCGGTTGCTAATCCGTCACTCTTCCAACTGGGTTATCGCGGCCATTAAAGGAAATACGAATTAATACCAGTAAAAATCCATGAAATGCTGTTATAATTTCATTTCATTTTGAGGTGTGAAGTCCATTTATGGGAATTTGGATGCTCATATTCCTTATGGATGAATTAAAGTAAAATCTGAAAAGCGTATTACGACAGTTTTAACGTGACGACAGATTTAACGTGCACCAGCCTCTCTTGCACACGACGGTCTTTGGTTGGATTCGAACTCTCAATCCTCCAGTTGCAAATCTGTATTCTTCCAACTGGGCTAACGTGGCTGGAAGAGCAACGGATTATCAACCGGAGGGTTGCGATTGCTTGGTTCAGCCATAGACCGTTGTATACACGAGGGATGGAGCATGTTAAATCTGTCGTGGCTTGGTGTGGAAGTTTGTAGAGTGGGGTGCCAGATCAGGTGTTCTCGTTCAGCTGAGGTGTTCTTTCCCTTCGGGACTTACCCCGGACCGTCGCTAATAGCCCATTGTGTTGCTCCAGTGCGACATTAATTAAATGCCTTCCTACCTCCAAAAAACCTGAGTAATAAATGTACAGATAATATTTATGATTATAGAAAGGGCTCTGAGCCCCTTATTCTAAAGGGTAGGTATTTTGTATTTTCAATTAACGTTACACTGGAGCAACACAACGGGCTATTCTTATTCTAAAGGGATCGTGAACGAATGAATAGTTAAAAATGAACCCGCTAGGAGGTAGGTCGGTACTTAATTAACGTCGCACTGCAGCAACACAACGGGCTATTGGATACGGTCCGGGATCAACCCCGATGGGAAAGATCCACGGACAACGCTGCGTAATTTTGAACCACGGTCAGATGACGAGAACACCTGAGCTGGCACCCCTCTCTCCAAACCTCCACACCAACGTGAGGACGTTTGAGGCCACGACAGATTTAACGTGCACCAGCGCCCGTGTACACGACTGTCTTCGGCTGCACCGAGTTTCGGACTCGCAACCCTTCTGTTGCTAAACCACTACTCTTCTAACTGGGCTACCGTAGCAACACGAAAACTAAGAATACCGTAATATTACTTGCAACATGATGAAAGTGTAGTTAATAATAGCATACTTATGTCACTTTTAAATGATGCCACTTAGGCAGGTGCATATTTTGAATATTACCCCCAATTTCACAGTTGTTGTCGATATTCAAAAAAATCAATTACTATACAAACCATTTTTATTAAATTTGTTAGTATTTTTGTATTAGTATATATTAGTATATATGTATATATATATATATATATATACATATATATATATATTCATCCTCTCAATAGATAGATAGATAGTTAATTAATGTCGTAATGGAGCAACGCAACGTGCTATTGGCGACGGTCCGGCCTCAATTCCGAAGGGAATGATCCAAGGATAACGCCTCGTAATTTTGAACCACTGTCAGATGACGCGCGAGATGTTACCCCACTCTCCAAACTTTCGCACCACACCAACGTGATGACGCTTGAAGCCACGACAGATTTAACGTGCACCAGCCTCCGTGTACACGACGGTCTTCGGCTGGACTTAGTTTCGAACTCGCAAGCCCCCCCGGTTGCTAAACCACTCACTACTCGTCCAAATGGGTTACCGCGGCCCCCTTCCTTTGAAACTAGGACAAAACTGTAGTAACACTTAGCTCCACCAGAGCCATTTGTGTCACTTCAAATTTCAATTATTTCTCACACTCGTCTATTTCGCATACACCATTTAAAAAATACAATTATAAATATTTTAAGAGTTCCGAAGTCACTTAATGGAGCGCTCAAAACCATCACGAATAAATCATCCTCCATTGTCTGGGCCGATGAAGTATATCTCACAGCGTTTCCAACAGTACCAGTTCGATTCAAGTCAAGTACCCGCTCTCCACCTCGCGTCGATGTCAATCACCCTAGAAACAGCTGCTGAACGAAGTTATCAAATCACAACAATCGCTGCCCGGGGAAGTAACACGTGAATACATCCGGCGCGTAGCCATTTAACTGATTAAATGTTTAAAGTAGTCTCTTTTTCAACAGCATTGCAAGTGTGCGATGTAGCTATCGCTCAGACATCTGCTTAAAAGGACTTGAACGGCGGGGACATAACTCACTAATTGCATACCGCTGCTGTGAAGAGTACTAGCGGCAGGAGTTGTTATTAAAAAGACAAAGGATTTTATTTTCGGGAGGATTCTTTAATTATTTTATGTGTTCAACGTTGTTTGCAGGAAAAAATTCTAATTAAAAGCTGTTTTATTACAGGGCGCGTCAGGTATATCAATCTGGAGTGAGCAGTGGTTTCCGGATTTTTTCATGGGTACACACTCTTTCCTTTGGGCCGCGGTACGTAATGGTAATTAATTAACGTCGCTCTCGTGCAATACAACGGGCTATTGGATACGGTCCGGGATCAATCCCGAAGGGAAAGGTCCGAGGACAACACCTCGTAATTTTGAACCACGGTGAGATGACGGGAACAACACCTGAGCTGGCACCCCAATCTAGAAACTTCCACACCACGCCGAATCAACGGCTTGGCAACCGGAGGGTTGCGAGTTCGAAACTAGGTCCAGCCAAAGACCGTCGTGTACGCGGGGGCTGGTGCACGTTAAATAGGTCGAGGCCTCAAATGTCCTCACGTTGACGTGTTGTGGAAGTTTGGAGAGTGGGGGCCAGATCAAGTTCTGAACTCGTCATCTGACCGTGGTTCAAAATGGCGAGGCGTTGTCTTTGGATCTTTCCCTTGGGGTTTGGGGCCGCGGTAGCCCGGTAGGAAGAGTAACGGATTAGCAACCGGAGGGTTGCGAGTTCGAATCCAACCAAATACCGTCGAAACTCGGTCCAACCCAAGACTGTCTTGTACACGGGGGCTGGTGCACGTTAAATATCTGTCGTGGCCTCAAATGCCCTCACTCTGGCATGGTTTGACCGTTTCCCTTCGGGATGGATCCGGATAGCCGCCTACAGCTCCAGTGCGACGTTAATTAATTACCTTCCTACCTACCTGCTGGGGTCGATAGCTGAAGGGGCTCAAGCCCCTCACCTCCCTTTCTTTCCACCCCTTTATTTTTTAGCAAGAATGTCGATCTTGGAATACGATGCAACAATTTACATAGTTTACAAAATATCTAGCAATAATTTTGCTTTAAAACATCCGATATACACCATAGAATTTTGTATACTGCGGTCGATATTCCGCAACTAAACTTAACCGCGACCCCTATCCGTCTTGGAGTAATGTCAAGCTGAAACGCTTAATGGTTCGAAATTACGAGGCGTTGGCATCGGATCTTTCTCTTAGGGATTGATCCAGGGCCGACACCGATAGACCGATGTGTTGCTTCAGAGCGACATTAATTCAACTACCTACCTGAAACGCTTAATAGCACGCTCCAAACTATCCCTACGTTTCAAAGAAATGCATTACCCATTTCCAAAAAAGTGGTAGGTAGATTCTTAATTAACATCGCACTAGAACAACACAACGGGATATTGGTGACGGTCCTAGATCAATCCCCGAGGGAAAGACCAAGAACAACGCCTTGTCATTTTGAACCACGGTCAGATGACGAGGTGAGCACCTGAGCTGGCACCCCACTCTTCAACCTTCCACAACAAGTCAACGTCCTGAGGCCACGACGGATTTAAAGTGCACTAGCACCCGCGTACACGACGGTCGTTGGCTGGACCGAGTTTCGAACTGGCAACCCTCCGGTTGCTAATCCGTTACTCTTCCAACTGGGCTACCGTGGCCCCCGCTGTTAAGATCCGAAGACAACGCCTCGTCATTTTGAACCAAGGTCAGATGACAAGAAACTCGGAAAAACTAATATTTCTCAACAGTCGCGAGAAAAATTCGTGAATACATAGATAAAAACAATACACTTAGAAAATCGATATTTCGCGACTATATAAATACTCTATTCACAGACCTAGACAAATCGATTTGTTTTATCCATGCAATAGTTAACTCTCTTGAATCTTCAGAGCATGTAATTTGATTGAAAAACGCTTTGAACAAAAGCATAAAACAGTGACACATGGTAATTAAAACCACACGAAACGTAATAGTTTCGCCATTTAAATAACAATGATTTCGAATTCGAAACACACCCTAATTGATACAGTCTAACACTTTCTGCGTTTCCAATTCAGCATTCTTTAGTTAATTAACCAATACCAAGAAGCGACAGCGACTTATAATTTCCAGACAGTATAGTTCATTCTTTGTGGGACAAGCGTGCTCACGAAGACAGTGTAACATTAATTATATGCCAGTTGTCTGGTTTTACGTCAGCTCTTAAAATTAGACACTGGAAATTCGCCGCTAATTATTCGTTCTTAAAGATTAATGAGACCATTCGTATTCTTCTGGCGGCTTTGTTGCTATGGTAACCGAGGATTGGTATTTTTGTTTCCCAGATTGCGAAATCATTTGAATGAGGCATTTTTTCGATTCATTTTAATGCGGCAATTAATGAAATATCGCAGAGAGAAAAAATTAATAAAATATCGCAGGAGAAATCGCCCTAGAGCGAGTTTTTAAGGATATATCAAGTTTGATTAACCCTGGTTTAAACTGCTGATATTCGTTTAACAGTAGAATAATTAATGACAGTCTAGTTTTGATGATTGGTGCATTTTCAGTCTTGGAAAGCGTGATTTAGGGTATTGGGTTGTAGTAGTGGGTTGGGTTTTATGACGCAAGGGCCATACTTGACCAAGCTGCGCCAAACACAAGACAACGTCAAGTAATAGACATATTACTTGATTATTAGGTTGATGCAAAAGTTCGTCCCGTTTTTTTGATAAAATTGAAGAAAAAATTTATTTATTAAAAATTACATTTAATCAATATATTGGGTCATCCGGAAAATTCTGCGGTTTTTCAAATCGAAGTGCTCTTTCTTATTACTATTTTGCTACCGCTGTTAAGGAGTGATCTTGAATGAAGCAGATGTGTAAATTCGGTCTTTTCTGCTTTCACTGAATAATTCTAGCTTGTGTTGTGGCACAATTTTTGTTTCACTGCAGTGCTAAGAATGGAGAACCAAAAAGTTCATTTTCGTCATATTTTGCTCTTTTATTTTAAAGGAAAAAATGCTAGTCAGACTGCTCGTAAAATTTGTACTGTATATGAACAAAGTGCTGTTTCTGATGACACAGTTCGATGGTGGTTTAATAAATTTAAGTGCGGAAATTTCAGCCTCGAAGATGATGCCCGCTCTGGACGACCATCCTCTGTAAACGAAGACCTATTAAAATATGCCGTCGCTGAAAATCCACGTTACAAGTTCAGGAACTATCACACAGAATAAATATTCCAAAAAGTACAGTTCATGATCATCTGAAGATTGGGTATGTAAGCCGCTACGATGTATGGGTACCCCATACTTTAACACAACAGAATATGCTTGCTCGAATTTCGGCATGTGATTCTTTGCTGGAACGAAATAAAGCTCCTTTTTTGAAACGGCTCATTACTGGAGATGAGAAGTGGATACTATACAATAATGTTACAAGAAAAAGATCATGGGGTAAGCCAAATTAACCTCCCCGATTAACATCGAGAGGGGGCTGCATCCCAAAAAGTAATGCTTTGTGTATGATGGGACTACAAAGGAATTGTTCATTATGAATTGTCACAAAATGAGACAATAAATTCGGAAAATACTGTTCTCAAATAGCAGTATTAAAAGCAGAAATCGAAGCAAAGCGGCCAGAACTGACCAATCGTTGAGGTGTTGTCTTCCAGCATGACAATTAATGTCAGACAGACTTATTGAGTATGTCCGAGATGTTTTATGTCACCCCCATATACACCAGACCTGAAGTAGATAGCTTCGGTTTCGCGATGCAGTGCCATCTAACCCCAAAAAGGTGACGAACTTTTGTATCAACCCAATACAAGGTGAGTCTTACTGACACCGAAGAGAAAAAGTACACCCAAGGTCTACTGATTCAAGTCTGATTTTCAATTTTACTTTTAATCTACAAACTTTTATTTTTTCTTGTAATACTTTCTGTGAAAGCTATATCTAAAGTACAATTATGTGCTCTAATTACCTTAAAAGCTCATTGTATCTTTAAAACTTAAAAAATCTTTGACTTTGTTTCGATCTTCCAAGGCTCAAAGGGCCGCGGTAGCTCAATTGGAAGAGAAACGTATTAGCAACCGGAGGGTTACGAGATCGAATCCAACCAAAGACAGACGTGTACAAAGGGAACCCATGCACGTTAAATCTGTCGTGGCCTCAAATGTCCTCATGTTGGCTTGGTGTGGAAGTTTGGAGAGTGACTTGCCAGCTCAGGTGTGACCTCGTCATCTGACCGTGATTCAAAATTACGTGGTGTTGTCCACGGATCTTTTCTTTCGGGTATGATCTTGGCCCGTCGTCAATAGCCCGTAGTGTTGCTCCAGTGCGACGCTAATTAAACACCTACCTATCCAAGACTCGAATGTCCAGACTGGAAGAGTTTTTTCACTGATGAGCAATGAATGGACTTATCAGAGAAATCAAAGCAGCTTAGTGCTTGTAAAGTTGCAGCAAATGATGTGTGTTCCGCCATAAGACAATAAAAAAGTATCATATTTTCTTTACTTTTTTACCTTTACTCAAACTTTTTCGTAGGTTTTATACCTTGAAGGATTGGAGAAACCTTTTCGGAGACCCTTATCTGGCCGGCGGGCCGGAAAACCTCTGCGGAGAGCCCTATCTGGCCTGCGAGCGGGATGAACCTATCCGCAAGGCCGTATCTGGACTGCGGGACGGTAAAACCTTTCCGGGCTTCCGCATCTGGTTTTCGGGCCTGATAAATATATTTGTAGGACCGTATCTGGCCTGCGGGTCTGGTAATCAAGTCCGGAGAGCCGTATCTGGACTGTGGGCCTGAGAAAAATATTTGGAGGGGTGTATCTGGTCTCCGGGCCTAAGATCTCAATCTATTCGTCTTAATTTATTTATCTTACGCGTACCGTTTTTAGTGGACTGGTTACACCTGACCCCGACGAGAACAATAGCTGTTTCTCTAATAGCTGAAAAGACCTATTCTTCTTGACTTTGTACAGAATTTCCATGTTTAACTTCGTGTTCCCTACGAAATACATCCTAGCTACGGTACGCACAGATCACTCCCATCAATCAACCGTCATCCGACCTTGGTTCAAAACTATGAGGTGCTGTCCTCGGACCTTTTCCTTCTGGATTGATCCTGACCGTCGCCAATAGCCCGCTGTGTTGCTCCAGTGCGACGTTTCGATTCAACTACCCCCATAAATCAAAGCAAAAATATAGAGTCCAATCTTCTGATCGCCATTTGAACCGGAATTCAGCAACCCTAAACGCCAAGGTGAACTGGGCACACTCAAACAACGGACCCAACGCTACCTAGATTCGGTACGCCCCCCTTTATCCTAACGGAAATAAAGGAAACAACGTTCAGGACTCATACAATAGGGGTTCGTGTAAATAATTACTGCTTAAATATCTGCGAAAAATGAAGTTCATTCCTACCTAAATGCCGATGCGAAAGAAAAACAAGGTCACACAGAGATGAAAACAACGATTCGTGATTCTTTGTTGGTCAAACCTTTCTCACGCCCCCACACTAAGGTTAGAGGCTCGCTTTCAGTCAACTGGACTCGTAATTTCGAAACGGAAGATGTACCTAAATTGGATATTAATGTTCATATTTGCTGCAATACAGATCAGAGGGAGAGGGCCCTCAAAACCTTTAAATCACTTAATTGACTGCCCAAGCTAAACTGAAGCTACTAAGCTCTGATGTAGTGAGGTAACTCAGTAATGGTTCATCATAAAACCTTTAAATCTCTTAATTTGCTGCACAAGCTTAATTGAAGCTACAGCTCTGATGCAGTGTAGTAACTCATTTTGGGTGTGGTTACTTATCTTAAAACCTTTCTTTTACCGTATATTAAGAACTTTAAATCACTTGATTGACTGTCCAAGCTTAACTGAAGCTATTAAACTCTGATGTAGTGAAGTAACTCAGTAATGGTTCATCATAAAAACTTTAAATCGCTTAATTAGCTGCACAAGCTTATTGGAAGCTACTGGTCTGATGCAATGGGGAACTCAGGAGGGCTCTGAGAGCATGTGGTAAAAATATGACATATTTAAAAATTACTAGAAAATAGAAATTGGTTCATTTATGAACTTAGGAGATTTGGGTTCACTGCTTGTTCTATCTCACTTTATTATATTTGTCGAGATAAATACCAGAAATTAACATTTTCGGAGGTACTTGCTTACTTTCACAGAGCCCCCTGACACAGTTGCACAATATAGTACGACTCCTACGAGAAGACAGCATGTCAAGTTTTCAACTTTTGGTTTCAACATCAATCCCCAATACAACATTCACGTAACACACCAAAAATCAAAGTAAGAAAAACAAATCAATTGAAGGATTGATGTTGATTAAACTAACTTGTTTCATAGTAAGGAAACACTTGAATCGATTCGCAATTCGAGAAAATCATTCAAACTGAGAGTCAATCATCGTCAAAGTAATTTGTATGCATCTATTATATGAATTTAGTAAACGTATTCACATGACTAAATCTAATGATTGAATTATTAATGACTAATTAATTTAGTTATGATTATGACAGTTTTAAATCTGGTCAACCTTATTCGTGATTGTAAATTTTGTTAACTAATTAATCGATTGAAAAAGTTAATTGATTATGCTCAACACTCTTCGAGGTGTAATATATGTGTGATTTTATTCATTCATTGTTGTATAAAAATATCCAATCACAGAGAACAAAAATATATGGTAAAAAATGCAAGAAAAAGGCTTACACAAATAGAGTTAGAAATTAGATAAAAACAAAATGCTTCATTAAAGCAGATTACTTATTCTATTGAAATAGCTTACAAATATATATCAACCTCCGAGAAAGGATTATACAGTTTAAAAAATCTATTTGTAACTAAATTGTCACACATTCGCTTTTAAAGGCTTAACAAAAAATAATTGACACTTTCTGGTGATAAACCTGGTTATCACCAGAAAGTGTCGTTAAAATTAATACAAGAAACAAAAAGGGTGAATCAATTTTGTTTTGTAGAAGGCTGTGAAACAATTTTGTTACATCAATGTCGTTATGGATTTTCAAAGTAGTGAAACCGAAACGATTTCGCAACTCAGAAGACTACCTGAAGATTCACTTTTCTTAAAATAAATGTATCTCAAAAATGTATTCTGTATTATTTCAATATCTGTGTTATGGCAGTCGTAATAAGGATTCCTAATTGCAGATCCATATTCCAATCCCTATCTAAAATAAACATAAAATGACAAACTTTTCGTTGGCATTACAAAAATCTCTTGTTTCCTCATCATTAAACCAGGCTTCGGGATATTATAATAGATCATATGTAGTAGCGGAAAGGAAAAATTTCAATTATAATGTTTACCTAATTAACAAAATTATTTTTTCTTAATTACGGGTCATTATTAATGCAATGCGCATTCTCGATAGAATTTCTTTTGTATATCTGAAGATTCATAATAATTAATATAAATATATCAAAAATTTATTCTGTATACCTAAATCAACAAAATTACTCTTTCGTAATTAGGGGTTATTATTAATGTAATATACATTCTCAATATAATTTCTTTTAAGAGTGAATTTTTTGGTACCTGAAATTCATAATACTTATACATATACATTCTCGATATAACTTGATTATGCTGCTTGATTCACCCTTTAGATCTCTTCTTTTAAGTGGGATTTCGTTTAAGGTGTATGTATATACTAGAAATCACGAAAATTGACAAAATATCGATTTATTTTTTAATAATTCAAAGTATCGTCCAACCCCTTAGCTTTCAAACGATACCAAGATCTTGTAAATATTCGAAATAGTTTTCAAGTTACAAGGGTTTGGGTTAGGTCCTGTCACCACAGACAAACACGTTTCCAAAACTTTAAACTCGATTTCTGAAAAACTATGTTTTTGCAATAGGATGCTTCTTTCGAACAGTGATAACTCAACAATGAATCGATCCATTGTAATTACTTTTGTGTCATTATAATCTATACAATACGGTGGATGTTTTGACCCTCAGTCGAAGTTATTGGTTAAGAAATGAATTTTTAGTTGATTTTTAAATGTTGAAATTCCTGAAAAAATCTTCATTTTTTAGACTTCCTTCGTGAAACGAATTGTAAAAAAGAACGTATTCCTTCTAGCAACTCGATGGGGGTCAAAACATGATGAATAATATTAGGAATAATTTCCAACAGGAATTGTCCTTCTTAACGCATTAGAATTTGAGATATTCATGTTCAAAAAACATGAAAATTAGCTAATTATATCTAAATTAGATAATTAATGCTTAGCTTAATCAGAATATTTTTCACACTAAAATGAATTTAAGCACAAACTAATGACCTATTGTAAAAAAACTGGATTTTAAAGTCAAAATTTAAAAACTATGTTCTAGTGTATATGTTAATACGTATGATATGACTTTCCCTGTTTATGTTTGAGATTTAAGTCCTCAAGAACATGCCATAAATTTTTCCAAACCTCATCACCCATTACTTAGCGAAAATATCTAAAATTAACATTACCCGAGGGTGAGCGGGACTAAAGCTCTGCAGGGATTGCACAAAGTCGATTGCAATTCGCAGCCCAAAGCTTCTTTCAATCTGGCAACCGGGTGGGCGTGACTTCCTGGGGATCTTTCGAATCCCACGAAGTTCATTTCCTTCATTAAATTCTTTCCTGTCTATTAAGAAAATTTTTTCTCCTTCCTTCGTCTCTAAAATAATTGCCTTTTTTGTCTCTTGCGTCGAGCTGCTGGATTGCATGCATGGTTAATTTTGATTTAACCCTCTGAGCGGTCGCAGGATTTATGATTAGTGTAGTGTTGCTTTTACCGCGCAATACACACGTAATGGCTGAATAGCCATATCTTTCTAAAGAATCCTTGGATTCTTTCGACTTTTAGAAAGATTTTATTAGTCCTTTCCTTAGAATAGAATTCTTTAGAATGATTCTATTCGTCTATTCCTTGGAATACATTCTTTGGAAATATTTTATTGCTCTTTCCTTATAATAGAATATTTGGAATGATTCTATCGTTTATTCCTTAGAATACATTCTTTGGAAAATTTTATTGCTTATTTCCTTAGAATAGAATTCTTTGGAATGATTCTATTCGTCTATTCTTGGAATACATTCTTTGGAAAGATTTTATTGCTCCTTTCCTTATAATAGAATATTTGGAATGATTCTATCGTTTATTCCTTGCAATACATTCTTTGGAAAGTTTTTATTGGTTCTTTCCTTATAATAGATTTGGGATTGATCCCGGACCGTCACCAATAGCCCGTTGTGTTGCTCCAGTATGACGTTAATTGAAATACCCCCCCCCCTTATAATAGAATCCTTTGGAATGATACTATTCGTCTATTCCTTGGAATACATTCTTTGGAAAAATTTTATTGCTAATTTCTTAGAATAGAATTCTTTAGAATGATTCTAATCGTTCATTCTTTGTAAAGTTTTTATTAGTCCTTTCCTTATAAAAGAATCCTTTGAAATGATTCTATTCGTCTATTCCCTGGAATACATTTTTTGAAAATATTTTATTGCTCCTTTCCTTAGGTAGAGTAGGGGATTAGCAACTGGAGGGTTGCGAGTTCAAAACTTGATCCAGTATGCTTGTGCAAATCCCACAGAGGGTGCTCATACCGGCCAATTATGGATTGGCTTCTGAATTGTAAAAAAAAAAGAAAATTTTTAAATTTTTAATGGCCGATGACTTAAATTCCCATGTCTTGTTATATTTCTAACCCGGCCTATATTTTGTCCAGTCTTTCGCTCCTTTCTTGTGAATAGAATCCGTTGGAAAAATTCAATTGGCCCAATTTATCAAATTGAAGCATTTGAAAAGATTTTATTGCACCCTTACCTTATAATAGAATCCTTTCCTAAGATCTATATACCTGCTTTCCTAAGACCTATATACCTTATAATAGAACCCTTTCGAAAGATTGTGTTGTTACTCCTTACATTAGAATCCTCTTGAAATAGTCTATTCCTCTTTTCCTTAGAATAGAATTCCTTGGAAAGGTTCTAACGACCCATTCTGTTGAATTAAATCCCTTGGAAATGTTCTATTGACCCATTATGTGTAAAAGAATCCTTTGGAAAGATTTTATTTCTGCTTTTCTTAGAATAGAATCATTTGGAAAGATTCTGTTGCTCATTTTTTAGAGCAGAATACTTAGGATAGATTCCATTTGTCAGGAAAGTCAAATTGGAATGAATTCATGCAGAGAAGACTGCAGGTTGTAAGGTGGAATTATGCGTGTGCGAACCCCTTGGAGGAGAGAACTCATGGAACGACCAATAATGGATTGGCTTCTGAAAGGCACTGAAGAACATTTTTAAACGGCCCATGTCTAAAAATGTATGAATATAAATGTTCAATTAAGTTGTTTCTTTTATTTTCATTTCATTTATGATTGTTTCAACTGTACATCATTATTTGAATCCTCTGAGCTTCGTGAGATTTCCGAGTATGCAGTTCCTTCTACCCAGCAAAACACTTAATGGCTAAATAACGCATCTTTCTAAACAACCCATGGAATCTTTCAAACTACAGAGAAAGGTTTTATTGGTCTTTTCCTAAAATAGAGGACTGGTAGTCCAGTCGGAAGAAGAAAGGATTATCAACCAGAGGTTTGCGAAACTAGGTCCAGCCAAAGACCGTCGTGTATACGGGGACTGGTACACTTTAAATCTGTTATGACCTCGAATGACCTCAAGTTGACGTGGTGTGGAAGTTTGGAGAGAGGGGTGCCAGCTCAAATCCTATTCTCTTCATCTGACCGTGGTTCAAAATTACGAGGCGCTGCCTCGCAGCTCTCCCTTCGGAATTGATTCCGGACCGTTCCCAATAGCCCGTTCTGTTGCCCATGCGCTACATCAATTAATTACCTACCTTAAAATAAAATCTTTGTAGCGATTCTATCACCATTTCCTTGGAGTTGAGTAGTTGAATTAACATCACACTGGAGCAACGGGTTATTGGTTACGGTCCGGGATCAATCCCAAAGGGAAAGGTCGAGGACGAAACCTCGTAATTTTGAACCACGATCACGAGGCAGTACCTTAGCTGATACCCCACTCTCCAAACTTCCACATCACGCCAACGTGAGGACATTTGAGGTAACAACAGATTTAAAGTACACCAGCGCACACGACGGTCTTTGGTTGGAACGACTTTTGAATTCACAACCCCCCGGTTGCTAATCCGCTACTCTTCCAACGGGCTACGACGGCCCCGAAATTCCTTGTAATAGAATAATTTGAAATGATTTTGTTGGCCCGTTCTGTAGAATAGAAGTCTTTGGAAAGATTCTATACCTCCTCTCCTTCCTTCGCCTCAGGTAGGTGGGTATTTGAATGAACTTCGCACTGGAGCAACACAACGGGCGATTGGCGACTGTCCGGGATCAATCCCCGAAGTAAAAGATCCGAGAATGACACCACGTAATTTCGTACTGCGGTTAGATGACGAGGTCACACCTGAGCTGGCACCCCACTCTGAAACTTCCACATCACGCCAACGTGAGGACATTGGAGTGCCACGACAGATTCAATGTGCACCCCTTTGTACACGACGGTCTTTGGTTGGATTCGAACTCGTAATCCTCCAGTTGCTAGCTGGTTACTCTTCCAACCGGGCTGCCGCGGTTCTTCCTTCCCCTAAGAAAATGAGCAATAGAGTCTCTTGGAAAGATTCCATTGCTCTCATTTCCTTAGAATAGAACACTTTGGAAAGATTTTATTGGTCAGGAAGTTCAAAAATGGTCAGACTTATCAGCTACCTTAATCCTTTTCTTCTGCTCTTTGACGTGAATAAAGTCTTTAAAATCAGACTAGTACTAAGTGGCCAGTACGGCCTTGAGGCAAAAACCCAAACAAATAACGCAAATAAAGTGGATGGTTATCTTACCTTAGCGGAAAATATTAAGCCACATTAAAGTTTTATATAATTATACGACGATTCAACATATTATAGATGACCGAATTGGAAAGTAAAATAACATTTTGATGGTTAATACGTGTTTCTAGAATAGTACTAGGTGGTCAGTACGGAATGTTGAGCATTACGAAAAAATTGGCATCGAGTTCGGTTTAAGGTGTATGTAAACACTAGAAAACACGAAAATCGACCAGAATATCCAATAATTGTTTTATTAATCCAAAATATTTTTCAACTCCTTAGCTTTCAAATTCCCCCAAAACCTTGTATATATTCGAAATAGTTTTCTAGTTACAAGGGTTTTCGTTAGGTACTGCCACCATATACAAACATGTTTACAAAACTTTGAACTGAATTTCTGAAGAACTGTTTTTGCAATAGGATGCTTTGTTCAAACAGTGATAACTCAAAAATGAATTGATCTTTTATAATTATTTTGTGTCATTATAATCTATATAATACAGTGGATGTTTTGACCTTCGGTCAAAGTTATTAGCTAAGAAATGAATTTTTAATTGATTCTCAAATGTTGAAATCCTTGAAAATATCTTAATTTTTTAGACATCTTTGGAGAAAAAAATTATCAAAATAACTTATTTTTTCCAGCAACTTGACGGAGGGTCAAAACATGAAGAATAATATTAGGAATACCTTCTAACAGGAATTGTCTTTCTGAACACATTAGAATTTGAGATATCACTGTTCAAAAAACATGCTAATTAGCTAATTATATCTAAATTAGATAATTAATAACTAGCTTAATCTAAAATTTTCACACTCAGAATGAGTTTAAGGACAAGCCAATGACCTATTGTAAAAAAATTGGATTTTTAAAGTCCAAATAAAAAATAAATCTTCTAGTGTATACGTACACACACCTTAAATTTCTAATTGTCAACGCGAACCAAACCAGCCTAGTGTTATTCGATTGCTAACGGAAGGAAGACTTGATAGTGACCTTGACTTTGCGCGCCGCAATAGCTGGCAGGGAGCGGTGTATTGGGGACTTCACTGCGCCTTGCAAACTTCAAATCAGTATAACTTAGGACTGCGATGCACTACGACTTCAAGATGGATTTCAGATGAAAGCTAACGTCGAGATCTGTCGATTTTAGATTAGAAGTGAAATGGAAAGCAGTGTTTGGATCGCAGTTGTAAATTGTTTTAAATCTAACAATGTCGGCAGCAGAACGTAGTCTACTCAGTATAGCAACTCGACAGCTTTCGATAAACGCTGGATAGACTACTGAACTGTCTTTCTTTCATTTTGGGCCTTGGTAGTCCGATTGGAAGAACAGCAGTTTAGCAACCGGAGGGTTGCGAGTTCGAAACACGATACAACCAAAGACCGTCATTTACGTGGGGATGGTGCACGTCAAATCTATCGTGGCATCAAATGTTCCCACGTTGAACTGGCGTGGAAGTTAGTAGAGTGGGGTGTTGGTCTCGTCATCTGACAAATTTCGTTCAAAATTATGAGATGTTGTCCTCGAATCTTTGCCTTCGGGATTAATCCTGGACTGTCTCCAAGAGCCCATTGTGTTGCCCCAGCACTACGCTGATTAACTACCTACCTATCTACCTAAAAAAAATTTGACCAACATGTAGACTAGTAGTTACGTGACTACCTTGAACAATTGAATTGGTAGGCTGATTTGTCATTTTATGATTCTATGACAGTGTGAATGCCCACTTCTGTAGAGCGGCGGCAAAAATGGTGAAATAGCCAAAGTCTACTACCATGTAGCGCGGACCAATCAGATGATAAATGATCGTTCAGACGAAAGTAGTCTAATGGTTACGTTAGTACTAGTTTTGGTCACATGTTAATGGGCACGTGAAAAGATTACCACTAACCACTCTACTTTTGTATTTACTCCATGCCATAGACCGTTATTTACTTGAGGGCTAGTGCAAGTTAAATCTGTCGTGGTCTCAAATATCCCCACGTTGGCTTGTTGAGTGCCAAGTGTTGACCTCTCCATCTGTCCGTTGTTCAAAATTACGAGGTGTTGTCGTTGGACCTTTCCCTTCGGGATTTATCCTGGACTATCAAAAATTGCTTACCTAACAACGAAATATTTCAAAAAAGGGGTAAATTTCATTTCATCCACATCATCTTTCCACTATCGAGTTTAAAATTGGGCAGAATAGCTCTTGTTCAGAAAATAATATTTGGGCGAGAGAGGAAGGTTTCATGCAAGACAGTTTTGTTTTTTGGGACATTAGAAATTGGCCAGTTTCGGGAGTCAATCCTTTCTGGAATGACTTCACTTTTTTTCTCCCGAAGGCTGTTTCCGGTGTTAACATTCTACTTTTACCGCCATACACCTCAACTCTCAAATTTGATGTGAAAAGTCCCGCGAAATATCTGGCATCGCTAATTCAGCGATGCGATTAAATTAATCAAAGCATGATCGAAATTGAAATAAAAAACAAACGAAGGGAAAACAAAAGCTCTGAAAATTGTGTATACTTCACATGAAATGTAGCTCAAATTTGTCGTTGATTTGGTAAATTGTGTTGTTCCGGTAAGTGTTTGAAATACTTAACAAGGATTTTCCAAATTCAAATAGTCCTTACTCACTTTTATTGTTATGTTTAGTTTTAAATCTTTTGATTTAATCATGTTTATGACAGGTATTGTGAAAAATTTGTGCCAGGTAACTAATTTTTGCCATGCTATTTTACGCTCTTTTCTGCATGAAAACCATTTGTTCTGTTTTGAAACATTTTCATTGTTTTGTACAAACATTCTCTTATTATTTTGAATAATCGTGTTTTAATGTTGAAAACAGTAATAAGGCCGTCTATTTGGAACAGTAAGACATCGATTTTCTTTTGTGTTAAAATTTGTGTCTACAAAGTATTTGTTGTGGAATAACACCGTTACAACTTAAAAACGCTTTGTGTGTAATAACAAAGATGACAGTTTGGTTTCTTTGTAGCCTTATTGTCTTTCTTAAAAATGGATTCCTAGTTCTTAATTTTCATGAAAAGCCATCGCATTCCATAGTTGATGGATGAGAGTTTTGAATAGCAAGATACATTTTTTATGAATTTATCTTGCTATAATATGAATGATAGCTATACAATGAAGTTTAATTATTCATCTAATAAATTGTAAATTGTAGTTTTCAATTATGTTTTTATGAATCCTTGTCTATGTTTATAAACACAGCATCAACTTAAGTTAGACAGTTAAAATATACAAAATAAACTAATGATCATGGTTTTTGATAACTGAAATGATTTTAAGATATATGTTCACCAAAAGCCTGTTTGATCTTGATTGCTTTAATGTCTTTAGTTCATAGAAATCAGTTGAATTCCAGTCTTTTTGTAATTGTTGCCTAGTTAACCTTCAAAGTTCTTGCCTTTATGCTTTTTAATTTCTTTCAACTTGAGTATATCTGAAGGATAAGACTCATTAATACACACAAACATTCAGTTGTTTCATGCTAGCTCAAAACTGGGTGATAAAAACAGGCCTAGTATTGCATTTTTGGGATTGATTCTATTGTATAAACAGCATTCAGCATTTTCCAACCCAACAATTATCAAAGCTAAAACATTGGTAATTGTTTAATTGGGAAATCTTGATTTGAAATGAAAATAATTTGAATAACAAAGAAATAATTTGAATAACAGAAAAATTCAAAACATTTATATTCATTGTCCATTTTTATGTATATTATATCTTGATACACGAATCCGGTGTATTAATTATAGCCCATTGTGTTGCTCCAGTGCAACGTTTATTAAAATACCTTTACCTACCGGTGTATTAAAGCCGATTTCACGTCTTCCATAAACTAGCAAAGCAGTCTACCTAAATGGACATTAGAAAAAAACGGTAAGAATAGAAGATGAATCAAACATTTTCTTTAAGAGAATTCTAAAATTGTTCTCTTTGATGCAGTCAAACAAGATACACTCCAAAGTCTTCCTCATCAAGGCAAATTGTGCACCTTTTGGAGTCAGCCAGGTGAAAACGATTCAAGTAGGCCTGAGTTAAAATGTGGCCTGTTCTGGTTTTAGTGGCAACTGCTACTGCTTAAAAAGTGGCAACTGCTCTAGTGATTTTTTGAAATAGTGGAGGTCATTCGGCTCACTCTGGAATTGAAAAAGATGGGAGATTCATTCCAGTGTTCCTTCATAAGAGTACACGAAAGTGATCAAGCCTATCTCCTGACCCTACCCAGACACCTAGAGAGGATAGTTGCTGTCAAAGTAACTGGGCCTATTGCGGTTAACAATTTAGCTAACTTATCAACCATTTCAATGCCATACACTTCACAATGTGTAAGAATTCCTGTCGGGTGCATTCCTCCCTGGGTGTATTTCTCTATTCTGTGTCAGTAAAAACTTTCAAATGTGTGTGTATGTCTTACTTGATATTGTGTCTTGTGCAGCATGGCTAAACATGGCCCTTGCGCCATAAAAACTCCAACGAACCACAATGCATAAGAACCCACTGCAAAGTAATGTCTGTCTTTTAATTTGATTAGCTAGCTATTGATTTGAAGCTTCGTGACTTTACTTTGCTATAGAACTTCTCTAAAATTCTATAGAAATACATTTCTTTTGAATCAGCTCATTTTCTCTAGAATTAATTCTAGGGAACTCTAAAAATTTTGTTTCATAAGGGAAGTTAGCCCTTGTGCAACTGAAAATGACCATAGAATGACAAACCAAAATTACTTAGCTTCGATTCTTTGGTGACAGCCTATCACAGCAGTGTTACTACTGATTTGCAACTGATTTTTTAAATTGAAGGACTTAGTAAAAGGGAAGGGTCAGTGGGTTTGCCCACTGCACTATCAACCTGCAAGTTGTAGGCGGCACAGGTTCAAATCCTCTCTGAGTATATTTCTCTCTTCTGTGTCAGTAAAGCTTTCCTTGGGTGTTTTCCCATTCACTTGATATTGTTTGGCATAGCTTGGCAAAATGTTCCTCTTGTGCCATAAAACCATTCCAGCCATCTTAGTAAAAGCAAATAAAACTTTAAGGTAACTTAAAAAATTGGTATAAATGTTTTGGTACCTATCGCTCATTCTTCAAAACTACTCAAATTCCAGTTGTCAAACCCTAACGGTTTTGAATGCAGTAGTGCTTCAGGTAAGTAGATCAATTTGTTCCGATACCTACTGTGATTGCATGAAACCATGAATGGTGAATGCTATACATAACCAAAGCCGTACCATCATTGAGCATGTATAAATTTAATACTTATAACTCTTATGATATTCTATATTAAACAATTTTTTTACAGTTCTGATTGAAGTGCAGGAATCTTACCAAGTGACATAGTAGTGCGAACTTCCATTTCTGTGTTTTCCTGAGGAAAATTGAATTTTCTATGCTACTCCAATCTTCATTTATACTATCTTCCAAAGAGACGGAAATAGCTACTTGAAACGATATAGGAGTCTTCCTATGTGAGTTTAGTTTAAGTTTTATGGCAACATGTGGTTACTACATCCTATTACTTCTCAATTCATGTTTCAAAATAAGTATTTCTTAATCTGTTTCTTTCTGGTATTAATTTAGTAAAGCTATTTGTTTCAAAATGATGCAAGTTCAGAATTAACTAGTACCAAACTGTTTGCTTTAAATGCAATTGATTCACTTTTTGAAAGGTTTCTTTTATTAGGTACTAGCTCGTTCTTCTTGTTTGTCTTCATTCTTGTTTGCCCTCACTGATTCTGAAAACACTAAAAAGAACAAACAAAATAATTTTAAGAATGAATCCCACCACCACCCGACATGACATGGGCATGCCGCCTCATTCCTTCCACCTCACTGATTCTTGCTTAGAGAGCTTCATGATACACTATGTTGAATGTTCTTCCATTTGGAGCTAGGATGTAAAGATTCTCGGCTTTTCCAACTCTTGAACAACCCACATACAGTTGACCGTGGGAGAAACACAATTTAATGAGATCGAGTCCTACAACTTTCAGCGATTGTCCTTGTGCCTTGTTGATGCTCATGGCGAAAATTAAACGAACAGGGAACTGAAGTCGTTTAAATTGGAATGGGAATGATTGGGATCGTAGGAATGAATATATCTTCGCCTGCGGCATGTCCAGTCATGATGGTGACTTCAATAATATTCGGCATCAGTTTCTTGATAGAGAGTCTTGTTCCATTGCAGAGTGAAGTGGATGCAGATTTCTGAGAAGCATAATTGGTGCCCCAATTTCTAGCTGTAATATGTGTGAGGGTACTCCATATGGCTCCAATGTGTTCAAAAACTCTGTTGTGTAGTTCACAGCCTCATCTGTGTCACATATAGTGTCGATAGATTTGTATTGTACAAATACAGAAATTATACAAATTCAAAAGTAAGTTATGAAAAACCACTACTGAAATAAAAATGTGATTGAATCTTTAAATATGACGCTATACTTTTGAAAAGTCTTGTTATGTCATCTCACTGATTACGACAAAAAAAAACCTAAATGAATCACAATTTCAGCGAAATGAAAACCAAATTAAACAGTAATAAACACTGTTACTTCATTTCATTTAATTTATTAACTGAGTTGCAGAAAATTTCTTGATGGTAGGAACTTGGCACTTGGAGTTGAACATGTAAGGGGTGGAGCTTCAGTTGTTTGCTTTTCATTGGTGGTACAAAAAAGTACAATACAGAGAAACCAGTTTCAGAATTGAAAAAGCTGCATAAAATCAATTACATTTTTAAAAATAATTGTATTGAATTCAAAAAATAAAAGGATAAAGTGAAAGTAAGTACAGAAAAAATTGGAAGGATTAGAGTATATTTACTATTTTTAAAAAATATAGAGGCGAAAAATAAAAATTACCTTCGGCCGGGTTCGAACTCAGGAGGTCTTCCTCCAAAGCACTAACCGCGCCTTCAGTATGTTGCTTTCAGTATCTGTCAGATCGGTCTGTGCAGATATGTCATAGTGGAGGAGGGGCTACACGCACAGCACAAAATATTAATTAAAAAATTTTCTAGATCAAATTTTAAAATTCGGGCTTTGAGGGACATTCAGTCACCTTTAGGACTACATGTGTGCCGAATTTCATGGCTGTAAGTTCTATAGATTTGTCTGGACACTGCACACAGACTTCCTACACAACTATAGGGAGACAAACTCTTCCCTTTATAATAGTCGAGATAATTAAAATCGAAAACTACAGCCTGATAACTACATTAAGGCATGAAACAAGGTTCATCCTTCAAAGTTAGCACAGATTTAGTTTCACTACTTGCCAGGAGTAGAATTTTCAAGTAGTGATACTTTAGCAGTCAGTTATTGCTAATGTAAGAACACATGGTTTTGGTATGGAACAAAAGTTCAATTGCTGATTATGAATTAATGAATGAATATAATTTCTGTGCAAATATAATTATATAAAGTTAATTTTCTGTTATGTGTTAGAAAGCAATTTCTACAATTGTATGATGTTTTTCCAAGCATAAAATATTAAATTATCAAAATTCTTTAAAATATGTAAGTGAATCTTTTATTTCCTATCAATAATTGTATTTGATGCTGAATCTTGATCCTATGTCATGTTGATTTGTTATGCTAACTGGGAACAGCTTGATATACACTTTTGTGTCAATGCTTTTGGAGTGCATTTTATGTGGCCAAGAAAGAATTTCTTAGAAAAAACACCAGTTTAGGCTTGTGGAAAATAATTTTAAAAAAATTAAAGAAACGAATTTAAAAACAAAAAAATGCATAGAACTGGTTATTTTTACTACAATGTAAGTATTTACTTTGATGAAAACATCTTTACTTTTCCTGAACTATTGTTACAGAAGTTTGTTCAAGTTAAATAATTTATTAGTTTTAAGTCTGATGAGGAAAACCAGGCTATATAATATGAATGTTATTAAAGATCACATTAATTCTAGTAAACTAGAGTTGTTTAGGACTAGTAAAATAAAAAAAGAATGATTTACAAGAGTTAATGAAGGAGATTCAAATCACAAGGTTGCTATAATCCTAATCAAGCAAGGTTGCCTTTGCTGCTACAAAAAATGCACCAAAAGCTTTGATTCAAAAAGCTTATATCAAAACTACTGCAAACTGTCAATCTTGACTGATTTATTAACATCTGTCATACCACATGTGTGCTCACTCAACTTTTCATATACATATAATGTTCTGCTATGATGTCAAGACCCCGAAAGTAGCTCTTGAAGTGAATAGGGGACCAGTAAGTTATTTTTGAAATTCAAATTGCGTAGAAAAGTTGTCTTACTTTTGTGCAATGCAAAAGCTACCTCATTAATTATAAACCCTGTTTCGATGGAAAATTAAACTCGTAACTATATATTTAATTTCTTAAAAAGTTTTTTAATCGAAAAACTTAAACTGGTAATGTCTAGAAGATGCTAGTGGCCTCTTGTTTGTTGTGATCCAGTGATGTGGATTGTAATTGTCTGGGAAACTTTTTATTTATGTATGCGTTTCTAAAATTATTATACATTTTTTGTTCACCTGAGCTAGATAAAAGACTTGTTGACAAATTCCAATAAACAGGCAAGAAATTACAACATTATTTTTAATGCTAGATGTTTTTAAATTAAGTGGGTTAAAGTGGGTATAACATTAGGCTTAACGGCAACATTCAAGAAACTTCTTTTGGGGTTCTTTTATGCTCAAGATCATTTTTAATCAGCAAAAATGAATAGGTATATTAGTATGGCTACCCCAATTACAAGTCGTGCCTTACAGACCAAAGAAATTGAGGTTTCCATGCCATTGAAAATAACACTGAAGGAATTTCAATATCATGGTACAGGGAAAAACGATTAACAAAATGTTTTTAAGTGTTTTTAGTTTGCTATTGAAACAGTTATTTGAATCATTAAAATTGACCATGTTGTGAAAAAATTTAAGGAAAGTGGTTATATACTGTAAATTAATAGCTTATACTCTAAAATAAATTATGATCTTAATTATTGGAGTAAAAAATATTTATACTGTGTAAAACATCCTGATTCAACAATATTTTTTTATTCAGATAAGGTTTTAATTTTTCCATTTTCTTTCTAACATTAAATTTCCCAACTATCCAATAGTGTAAGCTATGCTTAAGAGGTAAATTACAATTTGAATACTGCTGATTTATAGTCATTCTGATGTCTGTTAAGGTAAAACTTTGATCAGAGGAAATTAAGGGTAATAAATTTCACAGAAGAATAATTGTAGAGTTGTATGCGGTCAGCATTAATCAACCTGAATCGGAATTTGTATTATATTACTCCTGATGATTGTATTTTCCAATGTTCCGTGTCATAAATAACATAAGCACTGAAGCTTACAGTTGCTTTCTGTGATAGAGCAATCTTTAATATAGGATGTCAGGGTGATGTAAAATAGTTATAAAGTGAAATGCTTATAATGGTTTCTTTTGCCAGCTTCATACAAATGTGCTTGCACTAAATGGTAGATATTATTTATGTTTGAAATTTTAACATAAGAAAAGAAGTCCTTTATATACTAACAGTGAAATCTGAAAAATATCCACTTACTTTACTTTGTATCTGTTTTTGTCAAAAACATAAATTTTGCCCCTGTCATTTATAATTTTCCAAGTCATATTTACATGTAGATTTGTCGCTATTACATTCTTGTATAAAAGTACGAATTATTTACATGTCTTGGAGTTGAATGGAACACTTTGGAATTTTCAAGTCTGGTAAAAGATAAATTTTAATTCTATTAAAATTTTATAAACTAAATAATCTTGTTTAGTCTTATCATTATTAAAAAAGCTAATTATTCCTTAATTGTTTTTGTGAGCAAGGTTGAATGTTTTTCGATTAAATCTTTTATGCATATGGGAAACATCTTACCTTTCATGCATTCCCAATTTACTAATTGAACTTCCCCTGAAAATGTAACTATATTTATGAAATCTAAGATGGTTTAAATGTTCATTATTTTTACATATATATGTGGGACATTCTCGTTTTTACCTAATGATTGCTTTTAATATCTAAATTGTAACATTTTTAAATTTTTCTTTAGTAAGGCTTTTGCTAAATGTGAATTAGTGCAAAATGTCAAGTCGTCATTCATCATCCTGGAGAGATCATGATGACAGAAGGTATCAACCTTCATCGTCTCGTTCCAGACAGTCTAATTCAGATCATTTAGTGGAACAACAATATTCACATAAAAAAAGATCTGATGGTATGACACATAAAAGTTATAATTTGTATGAATAGCTTTTAGTCTATTTTAACTATGTCCTACTAAATGCATGCTTTTTTTCAGCCAATTCTAGTTCTAAAACATTCAATGTTGACTATCCACTTGAGCCAGCTTATTTGCCTAAGAGAAGATCAGATGGTATGATTAAATATTTTAAAATTTGTATTCTGTTAACTAAGTACTTGTCATTGGTCTTTTAAATTGGTCTTCACACATTGGACATTTTAGAAACTGGTTTTAACTATGTCCTACTAAATGCATGCTTTTTTTCAGCCAATTCTAGTTCTAAAACATTGAATGTTGACTATCCACTTGAGCCAGCTTATTTGCCTAAGAGAAGATCAGATGGTATTAAATATTTTAAAATTTGTATTCTGTTAACTAAGTACTTGTCATTGGTCTTTTAAATTGGTCTTCACACATTGGACATTTTAGAAACTGGTTTTAACTGTGTCCTACTAAATGCATGCTTTTTTTCAGCCAATTCTAGTTCTAAAACATTGAATGTTGACTATCCACTTGAGCCAGCTTATTTGCCTAAGAGAAGATCAGATGGTATGATTAAATATTTTAAAATTTGTATTCTGTTAACTAAGTACTTGTCATTGGTCTTTTAAATTGGTCTTCATACATTGGACATTTTAGAAACTGGTTTTAACTATGTCCTACTAAATGCATGCTTTTTTTCAGCCAATTCTAGTTCTAAAACATTGAATGTTGACTATCCACTTGAGCCAGCTTATTTGCCTAAGAGAAGATCAGATGGTATGATTAAATATTTTAAAATTTGTATTCTGTTAACTAAGTACTTGTCATTGGTCTTTTAAATTGGTCTTCACACATTGGACATTTTAGAAACTGGTTTTAACTATGTCCTACTAAATGCATGCTTTTTTTCAGCCAATTCTAGTTCTAAAACATTGAATGTTGACTATCCACTTGAGCCAGCTTATTTGCCTAAGAGAAGATCAGATGGTATGATTAAATATTTTAAAATTTGTATTCTGTTAACTAAGTACTTGTCATTGGTCTTTTAAATTGGTCTTCACACATTGGACATTTTAGAAACTGGTTTTAACTGCTCACAGTACCTGTTTTCAAAACAATGCCTGCCAACTTGTTTGTTTTGGTAATACAAATTCTGACTGAATTGTAAGAGTTTCATGAACTTAACAAATGAATCTTAGAATTTTTGTATGTTAAAATTAGTATTAGCATTTCTGCCTTCCAAAAGTTAAGCACGAAACAGTAAATCTGATATAATTCTTAAAATTCTTCCTTGATTGACTCCAAATTTCACAAGAAAGTCGATAATTAACTTATTTATTCATTCAAAGCACAATAAAATTAAAAACAGTGCATTTAGGATTTCTTTTAACCCATTAATAGTCACTTCACATTTGGAAAAAGAAAATTCTTGGATACCCAGATGTGCAAAGTGAGCTTTATTATGGAATATTGTCTCGCTTGCTTTTATTCAAGCTTCACATTGACTATTCAGCCCTTCAATCAAGTGGTTCAGGGCAGCAGAAAGCAAATATTCCACCTCTCTAAAAGGGTAGTTTGCAGCTCTTAGGTGCAGGGTATGCCGATTTAAATCAAGTTATTTTTATTAAAAAAATCATTGATTTAAATCAAAATTTTCAATTTTCTTTTTCTTTCTGTTCTGTTTAATAATGAAAATGAAATGACTGAACAAGATGCATGTTATTTTATTCAAATAAGTTAAGAACTTTGCTCGTACTGAGTTCACCTCAAAATTATATTGATAATCATCCTCCATTTAAAGACACTAAATAACAGTATTTGCTGATTGGGATCATAATCAGTTGGTTTGGTTTTAAACATTCCGTGTGACTTCAAATCACATATGGCCAATTTTAAACCATTTACCATGTGATGAGTGAAGATGCTTGAAATATATTCACTCAAACTATTAAAATTGTGATAACTAAAATTGTGGCTTTCTTTTTTAAGATGTTCTAGTTATTTATTTAGCATTGTTGTCTGTTCATAAAAAATATAGACACTTACTCAGCGAAAAGATTTTCTTCAGTATCAAAGCATTCCAATTTAGCACATAAATCTTTATAATTGGCAATTTTAATAGTTTCATTTTGTTTTATGTTTTATATTGGTGAATTTCTATTTATTGGGAAATTTATGCATTGTTCACTTAGAATTCTTTACACTGCTAGAGTAACGATTCAATATTTATGGAATTGAAATTTGGAATGTAAAAGTTTATTCACTGATCTGATAATTGAGTGAGTATGTTGAGAAAAGATTATGGGTTGAAGCGAGCTCAAAATTCCGCTGAATTGGCATGTTCTGGGGGATGTTATTACACTTATTCCATGCTGTTCTGTGTGAGAAAAGCTTCATTTTGTTTTATACAGAAACCCTTTTTGTGTGCTTCGAATATACCTATGAAATACTTCTCAATGCTCAAAGAATTTGAAAAATAGACATTTGATTTCAAATTTACGTATTCATGTCGTCTCATTTTTTAGTGTTGACTTACAAAAAAATAACAATTTTTTCAGCAAAATAAGTTACTTTTGCAAGCTAAAAATTGATGAGAAGTAGGAATTTTTTCAAGATGCAAGTTCCTTTTATTTTCTATTGGTGACATGATTTTCTCAAAAGCATGTCGTAAACTAATTAAGTATTTTATATCAAAATAATTGAAGCAATTCAAAACATTTTATTCATATATGATAAATATATAATGCAAAAAAAATCTGAAATTTGTATGATTGAAAAAATTCATAATATGATGGCAGTGGAATCTGGCAACCTTATTTATCTAGTTCCAAAAAATTCACGTCACTGGTTATGGGTTCAACTCAAAGTAATCTAAACTGCTTGAGAACCAGATGGAAAAACATTGCACATGCTTAGCATTTGGGGCACAATTATATTTACTCTATCATGTGATTTACTTTGCTAATTCCTATGTCGCTTTTAAGTCTTTCAAAAATTTACCCAGTTATATTTCCTAATATATTAATGTCTGACATAAACAATATTAAAGTTTAAATAAATCAAAACTATCAGAAACTAGACTAATTTGCGTGTCCCATGTCGAACAAATTTAAACTTGTACTGGCAAGGAATTAATTAAAATCATAAAAATCTGATTTAAATAAAATAAATCCTATGTTTTTGATTTTTAAAAAATCATCATTTTTTCATACTCTGCTTAGGGGTAATAGAGGTAGACTGGCAGCTATAGCTTTTTCAAGGGTATCCTAAAGATTTTGGATTAGATTGAGATCCTGTAACTATACTGGCCACTCATCTGAACCCTTGCTCTTAAATTACTCAACTAAGTTGTTCTTTGGGGACAAGCATTATCGTCCATCAAAAGCAAATCTGGACCAACTGCAGCAGCATAAAGTTAAAGGATTTGGTCCTATCCTTTCGCTCACTACAGTACAACCAATGGACAAGTGCATATCAGTGTGGTATAATAAAAATTCCACTATATCATGACTAAAGGCTGCTGTTCAATGTTACTGGGCTGATTATGTGTTCCTTGCTCTCTCCAGACCTTTGTGTGTTTGACTCTAGGGCAAATCTGGATTCATCTGTGCAGAGAACATTGGATATTGTGCTTGATTCTAAGTCACATGCTTGTCCAATGTTGGACCTTGTACCATTGAACCCAAACCAACCAAGTCACATGCTCACTTCCAATTAATCAATTTGCACAATCACATCCAAACAAATTTAATTGTCTTTGGCCTTGGGGCTCAAAAGGATCAGTGCTTAGAAATCTTTTGCATGTAATCTGCCTCACAGTACTAGGGGGTGTTGGCATCTGTACAACTGAAGTTACAATTACTTGAGAGCTAGTGCTTGACGATTGTGTTTGCCAGTAATGCTATGTATTAATCCTCAAACGGAGTTGTAACCCAGGATGTCTCCAAACATGCATCTAGGTAACTGTTCCACTTTGGAATTGTTTCCACAAGCAAAAAACGACAAATTGATTCACAGAAAAACATTTACCACCTAATAAATGGAATGTCTTCAAGCCTCCCAACAGCAGCAATTAAATCTGTTTCAACTCAACCCTAAAGTTTAGCAAAAAAGTGTTCTGTGAGCATTATAACTCTTAGATACACGAACACATTTATATCATGTGTCTGATTTGCACATTTAATATTGAGTCAATTGCTGTTTGGCAGATGATTTTGTATTTGCATATCCTACTCAAACACCATGCTGTAAGTTAGCCTGATGAAGTCAAAGCATGTGCTAGATATTTGAGAATTTGTATTTTGTAAAAGAGATCCAAATTCATGTTTACAAATATGCCAGCTACTTTGTTTCTACAGGACCATTCTGTGCTACAAAAAAGTAAATTCTATGGAAAATAAATTTTCCATTCTCAGTTTGCTTTTCCTCTAGCTGATTTGTGTAGTCATGATCACTTTCCACCAATCAATTGATGTATTATCAATCTATGTGACCACTAAGAAGCATACAAACGAATCAGCTATCCTCTTTCTGCATGTTTGTTTTGTGATAGACAGTAATCTAATACTATACAAGGTCTATTTAGTGCTCCTGTATTAAAGAGTAAGCATAGAGCAGAAAACAAGTACTATAGACAAAACATTTCTACACTAAACAATATAAAATTACAGGCATTGAATTATTTGAATTGTAAATTGATACATCAGAGCAGGCAATTCCATTTTTTCCTCTAAAGTTTTTGAAGCAAGGGATTCTTGATCTTGTTCACTTCACTTTAATAAAATTTTTTTATATTTTCTGAAATAAAAGCAGGATTCTCACATTTCAAATTCTGAAAACTAATTTTTGTTGAATTATTAATTAATGTTTTTGTCATACTCATTTGGGGAAAGAAAAAGCTTGCAGATTATCAAGTGATTAGTACAATGGTGTACAAAAATTTTGTGAATTGATTTAGCTTTAGTAAGTGTAGCAGACTAAGATGAAAAAATAGAAAAGATCCTCAGCTTAGAAAGGAAAAATCAGACTCAAACCAGCTTTGGCAATGCTGAATCTCATGGATTGACATCAGACCAGATTACAAAAGTCACCAAAAACACAAGAAATGAGGAAAAGGTCACTGACATCAACACTGACAAAACAAGATTTTACTCTTTCTTTCACCTGAAAAACTTATTAAAAAATAACTAAATGAACCATTGTACTAAAAATGAAAATTAATCATTATTTTGGGGATTTATGTATGTATGGGATGCTTTCAAAAATGTATTATACATTTATGCATCTGCATGTCATGAATCCATAAATATTGTATGATTTCCAATACTGACTTGGAAGGTATGCATAAAACATATATTTTATTATTAATTTCTACTCATTGAAATTTATTGCATTATAATGAACATAATAAATTATATATATTTTGACTCAGACAACAAGATTTCCATTTAGAATTATTTTAATGATTATACTTCTGTTGCTTGGATCATGTGAAGTCTAGTTTTTATTCAGCTGTATTTATTGCTAAATTAGCTTTTTAATTTTAATGCTATGTCGTTTTAATATCTTCAATTTTCTATTGAGTTATGCATTTTAAGCCTTAGACTCAATTTAGTTGGTCTTCATGTAGCAAAAAAAATGATTGTACTGTGACAAACTTAATCAAGTGTGGCAAGTTGCTTTGTATTTGGAAACTTCATAAAATTATTCAAGTATTTAAATTTATGATGGCGAAATTGAAAATGAATGTGCAACCACACAAGAGAAAGTATTCTAGATATATCTGTCTGAATGCATGTATTAGCTATTCTATAGCTTTTGAAATACATTTATAAATAATTTTAAAGGTAGGTTATGTGGTTGATATGATTTAAATTGAAGAATGTACTACCTATAGAGACATCAGCATTTTTGAGTTATGCAGCATCATTTAAATGAGGTACTTTCATGTTATTTAGTATTTTTGAACATTGGAATGATTTATTATTTCAAATCAACTTAATGAAAAAAGGACAAAACTGAATCTTAGACCAGACATGGGGAGAGATCAAAATCGTGATTTAAAACAATTGAAATTTTTTATTTAAACTAATTTTTTCCTATGCAAACTTGGTAGGCATTAGACATGTATATCTTATAGATCAGTTTATTGAATAAAATTAGTTAAAACATTAATGTGGATGCATATGCTCAAAAGTGCCAGGTCCCTGAAACCTGAAGTAACACAAATGTCAGGATTATGCTGACTTTTGATCATGTGAGAATAGCTCATCTCATGAATATGCATCTTAGGCCAGACATTCAACAAGGGAAAAATCTATTTTTTTGTGTTTAAAGGAAGTACTTAGTCACAAAAGGCCAACATTGCATAAGAGTGGAAAGTAGCAATTCCATGACAATGCAAATATCCATGCATTTAACTTGAATAGTGTTTTCTTTGTTAAACACTACATTCTCCAAGTTCAAAAGCCACCCCATTCATTAGATCTTACATCTTGTGACTTTTCTGTTTCCTATAATAAAAAAACAATTGAAACAGATTTCAAGAAATTAAGGGGATATAAAAATGAGAAATTAATATTTGCTATATCAGAAAAAAACTCAAAAAGGGGGGAGAAAGCAATGCTGAATAAATGTATGGCTTCAGGAGACTTACTTTGTGTATGATAAAATATCAAATTGATAAGTCTTTAAAAATAAATCATCTGTATCAGGGTACGCTGATTTAAATCAAGTGATTTTTATTAATAAAATCTTAGATTTAAATCAAAATTTTAAATTTCATTTTCCATTCTGTATTAAATTTAAATGAAATAACTAAATAAGATGCACGTTATTTTATTCCAATAAGTTCTGAACTATATAAAATAAGTTGAGTAGTCTGTTTATGAAAAAATAAAGACAATTAATCACAATAAAAGTTTTTTGCATTATCACAAAAGCGTTCCAATTTTGCACATAAATCTTTATAATAGGGAATTTTAATATTTTGATTTTGTGTTGGTTAATTTTTATTTAAATTGAATTAGGGGAAATTTTATGCATTGATCCCTAGGAATTCTTTACACTGATAGCATTCTGGACTTATGAAATTGAAATTTAAAAGATAATGTACCTATCTGATATTTGAGTATGTTAACAAAATAGATTATGGATTGAAGCTGAAAGCTATTTTAATGATTATGATGATTTTTTATTGCAAGCTCAAAATTCTGTCTCAAAATTCTCAATTGGCATGACCTGGGGGAATGCTATTACACTTATTCTATACTCTTCATCAAGGCTTCATGTTTTGAATGTTATGTATAAACCCTTTTTGTGTGCTCGTAATATGACTTTAAAGTACTTATCAATGCTCGGGGAAAATTTGAAAAATAGGCATATTTAATTTCAATTTATGTATATTTTCATGTCATGCCTCATTTTTTACTATTTACGTACAAATAACATTTTTTCACGATAAGTACTTTTTACAAGCTAAATATTAATGAGAAGTAGGAATTTTTTCATAGATTTTGTTGCAAGTTTCTTTCATTTTATTTTCTATTGGTGACATGATTTTTTCTCAAAAACAAGTTAACCGATTAATTACTTTATGTAAAAATAACTAAAGAAATCTACACATTTTATTCATATGATAAATATATAATGCAAAAAAAATCCGAATTTGTCTGATTTTTGATTCATTTTTAAAAAAGTTACATTATTGTATTTTAGTGGGATCCTGCATCCTTATTTATCTGGGTCCAAGAATTTTTATGCCACCAGTTATAGGTTAAAATTAAACTAATCTATCATGTGATTAATTTACTAATTTCTGTATCGAGTTCTAATCTTTCAAAAATTTATCCTGCTATATTTCCTAATACATCAATGTTCATCATAAATATTAATGTTTAACAAATCAACTATCTAGAAACTAATAGATAATAATTTATTTATTTAGAAACTACCTAAATAAATCTGATTTTTTACGATTTAAAAAAATCATGATTTTTCATAAATTGGTCTTTATTTATCTTAAAATAGCAAGAGTTTTTCTTTGAATCAGGTGATGAAACAGTAGTTTTGTTTGCATTGAATACATATTTGTTCTGTATCCACTGTAATTACTTGAAAAAATCAATATGTTACTGGTTAATATTCTCCCAAAGTATTGATATCCCTGTCATTAACAAGTGATTGCATGGATCTTGAATTTATGGAGCCAGCTGAATGAATAACGATTTAAAAAAAAATATTTAAATTAGTGTAGTTTATTTAATATTCTTGTTTATATTGACTTGAAACTAACAATTATGTATATCTAATGATGCTTAATGTATAATTACTTTGAGTTTCGTTTTGTGGAATAGTAAGCAGATAACTTTTAATATTTTAGCAAAATAGACTCAAACATTTTTGTAAAGTAAGGGTATTAATGAAGTGCAGTCACCCTACACATCTAAATTGTCCGAAATAGAGGCTGGTTTGACTATTACCCCACATCCACTAACATTTATCACTTTACATAGAAATAACACATTTGCCACCATCTCATGTCTAGTATCAGAACTTCATAAGTATAAACTTTACCACAGCCTTGGGATTTAATGTGCACGTATCTGGCGTATATGAGGGCCAGCAGTAGTTTCTAGCTGATTGCCCTTCCAATCTCTGACAGTGCTCAAGGGTGCTTAACTTCAGTGATTGATAAAAAACCCTGTGTTTTCACCATTACATGCCTTTCTTCAGTACTTTTTGTTTTCATTATATTGATAATAGGTATTCAAGAATAAGAGTTCTGAAATCTAAGATCAGGTTCTATTACTGTATGTCTATATGTTTAATTTGAAAAAATGAATGTCACTTAAAGGTGCATGGAACTGAATAATTTTGTATAATTGAATTTAATATGATTGAAGATTTTTCATATTTCTTACATGTAGTGTATGATAATTTTTACTTTGCAGACAGTGAATCCCATCATAGACCAAAAAAGAAAACTGTAGATTGTCGACGGAGCACAGCTGCCCAATTCTTTGTTGAAGAAGAGACAGTTCAAGAGGCTGTGACCGCAGATAAAGTTGTTCAACTTTTGAGAGATGCTGTTGATCCAAAACAGGGGCAAAGTACTTTGAAACATCTACAAACAGTCAAAGAACTTATTATCAACAAAGAACCCAAACTCTTGGATAACTTTTTAGATGAAGCTGTGAGTTTCCAACATGATCCAAATCCAGAAGTCCGCAGGTTTGTTCTTCAATTTATTGAAGATGCATGTAAGCATAACATACAGATTCTTCCAAAAGTTATAGGTAACCTCATTATGTTGCTCCATGATATAGCTGTGAGTGTACAAAAAAAGGTCATTCAAACTACTACTCAACTTTATACTCATACAATTAAATGGTTATGCAAAGCCAAAAATATTGATGAAGTTATGGAAGCAACATGGGTATCAATGATACAATTAAAAGGTAAAATTTTTGCTCTTCTTGATTCAGATAATGAAGGGATTCGTGCATTAACCGTTAAATTTATGGAAGCGGTGGTTATTACGCAGACATTCAGAGATCAATATTCCCAAGATGATCTATCTTTAGACAAGATACCTGTTATTCTAAAAATATTTCGACCAAGGAAAATGGAAGAGGAAGCCAAAGAACTTTTTCAACGGATTGTGGATTTTCATTGTGCCTCCCATGTTTCAAGTCTGAATCTTATGGCATGTATGCAAGTTTTGACAACAATAGGTAAGAAAAGATTTGAATTCTTCCCAAAGGTTTTGCAAGCTTTTGAATCCTTGCATGCGAATTTGCCACCTACTTTAAGCCAATCTCAAGTGAGTAGTGTGCGAAAAAATTTAAAATTACAACTCTTTACTTTGGTTAAACATCCTGGAGCTGTTGAGTTTCAGTCACAAATATCTATAATGCTTTCTGATCTTGGTGCCACACCACAACAAATAAATAAGTGTTTTCCAGTGGGTGATGTAAATAAAAAACGTTCAAGTACAAAATATTTTGAGAGTTGGAGCAAGAAAGCTAAAATGGATGACAATTTATTTCATATCAAATCAGATACATCCAGGCTAAAAGCTCAACCTCTGAAATGTAATACCAAAACTACAGCAATAGATATTACTGCTGATGATTTAGTACCAAAATTTTCTACCATAAATGTTGCTGACTTAGTTCTTGTTAGTATGTTAAGTTTACCTCTAGCAACACCTGCTCACTTTCAGTCAACATATACACCTATTGCTGCTGCTGGTACTGAGCCACAAGTAAAACATTTAGCAAGACTCTTAGCAACTCAATTAACAATAGCAGGAGTAGGTAAAGGTGTTGTAGAAATGAAAAAAATTGTTGACAATACAGAAATGGAAATAAGTGATGATGAAGATGAATTTGGAAGCAAACAAATACAAACAGTAGTAGGTCAAACAATTGACCCTAAACCAAAAAAGCAAACTATAATATTGATGCCTAGTGGTGGTCCACCTACAAAACCCAACAAATATTCCAAAAGACTAGACTTCCAATCAGTTGCCAAGTCTCTAAGTACTGAAGAGTCAAACAGATTGTGTCAAGCAGCTTATAATAGGATAATAGATGCTGAAAAAACCATTGCAAAAAGAGGTGGTGCTGCTATTCGAACAAAAATTTTATCCACATTAGCTTCACAATTTAGAGGTGACTTGGCTGCTAACTTAAGAAATCATATACTTGAAAATCCACGAGCTCGTTTGGATTTAGCATTTAATTGGATTTATCAAGAATACTCTCAATATAGAGGCTTCGAAAGTTCTGTAGAAAGGCCTATAGAATTATATGATGAAACGATAAATCACCTTCTTAGTGGAGTTTTAGAAAATGAAGAACAAAATCGTCTTCTTTTTAGTCGTTTTTTTGTGGATCCCCCTTGTGTAACTGAAGGCATGGGAGAGTGTCTCAAAATAATATGTACTGATGAGTCATCTACAGATATTGGACTCCAATTAGCAAAAAGCATGACTATTCATAGACCTAGCAAGAAATTACTGTTTCTTGGAGTGATATGTGATCTTACCTTACATGAAAGTGTGGATATAAGAACAAAAGCTGTAGAATCTGCTGAAGAAATTCATGATATTGGGGGTATGAAATCTTTCATTGAAGCTTTTGCATTGAGAAGTTTAAAGTTTCTGTTAAGTGATACACCTACACCTTCAGATTTTGTATTTTTCAATGAACCACCAGTTGCGTGGTCAGAAGATTTGACTAAAATTTGTTTACACTTATATTTATCTTTGTTACCAATAAATCATCATTTGATTCATGACCTTGGAACTGTTTATGTTGAGACATCTGCAGATATAAAGCGAACAATTTTGCGTGCATTGGAAGCTCCTGTTAAAGGCATGAGTATGGCATCTCCTGAGCTCTTGCGTTTCGTTGAAAAGTGTCCAAAGGGAGCTGAAACCCTAGTTACAAGAATAATCCATATTTTGACGGACAAAGCACCACCTTCTGCTGAACTTGTTTCTCGTGTTAGGGACTTGTATCGAAAACGTGTGCCAGATGTTCGTTTTCTTATTCCAATTATTAATGGACTAACAAAGCGTGAGGTTATATCTGCCTTGCCTGAGCTCATAAAACTGAATCCCACTGTAGTAAAAGAAGTATTTCATCGTCTTTTGGGAAGTAGTTTTTCTAGTCCTCTTTCGCCTGCTGAACTTTTAGTTGCTTTGCACAATATTGATCCAGATAAATGTAACTTAAAAATAGTTATTAAAGCTACATCACTATGTTTTGAAGAAAAGAATGTATACACCCAAGTAGTTTTAGCCATGGTTATGCAACAATTAATGGAGCAGAATCCACTTCCTATTTTATTAATGAGAACTGTTATACAGTCTCTTGCTAACTATCCACATCTTCTTGGTTTTGTTACTAATATATTACAACGCCTTATTATTAAAGAAGTTTGGAAGCAGAAAAGAATATGGGAAGGTTTTATCAAGTGCTGTCAAAGAACCAAGCCCCAATCTTTTCAAGTTTTGCTACAGTTACCTCCTCCTCAGCTGCAGGAAGTTCTTCAATCTTGTCCTGATTTGCGTGATCCATTATGTCAGCATGTAGAAACATTTACAGAACATCAAAAAGCACATATTCCTACAGCTTTGATGGATGTGCTTACAAGTTTCAATCCAAAAGATGAAGCACAACCAGATCCAGATAAACTTTCTGAAGATACAAATGAAGGAACTGATGAGCCTTTACCTCCTGGACAAGATCATTTGTAAATACATCAAGGTCATTCCAAATGGGGGACACCTGATGGGTGTTGCACCATAGTGGGAGTTTTTACCATAGATAAACATGGAAGTAAAACCCATTCTTCTCAAATTTTTATATATATTGTCTAAAAGTTTAGCTGAGAGATACTGGAATTTAAAAAATGTTCAATTTTACAAAATGGCAGTGATCTTGGATTTGCTGCACTGTATAAATGGACATAATTTTAGAATTAATAGTTCAAAAACAGCAGTATTTTTGCGTTTTAGTGGATTCTTTTACATGTAAATTCACTTTTAAAAAGCAACCAAGCACTTTTAATAAACTTGGGAAAGAAGTAGAAATAATCAATTAACTAAATGAGATTTATTTATGAAGAATATCACACACAGGATACAGGTACTTGTAATAGAAAAAAGCATATTTTAATTTTGTTTAACTGTTGCCATACAACAGATACTAATATTTTATTTCTTTCAACACTCCCTAAATAAAATTTTAGTTTAACTTTTATTCTTATTTTCATTATTTTAATTTTCATTCCATCAGGCACTTTGAAAAACACTGATGTCCCCATGCAGAAAACTGCTCCATCCATTTGATAAATGGGTTGTTTTCTCTGGTTTTCTATTGCCAAATGTATTCGCACTGTTTGTAATCATGCTACAGGAGAAAATAATTCTATCTAATCAAAACCTTTATCTTGTTGAAAATCTCTTGCTACCAAACATGCCTTGTATTTCACCATTCCATTTGCTATCAATCACTTGGTAATTTTCTTTGATTTCTGTTTCTACCCATGCTTTGTTCTCTTCAAGTGCTTGCAACTCATTATTTATTGCTTCTTTCCAATTTTCTGCCTCTTTTGATTCCATAGCTTCTTGAAAGGTCAATGGTTCTTCCATCCCAGCAAAATAACACTGATAATCATTGTACTTCTCAGGTTTTCTGAAACAACTCCGGTTTCTTAAGTCTCGCCTGGTTTCAACATTTGGTTCTTGAATCAGATTTGTTGGCTCATCAGGAAAGAATACTTTGAACTCTTTCACTTCCTTTCCATAGCCAATAAACAGTCCATTTCTACTTTTCGAGTCTCACTTTCTTCGTTTTCCTTTGGTACATGAACATACACCTCATTTTCAAATACTTGAAACATGATAATGTTCTCAGGACTTTGCCAAACCATATCTCAGGGTGTTTTATGTTTTTTAAAATTAATAGTCCACTTCTATTTAAGACATACAGCTGTATTAGTTGCTTCAGCCCAGAACTTTTCTAGATCAGCAGCCCTGAGCATAGTTCTTGCTGCTTCTATGATGTTTCTGTTTTCACATTCCACTCTTCCATTTTGCTCTGGTATATTTGGAACACTTGTTTAGTGATGCATGCCTTCCAAAAGTATCATTAAAGTGGCGGAAAAAAACGAACCACCCCCTTTATTTCCAGCACTATTCATAGTTGAGTAAATTCAAGGATGTCATTCAATAGGGAATAACCTCCTACAAATTCAAATGCAAAAAAAAATTGCATAAGGGGCTGTCTTCATATAACATTTTGCACAAACAATAAAATTTCCAATAGAAACACCTTGTTTTGATGCCTTAATCAGATTCCGCAATTAGTTTAAATATGAAATAAGTTAGTTTAAATATGAAATGTCATGACTTTGCTATCTTTATATCCGGAGATATTCAATGTTATAAAGTTGCTGTCAATTTCAGGGATGTTTGGTTGCCCCCTAAAATCGACAAAATGAGGAAAATTTAATGTAATGCAAAAATTAACAATTGGAAATATCTGAAATTTTGCGTTGTTATATTAGAAGTGAAGTTATTGAATTTTTCACTTTATGTAAAAATATCCACTAAAATGCAAAATTACTTGTATTACATACACTCCTGAAACAAATGGTTTTAATTTGATAATTAATACTTCTACAAAGTTTCAGTGGAAAACATGAGGGTTCATTTTTTCTATAGCCCTTTAAAGTCGATTGTTTTTTATTACAAAAATTATTTTTAAAAATTAACATTGATGTTTGACTTCCATGTCTATCTAAGGTAAAATTTTGAAAAAAGCCATGACTGGTGCAACAACTTTTTCTCAAAATGGGTATTTTCATATGGAATGAATGACCTATCATGCAGATCTATCTAAATTTTCATTTCCATATGTTTGCAAACAAAATACTACAAATGACTCTTTCAATACTTCAATTTCCATTAATATGTTCTCAGACTAAGTGCACATAATAAATACAAGTACATAGTTACTATTACATTCTAAAATTATAGAACTTAAGTTTTTGTGCACAGAATTTGTCTAAAAGTTGTTAAAAATCTGTAGATTAATATTTGTATTTTATCATTAACAGATTTTAATTTTATTTTATCTGAAAACACCTGACTGATTTCAAAAAGTTTGCTTTTTAGATTTGATTTGTCTTATTCTCATCTAACTAAATCAATTTTACTGGTCGGCAATACTCATTCATCCATAACAGAATTTTATCCTTTGCCTGAAATGAGGCTGCATTGCTGTATCATTTTTGGTCATAGACTCATTTATCTGTTCAATAAGAAGTGTTCATTGTAAGAAAGTCATTAATTACATCTATTTTTTCATTCAATTTCTATCATGTGCCATTCAATGTAATTTTATTGTTTTTGCTGTAATTAAGTAAATGTTTCATTTCTTTATCTCAATCTCAAAAGATTCTGAAACAGCCATGTTTTCTGAGAAAACTATATATATATGTTTATCAAGAAAAGAATAATGTAATTTTTCGTGTTTCTCTTCTGTTTTTATTGCGAAATGTTATTGACATTTCACTGTTTCATATGGGGCAATCTTACATTTACGATTTGGAGAATGGATAAATCTTTTATTTGAAAAGTTTTTAAATTCAAGTTATTTTTCTATTTTAATTTTAATGGAACATTTAACTACTTTTTCATAATTCAAATAGCAGTAATTAAAATCTTTTGCTTGTTAATAAACTGTTTTAATGTTTAATGTCAGAAAATTAAGACATAATAATATCAAATTATGCAAACAAGTAGCAGCTTCTAGAAAATTTAAAAATGTCATAGATGCCTACCATTTTCTAAAGTAGAATTAATGCAGCCAAGATATCAACAAAGCTAAAAAATAATCATGTATGTTGTTAACATAATTACTATGCGTCGGGATAGATCAGGTTATGGCATCAAGAAAATGATGCTGTTGCTTCATGCAGACAACAGATAATTTGATGATTCACTTTTCCTTCATGTTCAATTTCAACAACATTGCATCGATAGTGGGACTTGATGCTGGTAACTTAGTAGAGTCCTAGGAACTTTGATTTCAATCCTGTTCTGAGCCATTTTCACTTGATGGTAATAGCAAATTGTTCTTTTTCATGAGCTGTCTTGATTATCTTCAGCCACATTGATCTTAGAGGAACTAGTAAATCTCTCTCCATTTTCGTATCTGTATAGAACATTCTTGAAAAGTAGCCATCTGAGTGTTCATTCTCTGTTCGTCTATTCAGTTTGTTAATATGTTCGTCTTCTGGTGGTATGGACACAATTTTGGGAGTCAAATTTTTGGTAATATCCAGCTTCTTTATCATCCATGTCACTCTTAGGGTGGTCACATGAGGCATTTTTAGATTCACCACTTGGCTTACGATCAGATTTGCATGTTCAGAATAGTTCAGTCAAAGTATTGACACCTAGAGAGCAGCACTGGCATATCTACAATTGGTTGGGAAGGAAGAGCTGGAGATTATGGGTACATTTTATTCTAATGGAGAAAAAAATGTCAATTAATTTTACACAATGTATCCACCTATCAAGGAAGATAGAGCCAAAATTTTCCATTTTTGCTGCATATCCCCTGCATCATTCTATGTATTGCTTGATATATTAGTTTATGAGACGAAACAATAGAGATTTGTCCTTGTTGACATTTCCCTGAAGAAATTTTCTTACTGTCGTATCTAAATTGACTTGATCTTGTTTGGATCCATTATGTATAATGTAGATACTAGTGGTCCACTGTGAATGCACTATCTTGCTATTTATCATGTCTAATTATCTACATAACTTAAGCTATAAATGTTAATGATCCGGCCTTAAAAACTAACATTGGCACCACTTCTCTGAAGTCAGAAGACAAATCATTTTGAATATGTTATGTCATCTTGTCGGGTTTTCTTTGCTGTAGAGAAGAACGCAAACCCAAACTCTCTGCTCAAATCGCCTCATGTGTCACTCACCTAAGCGAACTGTAGGGTTTCAAGACTAGTAAATCGCGAATGAGTAGTGGACGGTCGACGAACATGTGCAATCCGATTAGCTGTGCTACCTCATGTGGCAGGTGTAAAAATCTATTCATCCATCATATCGCGCACTTCTGAAAACACCTCATGTGTCACCCACCTTAGATATGTCAGTCTTCCGTTATCAATGGTTGTAGTTACTAATGTGTCCTAAACTAGTTCTGACAATCTTCAATTTTGGACCTTAAATCTTCATCTGTATTTTTGTTAACTTTTTAATGTTTGTGTGAGAAACTTATCTTTTGAATATTTCTGAATTATTTTTCTGTCTTTCAAAACGATGTCAAATTTAATAATGTGCGTGTAATTATTTCCTTTTTTAAAGCTTCTTTCAGGATATGAAACAAGAGTTCGAATTTACTGAATGTTAAACATCTTTTAGTAAGAATACGATTTGGTCCTATTCCATAAATAAAATTCAAAATTGCCTAGGGCAGATTTTTCTTGTTTGAAAGTGAATGTGCTCACACACAGCTCGGTCACCATTTGTGTCAAGGACTTGTGAAGATAGTGCAACATCAGTCATCCAAGAAGTACTTTAGCCGAGACAGGTTTCACTGCTATATTACTGCATTGTCAGTTAAATTTTGTGGTGATGATTAAGTTCTAATCACATGTATATTCATTACGATTAAAGCATTCTCCCTCATTTAAAAGGATTGGTACTATGTTCTGGATCTCCACATTTCTTGCACCTTTGTTTTCATTCTGTTAGTGTATCTCTTTTAAACAGAAAAGCGATTTTCTCTTGTTATGTCTTGTTTCTATTTGGAATCATGAATTTGGTTTTTTGTTTCCTCATGACTACTTTTCTTCAGTCTTTAAAATCTTTTGAATCAAAGATTTTATTACTGGGTTTGAATTTTTAGCAAGAATACATGAAAGACAGTTCAACTTTGTCTGACCAAAAGTACTCATGGTGGAATTGGTTTAGACTGATGTATACTATTATATTGTAAGTTAATTTTAGTAGTGGTGACTAGGTTCAGCACAATACTCCTCTCTAATACCATTTGGCTTTACATAATCTTCGTGCTCAGAATAATTATTACTCATCCTCCTTTGAGAATGTTTTTAAATCTAAAAAGCCATCAAGGGAATTTTAGTAGCTTTTATTTCCCTCACAGTTCAATCCAAAAATATTACATGGTATTGTAAAGTTTTCCAAAACGAGTTTTTCCTAACATGTTTTCTGCATTCAAAGTCAGAAAATTCTAGCAATCTTCCAATTTGATTTATCATTGTTTTCTTACAGAAATTTATGCAAACTTTTAATTGTTTTAAATGGAGCTAATATTAAGTTTGATTTAATGTAAGGATTACTTTTCTAATGTTAAATTATTCATATTGAACATTCAAGTATCGACATTAAGAAAGAGTAAACTTAGTATTTCGGTTCTTTTAGGGGAACTTCATAACTCTTGTCACTTAGTTGAATATTCGTATTAATCCAATACATATATCCAATCCTAATTCATTGTTCTCTGACCAAAAATCTGTTGGCATGTGTTCTGTAGTCTTAATACACTTCATTAATGTAAAAGTAGTTTATTAGAATTGAATATACATAAGGCTGAGTACGTTATTGTCATGTTACTAATAATAAACAAACATGCATCATCTGTTGGCAATCGAATATAATTAAGAATAAGATTTCAGTTCATTTAGAGTTATGATAGTGTTTAGTAATGACAGTTTATTTTGATCCCATAACATTACATGCATTGTAAAATATGATGATTTCTGAATAATTTCTTATACTTTTTTGATTCCTGAAACAATAACTAGGTTGGCTGGCATCTGTTGTACATTCTAAAAATGGTCTATTAGAAATATGTGAAAGGTATAATTTATATCACTGAATTCTTTAATTTGAAAATATAAGAAATCTTACTATTTTGGTCAAAGGAAAAAGATGAATCTTAAGTTTTAGCATATTTGAATGGTTTTTAATAGATAAGTAAACTGAAGCTCGGAATCTAAACTAAAACTGAATGAATGTATATATTTTTTATTTTGGGGATGCTTTTAGGTGGTAAGTTATTTTTGTTTTCATAGCAACTTTTTAATTGTACTAATCTCATGTAATATTAATATGAAGTCACTTAAATTTTATGATATAAAATCAAGAGGCATAAATTTGTTGCAATCTGGCAGGAATAGCATTGCAACAAAAGTGTCAGCTCAAAATTGACTAGTTGATTCTTGAGGTTCAAACCTATTGAGACAGTATGTATCACTTGTTACCAAATAGTGGAAAGGTATTCCTTTCAACTGATTTGATTAAGATCGGTCTTAAGTTCACACAGAAATGTTGTCTGTTATCTTTTTTAAATGTTAACTCAATTGAGTAGTCTTGAATATGTAATTTTGTTGTAAAATGTTTTAAATTTAAATTATTTCACAATCATTAAATGTTAAAGGTCAAACCCACATTCAATTGAAGAGTTCCACCACTTAAAATGCTTTTCTGCTTTTGCACTTGAAAAACTTCTGTTGTAACAAACATTTTAAAATACTTTTTCTTAATTATGGTTATAATTCTTTTAAATTCATAATTTTCTTTCGAGAGAGATAAAGCTATTTTGTGATTCAAATTTTTATATTTTGTTTCTGCTCATGCTAAAAATTTAGTTATTTGTTGTGACATTCATGGCATAGTATAAAATATATATTAAAACCTAAACAAAACTTAAAATTGTTTATAAGAGTTAGCTGTTTCAAGATGTGTTTGGTGAGTTTAAAAAGCTTGCAGGTGTTTTATAATTTAATGCTACAATTCGCTTAAAATTATATTTAATTTTCAAAAAAGTTTATTGTGATTTTATATAGTAATTCATTTTGAATTAATTCTGGGTAAAATATATCTATTAAATTGTCTAAAGAACTTTACATACACACTTGTGTCTAAGCATTTATATCTTGCAGTGTATTGTGTTTGTGTTATAATACTACTTTTAATAAATGACATTACTTCTATATGAATTGGTTTTGTTTCATTTAAGAAATTCAGTTTATTTCTGCCTTTGTTAAATTTATGTTTTATTGCTTACCTTAGGCACAATATTTAAATGGTATATTGATAACTGATTTATCAATTTTAATATCACATACTCCATAGTTTTTCCTAATAAACTTGAAATGATTGCTCAATCTGAAGAAAAATAGATATTTCATATTTGTTATATAAGATGAGCATAGTTAAAGTTTACATTTCGAAAGACTGTAGCAGGAACTATAGGTTTGGATGACTTCAAGTTTTGAATGAATACTTTTGAAGCAATGGAATTTTTTTGGCAAAGGAAAACATTTCAAAAATGTTCTAAGTGGTAGTGAGGCACACTACCATTGTCAAATTAAGCATACTTGACATGCACACTTCACAAACATTTGCAATAACACCAAATAGCTGAATGCATATGCTCTTGTAAAATTGTTTTGTTACAATATTTCAATTAACTACTCTGAGGCAGCTCAGAATATTAAAGGGCTTAAATTCTGGTCTAGTGTCTAAGTGGATTACATAAAATGATTTTAAAATTTGAAGAGTACTTTCGATGTCTAACTTGGCAGAGGATGGAAGCCAGTCGGTAATTGGAAGATGTAGCCACATCACTATAGGACGACATTACATCCTCAATAGTGTTGGGAACAGTAGTGCAAATAGACCCAATCGTTAAACTTGCCTGTCAGCAGGGAGCTTAAAGTTTAAAAAGCATTCTTAATTTGTTTTCTATGTGAGATTACTCATGTTGAGGAGTTGCTTCCTCCTGACAAGAATACTTAACAATGGATGGCCATGGAACATTTTGTGAACTGATAAAGCCCATTTCCATCTCCAAGGTGCTGTCAATATGCAGAATCTGGTTAATAGAAAATTCATTTGCAGTATGTGACATTCCTCCTTATTTCCCTACTCAAAGTCACTGGTACTGCTGCTTTACAGCTGTATTTATTCCATTCTTTTTCTAGAAAGTCAATCCTGTCTGACCTGTTACCATCGATGGCCAGCAGTATGAATCTTTTGAGGAACCACATAATTTCAACAGAACCTGTCTGGATAACAATTTTTATGCAACATGACACTTCTCTGCCTATGGTAACACCAGAAAAAAAAAAGCTATGTTCGAAAGCGGCTGCTTCCAACAACATAGACAGCACTTTCACTGAATGTGAACCCTTTTGACTTTGGAGACAGACCGTTGTGTTTAGAAGAAATATCCAAGCATCCTGACAATCAGATCTGTTGAAAATGCTATTTTGTGATTTCAGCTGGTAGCACAAAACAAATGACAGCATATTGAACATCACTAGTGTAACTCGTGGTTTTTATTTATTTTATTGTGCTTCACTAAATAAAGCACCAATTATTCCCCTAGCTGCACATTTTGAACTATTTTTACCTTCAAAAAAATTCCATTGAATTGAGTATTTATGCAAAATTTAGTCATTCTGAGCAATAGTTTCTGCTTCAGACCTTTTGAAATGGGAACTAATTATGCTCACCCTGTATATATATATACTTAATAAATAATCCAACAAAGCTTGATTTCAATGGCCTCACCTGAATTACAGCTCTTTTGAGATATTAATTTGAATGATTGTAGAATTGAAAAGGATATTTCACAATCGGACACCTCAGATTTAGTCATGATCAGACATTAAAGATGAAAATACCAATTCTATGTTCTACGTGAACAGCAATGATAAAATTCTTCAGAAATTTATGAAATCATTTGTTCCCCTTTGTCATACAGAATTGTAAACAGCAAATTACTCCTACTCCTTTAATGATGAATTTCTTACCATAATACAGTTTTTTCCTTTTTGTGAGCCGTTGCCTACATTTTGAGGTATCCTCATTTTCAATTATCTCCACATACAATATTCATCTGGGCTAATTGTATGTTAAGTATTTTCAAAGGACTAAGACTAACGGAGATTCAGAATGGATGTTATCTTTATAACCATTTGTAGTAAAAATACTTCTAATTTGAAATGTTTTTAAATCATGTATTTATGATTGATGTGTTAATTTTGCAAAGGGTTGTATTTGTATAACATAAGTTAGAAATTTATACAATTTGTCTTCCAAGAAACTTCAAATCAGAAAAATGTTTTCCTACATTTCATTAGTCAAATAAAAACAGATTCAAACTGTTTTTTGGTTTGACTCATTTTTGGCAAAATAATTTTGTACTACAATTTATGCAGTTTTTAGCTTGATTACTTTACTTGAATATATTGGTATACCAGTGTTTGGAACCTCAGATAGGAAACTTGGTTTCCAAATATACTGATATATTTTTGCATAACTTATTGTTCCCAAACAATAATTTATGCACAAATTTACTTTGAATTGACTCAAATAGTCTTTAGACATCCATTTCAATCTTTCATTGCTTAATTGACTAATTAAGGAAATTGTATCTCTAGAATCAAAAATTTAGTATTGGCCACATGTAGTTTTCTAAATTTTTTTTGTCTGACACATTTTTAAAAAATAAACTCAATTTTAAATATAAAGTGCTCTTATGATTAGAGTATCATTCAGTTGAAAGTTGTATATTGTGGTTTGAATGCAATACTTGCATTAGTTTCTTATAAATGAACAGCATTTCCATGAAAGTAAATTAGCTCTGAATGTTGGGGTCTGTATACTATTGCTATTTACCCATGAAATGTGGTATAAGGTAAAAGCTAAAAACATCAGTTCTCTTGGAAAACTCTTAATGCTCTGAGGATTAAGAACCTATTCTATGCAAATTTAAGTTTTCAATCAAAAGCAGGTTTTCAATTACATCATATATTCATTGCTTTGACTAGTATTAATGGTTATTTCTAATCATTGCATTTTCAAACCTTGTAATAACCTAGATTGTAGTTGATTTTTGTAAAATAAATTAGGAGCATTTCCAAATAACTAAGGGTTCGATTCCTCCCTATGCTTGTTTCTCCTGGTATCAGTAAAAACTTTCCTTATGCATGTCCATTTTCTTGACTTCGGTGCAGCTTGGCTATATACGGGCCTTTGCGCCATAAAACTCAACCAACCAAAAAATAACTAGTCTTTGAAGTTAGATCCTTGATACTGTGTTGTATGTGTTAATCTGTTTAGATGTAAATTATATACTATATGCAAAATTTTATTTGTATGTATTCATCTAAAAAGATACAAAATACAGTTTAATTTTAAAAATCATTGTTGCAAATTTGATCTTTGTAATTGAATAAAAGACATTTATCCTGGCACTTTTGTATACATGTAAAGCAAAATGAAAAACGATATAGAGGTTCTCATTTATTTAATCTAAAAGTGTACTTAGTGCAAAGTCCTTTATTACAGAAATAACATAAAGTAAACCCCACAAATATTTTTCTCAATTTTTAATGGTTTTTAATTAGTATTGGCTGAATATTTCATTCTGCACTCTAAAATTTCTCAAGTGACCCGTTTTAATTAATTTAAAAACTAATCAAGTGTACATTTACCAATTTGTTCATATCTAAATGTAAAATATTGCCACTAACATGTGCATTATAATGTAACTATTTGTAAAAATGAGGGAAGAAATGAGAACTTTTCATGAGGATCAATTCTCAGGATTTATTGATTACCATTATAAGTGGTTTCGATGAGATATCCCGTCCATCAAGATCTGACCAATTTTGCAAATGACAAGATAAGTTATTTAATGACAAGGTATCTCATCCATCAAGATCTGGCCAGTTTTGCTAATGAGACACCTCTTAGAGACAACCACCAGGAGGGTTAAAGAAAGTACTTAATAAATAATTTTTATTCTGCACCTGTGGGGATTTCAAAGAAAACGATTTTTCCACAATTTGTTTACAAAAGTATTCTCTTGCTAAATTATCTTATTGTATAAAGGAATTAACAAAGCAATTTTTATATTAATGGCTAATAAATTTAGTGACACTTCTGCTTGTGTTTAAAAATTATTCATGTTTTAAACAATTAAAATTTCTTTTTAACAATCTTGAACTCTAAAGTTTATTTCTCTTGATATAGATATAATTAAGTGATAATTTTTTAATGTTTAATTGGAGAAGCAGCTCTAAAAATGTGCTGTAAATTAATTTATTGAATTTGTTTCAGTCTATTGTAATCTGTTTACTTAGTTTTCCTCTTATTTTTCTAGTTTTAGACAATACTTTGTTCTGAAGCACTTAGTATTTTATTCAAAATCGCTAGAGTACTTCATCTTAGTATCTGCTAGTAAGTATTTGCAAAGAATTTGGTAAGTTTTTTAATTGATTTAACATTTACTTTCTTCATATATATATATCCTGATGTCATATCACTAAGATAACAGAACTCTTGATTTTATGAAGATCAGATGACCAAATCTTTAAAATACAAAGTGTTTTTTTCCAGTTAAAAATTCAGACTTTGACTCAGAAAATTCAAACAAAAACTAACCATTGTTAAGTTAGTTTTTGGTTTTGCAATTTGGAATTGTAGTTTCTAATTAAGGAATCAAAACAGGATAAGTTATGAGCTAAGTAAGTTTTCTCTATATTAAATTTGTTATCTTTGATTAAATTCTGAGTTTTATAATAACCCAAAAGCATTTTTAAATATTTCTTTTTAAATCTTATATTTTTGAAAATATGGTATAATTTTAAACACTTCGTTGGGGTTAATTTCTCTTGTTAACATTTAATTTTTTTCCTTTGTTCAAGGGAAGAAATGCTGAAAACGGTTTTAAGTTTTTTAAAATTATTTTATGTTATTCTCTTTGTATATTTATTGTAAGAAATTCTATTTTCCTGTTTTATAAGACATTTTTTTAAATATATAACTCAAATTTATTTTGATAGTCAACTTCAATAAACAATTTTCAAAATATATACTGTGATTGTTTTAAAATTACAACTAATAAAATCTGTGAAAATAGTTTAAACTGTATTTTTTAGTTTTGTCAATAGTCGTTTCATCCTTTTACTGATATTTTAAAATTTTTACATTTTAATGGATGTGGTGATATATGATATGAATATTATGATCTAAATTACATGAGCAACCAGATACATTTAATTTTTGGATTTTAACTTTTTCTTTTATTATTTATTTATTTATAATTAACTTTTTTCTGTGATATTGGATTTTTTTAGAATTGGGAATTCTGAAAAAGTTGAAAGATTCTATTGCACTGTTTGGGTGCCAGAAATTAAGCACAATGAATGTATTTATAGAAATTTTGTAAACCTATTTTTAGAATAGCATTCAATTTACTTTTGTGAATATCTTGATTGTTCTACATTGTAAAAATTGCCAAAATATATGCCTTAAAATAAAATGGTGTTTTCATTTTATATTTAGTTCTTAATACACAATAAAAAATCTCAGGAATTGCAAGTAAATTATGAGAGTAATTCTCTCTCAAGATAGCGTTAGATATATTTATTGTTTGTGATGTCATCTGATATTTGCAAGTGCACAAAAATTGTTTTAAATGAGTAATCTACGTAATAATTGTTTTAATTTTAATATCAGTTGTATTTTCTTTTATCACATTTCAAAATTTAATTTAAATGAAAATTTTCAGAAAAGTTTTGCAAAATGTAAATGTTCTGCACTACTTTTTTAGAATTGTTTCCTGTACAGTTGAATGCATTGGTTTAATAAGCTGTAAGTAAAGTAGTTTGTTTCAAAATTCAGAAATATACGAAATCAATAAGCAAAATTTCTGATTGTGATACAAGGCTAAAATCTTTTGTCTCAACTAAACAGTTGCCCTGAATAACTGATGGTCTTAATAAAAAATATGGTACTATTTTTTTACCATTCTTTACAAAAACTATGAGGTATTGCATTTAGAAATGACTTGTTTGTTTGGATCTATAATTTTTTAGTAAAATACAAAAAATAATGATACATGAGATCTGCTTAGGTCTTATGACACATGTTCAGCCCATTTATTAAGCATGTCTGTTTGACAGCCCATAACATAATTTATTCAAAGGACATTAGTGAAGGTAAGCACCAGAAAGAAATATCAAACTGCATTTCTAAATGTATGATCTTGAAGTATGAAACCAGTTAATTGCATAAGTTCCCTGGTTTCTTGTAAGCACTTACTGCTGAAAAAACGGCATTTTTGTATTAATTTAATTGCTCGCATTTTTGTTGTTTTTACTGTGGTTAAATGTTTGGCAGATGAAATGAAATTTTAAAAACCACTGTATTTAAGCTGTTGATGAAGAAAACATACATTATTGCCTTGGTAAGTTTGAGATAAGATTATTTTTTCATGCAAACAAAACAAAGGGTTTAAGAGCTTATAAAGCAAAGTATCTATTTAATGAACTAATCATGTTTCAGCTAAATCTATGTATTCTTTATCTCCCTTTAATATAATTACGTGTTATTCATTGATGTTCATGTGTAGAAAGTTTTAAATATAGGTTTTTATGAATAGATGATGTACAGCTTTTGCATTGTCTAATACATGTTCAACTTAGGAGTTGAATATTCCTTAGGCCTTCAGCTACTCACATGTTCTTATAAAAGGGAAAGCTGACCCAATTCCTGCATAATAAAATTACTTAATGCTTAATTTACTTTAATAGTGCATCATAAACCTGTAGGTGTATGTTTTTAAAATGTTTAAACATACATCATATGCAAGTCCTTCATTGTGTATAATTCTAATTTTTCATGTGTTTCTTTAGTCCTTGAGTGTTTAATAAATCTGATATATTCAGAATCTATCCCTCTAAGGATCATTCGTTTCGGTACATATTGTGGATTTTAAGAAATTCAAGTAAGATGTTATCAACAGTTTAGATTAGCTTTCCATTTCAGCTACATTCTTATAAAAACAACTTATCTTTCTATTTGGCAAAATCTATTGTATATATATATAGTTCATGGAGGTTTTTCCCATATCAGTTTGTTACATTAGCTTTAATTTATTGAGTAACAAATTTTGAAACCTACTACATCGCATCTATGTGTTTCAATTAGTTTTAGTTTATTGATTTCTGATATCTCTTTGGAATTTAATATAAAGGCACTTGCAAATCCATCATGAGACTGTTTTCTGCAAAAATGCTTGCTAAGGTTACTGTTTTTCTTATAGATGTTTCATTTGTTGTCAAAAATTGCAAATTCAGATGTTTGACATATTTTTCTAATTCAAATCTAGAGTTAGGAATGAATAGTAAGAAATTAATAAGAAATAAAATAACGATATTTTAGTGTTAGAAATAGAAATTTCATAAGAAAATTGTTATAACTTGTGTAGTCCGTAAAGTGATTTTAAGAGTTAATGAAAGAAAGTTTGCTGTATTGCCTTTTATTTATCATTAAATTTATTAATTTTTAAGCTGTTAACTAAATTGTAATTTTCTGAATTTGCACAGGTAAAATTCTGATGATTTAAGATAAGATCAATCTCAAGTCTGGGTACAGATGGAATTGGGCTAAAGAAATTCTAAAGTCTGAATATACAGGTAGGAAGACTCTTCATACAATCCTTAAAACACACCTCTTTATAATTCTTCATATCCTGCAAACTTTAGTCAATAATCTAATTTATTTTACTTATTTAAATTGGTTTAATTGCTTAATGTGTTTTTTCATAAGACTTATATTTAACTAATATAGTTTAAAACCTATTTCTAATTTATTTAAGATAATTTCCTTAAGTATCAGAAGCTTTGTAAAATTTCACAAGCTTTTAATGCTTATTGTGATTAAATTTTCAAACATTTATATGGGTGTCGTAATGAAAAACTAATTGAAACTCAAACATGAGATCCAATCGTTTTGATGATGCAACTTTATTTTTCACTCAATTTTAAATGGAAAGTAAAAACAATCAAGCAAAATTCAGTGGTTCAAGTTATATCTTATCTTCATTAAATTCGTTTCATGATGTAAATTTAAGTTTGAGATGATCAAGCCAATTTAAAATATAGTTAATATCTTTAAATCACTGAAAATATAATAGCTATCAATGTTATAAAAACATTCATTCGTATTTCCTTACTGTTTCTTATGTCTGTTATATATACACATTAAACAGTGTAATATATGTGTGTTATCAATGAAAATATAACTGCATGTTAGGTAAAATTATATAAAAACTTAAAGTTTCTATTACAAATTTTTATGTATGTATGTTGAAGTATACTGATGATCATACCTTTGAAAAACATGTAAATAATAGAATATACTTTTGAATGTAAATAAAGCACCAACAGGAGAATCCCTTAAACTTGCTCCATTTTTAGATTGAAAAATATACATGGTAGGAACAAAGTAAGCAATGCATCAATTTGTCCTTAAGGTGTATGTATACACTAGAACATTTTTTTAATTTTTGACTTTAAAAATCCAGTGTTTTCACAATAGGTCATTGGTTTGTACTTAAACTCATTTCAGTGTGAAAAACTCTGATTAAGCTACTCATTAATTATCTCATTTAGATATAATTAACTAATTAGCATGTTTTTTGAACAGTGATATCTCAAATTCTAATATGTTCATAAAGACAATTCCTGTTGGAAATATTCTTCATGTTTTGACCCTCCATCAAGTTGCTAGAGGGAATACGTTCTTTTTTACAATTTTTTTCACAAAGAAAGTCAAAAAAAAAAATCAAGATTTTTCAGGAATTTCAACATTTAAAAATCAACTAAAAATTCATTTCTTAACCAATAACTTCGACTGAGAGTCAAAACATCCACTGTATTGCATAGATTATAATGACACAAAAGTAATTATAACAGATCAATTCATTGTCGAGTTATCACTGTTCGAAAGAAGCATCCTATTGCAAAAACAGTTCTTCAGAAATCGAGTTTAAAGTTTTGGAAACGTGTTTGTCTAAGGTGACAATACCTAACCCAAACCCTTGTAACTTGAAAACTATTTCGAATATTTACAAGATCTTGGTATCGTTTGAAAGCTAAGGGAATGGCCAATATTTTGAATTCTCAAAAAATATATCGATATTTTGGTCAATTTTTGTGATTTTTCTAGGGTATACATACACCTTAAATCTATATTCAATTAAGCCAGGAAAACACATTTAAAACATTCTTATATCAAGTAATCACTCCCCTTAATTCATTGCAAAAGCAAGCTATGAGCACTGTCTCCCATTTAGAGTCACTATTATGTTTACAATTGTTGGCATGTGCCTGGTTAAAACATGCAGTTTTCAAAAAGTGAAATTGAGTGTATACATTTTTTGCATGCAAAATCTAAGTGAAAATTCTATGATAGACATTTGATGCCAACAAATGGGGTGATTTGCTTTTCAAAATTCGTTGCTGTTAGTAAATGGGGACGAGCTTTCCAAATTCTGAGCAAAATCTGTATGAGAAGGTTCATGAAGTGGAATCTTTCATTAAGTACACAAAACGTGGGATGGCTCATCAATATTCTCTTAAATAGTTTCTCTTACCATACAGAATGAAGTATAAAATTCCTTTTCAACATGTCTATTGTTGGATGTTTTTGAAATAATAATAGTTAATAGGTATGAATGCATATGAAATGATTTGTCTTTTAGACATGGTTCAGTTGATTGTACATGAGATGAGATTGTATTTTTAATGAAAGTCATAAAATTTGTATTTTGTTCTTTTTCTGCATTTTGTTTAGAGACCAGTTGCTCAATTATGTTATGTTTAACTCATTAAACCCAAAAGTAGTGAATGCATTATATGTAACAATTGTATTTAAATTTGCTGTAAAGCAGTATGATTTTGTTCTAAGATTCTAGCACCAAGCATTTGGATTGAGTTCCTATTTTTAGACTACTTTCATTTTGAACATTTCCCTCAACTTCCACATTTTTAAAACATTAACTGAATTATAATTTTTATACTTATGTATTCATGATTCAAAGAATACAGTAATTCAAATAATAATGACTTACCTTTACTACAAAAACATCTTCAGATGTTAAAATTCCAATAAAAGGCAATATCAATCTTACCTGAAAGGAAAAGTTCTGATATCTTTAATTTTGCTTTTGTAATTGTAATGCTTTCAACGGCTGTATGGGAAAGTTTCTTGTTCAGGTCACTAAGTGTACAGGTAATACAAGTAACTTTAATTTTGCTACTATAATAGGAAGGGGCCACGAACCTTTTGGAAAATATTCGACTAATTTGGTTTTTCACTTCATCCCATTTCTAACCAACTTTAACTTCATCCCTTAACAAATGTAATTTCTAGAATCCTTGTCTGAAGTTTTAAAATTAAAGAATGAATCAACCATAATTCAGTAATTTGCAGGATTGGTTAGGTAGATTGATCAATTAAAATGTATTTTGCATAGATAATTATGTCTACTTTTCAGTATTAAAAACTTCTAAAAAATACATGTACTTCTGAAATTGCAACTATTGTGTTGCATTTGATTCATATAAATTTAACTGTATCAAAAACCTTAACTTCATACCTAGTTAAATTTACAAGCCATCTTCAGTTACCACATCAATTATTTTGATCAGTATAAATGCAAAATTTGTTTTCTTGAACAAAAGAATTTGGTATTATAATTCAAGCAAGAGTAGTCCTATGACAAAGAATGGGACAAACATTGAAGAAGTTCTAGGTTTGGTTCATAATTGATCCACTGGAAGTCCTCTTCTAGCTATAGTCCTGATTATCAGCAGCTGAGGGTATGATGAGTAATGCAGATAATCAAACAGTTAGATTATGTAAATAATAGATTGGTTGGTTTGAGTTTAATGGCGCAAGATCCAAAGATGGATAAGCTGTATCACTTAAATATTAGAAAGTAATGACTGAAACACACAGCATTTCATTGTTTCAGTCCAATTGTTGTAAGAATATAATTATAAGAATATTATTATTCTCATATGGATCTGTCGAAAGATTTATTTGAAGCCTAAAATAATCAATTGTTATGCACAGAAACGGTTTATCTTTGCTTTGATCAAAGCTCTGGGAACATGTCATGTTTAATGCAATATTGATTTCTGAGTGATCTCATAAAAACAATACTATATTTATCAATGTAAGGTTGCAGACAATCCCAAAAGTAAAAAAACTGGCGAGTAATCAATAGAGTTGAGTGTATTTGAGATTGTTAGGGGTACCTACTCATGTGTCTGACGATTGGATAGGAATAGGGTAGCCCATAGGATGCCTCTTGGCTTGTTCAACCATAATGATGCATAAAGTTATCTTAAGGTGCCTTAAAATGTGCCTTATGCATCATTGGATGCATAAAGCATGTCTTACAATATTCTTCATTTTACTGTTATGTATACTGCTTTCAAATTCATTTGCCTTGAATGGTTTTAAGTTATTTAATTTGATATCAGGCTACTCAAGTTTGATACAAATGCTTGAGTTATATATAAGTGCAGTTTTAATTTCGGTTTAAAGTACATGTACAGAAATTTTAATTTGATTTTTGGTTTTTATTTCATTCTTGTCAGTACTGGATAAAACACTTGTCAATTCTGAATAACAGCATGGCCAAATATGGCCCTCACGCCATGAAACCCTAACCAACCACGAATAAAACACTGACTAATACCGATTTTTCAACTATTATAATTGGCCAATTTCAATGAAATATTTATGGCCAGTGTCTTTCATGTAAGTCTTAATGGTAATTGTGGTAATGGTTCTTTGGTATATGTTTCAAGTGCAGAAACCCTACCGCAACCTACATTTAGTTTGAGAGAAAGTCTCCTAAGCATCCTTTTGTCCCAGAAAAACTATTCGGTATTGGAAATGGAACCCTCAACTTTTGCATTCATTCTGTAAAATGTACTGATTAATGATAAAGTGTACAAATAAAGCAATCTGTAATTTCTCTGTATTTTGATTTATGCATTTACAGGAATTCTGTGGGTGGATATTTCTGCCTCGACTCAATGGTAGTCAGTTTCAGATGATAAAGATGTTCCCCTCGTCATCTGACCATGGTGCGAAATTAAGAAGTATCCTCGGTTCTTTCCCTTTGGGATTGATCCCCGTCTCCAATAGCCCATGTGTTGCTCCAATGTGATGTGACGTAAATTCAACTACCTACAGTCAACAATTGAAGAATCCAGGAGCGGAGATACTGAATCCAAGCACGAGATCCTTCCACTGGTGATGTTAGGATCTCAGTGGCTGTTTTTCTGAGACGTTGATGGGGCCACGGTAGCCCGGTTGGAAGAGTAACGAATTAGCAATCGCGAAGGGTTGCAAGTTCGAAACTCAGTCCCACCAAAGACCGTCGTGTACAAAGGTGGCTGGTGCACGTTAAATACTATGTTGTGGCCTCAAATGTCCTCACGTTAGCGTGGTGTGGAAGCTTGGAGAGTGAGGTACCAACTTAGGTGTTGACCTCGTCATCTGACCTTAGTTCAAAATTACTTGGTATTGTCCTTGGATCTTTCTCTTCAGGCTGGTTCCAGGATCATCGCCAAGAGCCCGTTGTTGCTCCAGTGCGACGTTAATAAACTACCTACCGAAACATTGATGGTGAAACAGTGCTTTGACTTGGAGAAAACTCCTGAATTTGCAAGAAGCCAGTGAAACATAGCTGGTTACTTTTATATGAAGGTTTTTTCAAACTCTATTACTAGTGCATTTCAGTCTCAATGATGTCGAAGAATGTTTCCTAGAGTAAAATTGTTATTGTGCATTATTGATTGAAATAAAATTACTTGGAGGAAAAAGTTGTGTTTTAATTGTATACTTGTATGTAACTGCTTTTGAGCCGTCCATATCCAATGCTGGAACTGTAATTAAATTGTATTTTCGAAACACGATTATGAGAACCGAGTTGGGAAATATGAAAGGGAAAAAGTTAAGTACTAGTATTTTCGTGAAGAGGCGCCATTATATAAATACCAAGTCCACATCAGCTTAAAAATAATTGTTGGTTTTAAAGTATTGCATACAGTAATACCAAGTAATTTTTACAGGAAGAGGTAGAAAAATATATTTTTCGAACTCTTTATTGCTAGTATATTTCAGTCTCAACGATATCTAAGAATGTGTCCTAGAATAAATTTGTTATTTTGCATTGTTAGTTGTTTTTCGGAGTTGTGTAATACGTACAAGTATTACACAACTCCGGTCATGGGGAAAAACGAACCATCCCTCTTTATTCAAACGATTTTAACAGTAGAGCAAATTCAAAGATGGCATTCGACAGGGAATAACGTCTTCTATAAGTTCATATGCATAAAAGTTGCTTAAGGGGCCGTCTTCATATTAAATTGAGCACCAACTTCATACCTTCCAATAGCAACCTCCTATACTGACACAAATTTCGAATCTATCATAATTTAACTTCAGATACCAAGTTTCATGTCATTCATGAGTACAGAAAGTTAGTAGCTCTTAATGTTAAATCAGTTTCCCACTTTGTTTATGGATATCCTCCTAATGTTCCTATAGCGCTGATATTTTGTAGCATGTTGCTATTAAGTACCCCCAGACAAAATGTGCTTTAGTTTAAAATAATAATTAATGTTGCAAACTAAAAATTAAGTTAATATTTGTAAAAATTATGAATAGGAACCTTGATATATTTTGACAGAAATCGACCCAGAAAGACTTAATATTGCTATAAAATTTTCAGCTTTCCTCTGGTTAGTTTTTTGCACTGCAATTAAATTTTCGTCACTACGCTGATTTTAGGGGACATCCAAAAGGTGAACTAAATTATGACAAACCTGAGGAATGTAAATATTTGGAAATATCATTTATGTAATCTAATGGACATTGCCTTGTCATGTGTGGTACAGCTGAACAATGATCAATCTAGTAGAGATTGATAAACGGTTTTTACAATAAGTCTTAATTGTTATCGCAAGTTAGCAATAGCCATTAACTGTTATCATTAACTATTAAATAAGCTTTTCATAACTGTAAACTCATTCAGTAACTTAAAAATTGAAGTTGACGGTGAAATCAAATAACTATTATTCTTTTCAAATTTCTCGTCCAAGATCTGGTCAATTTTGCTAATGACGAAATAACCCCTGGTGGTTGTCTTGACGAGGTAAGGTTCTTTGTAATCTTTTAGTCAAGCAACAAATGAACAGTTCCTGATTAACTACATATAATCTCGATCTACGAATAGCAACTTTCAATGTGGAGTTGATCCCTGAAATGGACAATTGCTCCGATGAATATATCCGTATAACGATAGTAAATTCATGAAATTTCATATTTAGGCTAATTCGACGATGTAGAATCTGATTAAGGCATCAAAATAGCATGTTGACATTGGAAATTTTGTTCGTGCAAAATTTGATATGAAGACGGCCCCTTATTCAATGTTTTTTAATTTGTAGGACTTTATTTCCTATTAAGTGGGATATCTTTGAATTTGCTCTATGAATAATGCTCGAAATAAAGGGGGTTTGTTTTTACCGATTGTACATAACAGCTGTTGAGTTGTTTTTAATTCTAGTACTGAATAATTAAATTGTATTCCTGAACACGATTATATAGGGCTGAGGTGGGAAATGTAAAATCCATTTAGTGTATGTAAGAGAAAAATTAAATGCTAGTATTTTCGCGAAGAGGACATTATATAAATATCAAATTCATATCAGGTTAAAAATTGTTGGTTTTTTTTAAGTGTTGTTTACAGAAAGGTAGTAATTTACTAAATCCACAAAACGATGCCAAAATTCGCATTCTGCAAATCGACTCGAGAAATTTGGTACCTTTCCAGTGGTGAGAAGGCATTCGGTGTTTATAGTCGAGCCGCTTTATTTTCCTCCAAAGATCCTCAATGAATGCTCGTATGTGCGAGAGGATGCTGTATTCGCAACGCGGATTTCGCAAGTGATGGATCATTAGACGAATTCCGAGATGGCTGACATGCATCTAACGTACGTAGAAGGCTGCGAATAGAAAGGGAAGAGGTGCATAAAGATATATAAATACTTGGGAGCAATGGGGCAGTCGTGTAATTGGTTATTTAAAAGTCAAGCACTCGCATTTTAAAATCCATTTATTAAGGATGATCAGCTAAATTGAATACAGATTGACGATTCAATGCGAAAGCGCGAAAAGTTCCAATACTCGACTTAGCACTCTTTTTAAATCAATCTCGCTCTACTTTTATCGTTTCCAGAACGCACCTCCAATTAGGAGATCGCTTTCAGAATACTAATACTATTTGCATACTATAAGAAAGGGGAAAGGCTCTTGCCTCACATCCCTTTAAAAAACCTGAAGATGGAGTTTATCAGGCTCCACGCAGATATCGAAGAAAAATTTGGAAAATGCTGATTAACATCAGTCAAACTACAAAAATACAATATCAAAATTCAAACTTATCACAATAGACATGTTCTGGTAAGCTTCTCACGATGCTGACAAAGTACAAATCTTACGACCATCATTCAACTACAAAGGAAATTGACATTTGTTAAGACTCACTTCAAAAACATTTATGAAACTTTTTCGTCCAATTCTTATCACAATGCACTTCAAGCATGAACGTTCAACAAATATGACGCTTTTACTGGGTCCAAAGATTCACTTCAGATAGGAAAACACAAATTTTCCACATTTATGCATTTCAAGCACCAAAATTCAATACAAATGACTTTTACCGTTTCCATAAATTCACTTCACCATATGAAAATACAAAACCATTGTGATTATGCATCACGGAAACTAAACACTCTTATTAAAACGCAAAATTGAAACTTCTGATTCAAAACAATATACGTACTTTAACATGTTTATTTAATATTAACTATCTACACTTGACCTATTATAAGGCGATCTGCCTACAAAATGGATTATGGCTATTATTAGGGGTCAGACCCTTCAAAAGGAGAACCAGATCGTTCTCAACCGATTACAAAGATGGCGTGGTGCGGAAGTTTGGAGAGTGGGGTGCCAGCTCAGGTGTTGCCTCGTCATCTGACCGTGGTTCAAAATTACATGGTATTGTCCTCGGATCTTTCCCTTTGGGATTGATCCCGGACCGTCACCAATAGCCCGTTGTGTTACTCTAGTGTGACGTTAATTGAAATACCCCCCGATTACAAAGAACGCATTAGATCGAACGCCTGCCACGCATTAAAAAGCACATAGTTAACCAGAATCCTTTGTGTGGAGGATTACACAACAGCGCCATCTGGTGGAGGATTACAACAGCGCCATCTGGTGGAGGATTACAACAGCGCCATCTGGTGGAGGATTACAACAGCGCCATCTGGTGGAGGATTACAACAGCGCCATCTGGTGGAGGATTACAACAGCGCCATCTGGTGTGGCCACTCACTTTTCAACAACTCTTAAAACTTCTCATATTATTCTTCATGGATGGAACCAAATACATGGGGCATGATTTTTCATAATCAAGGATGGTTCCCAGAATACCAACAGAACTTAAAGTAGGATACCATCCCAAAATATAACAAACATCATTGTAGAAATTACAAATCTTTCTCAAACTTAATGTAATATATCGCTGCAAAAATCACAAAAATAGAGCAAGTTTCTCTATCAATTAATTTTTTTAGCTAATACCAAAACTGTAGAGGAAGCTTTAATATTTCACATTGGTCACATTGTCTTGTTTTGAATAAAAATATCTAAGCTTTGATGCATGAACAATATTTGATTCTTGTTGATTACCTTTTATTGGTCTATTTCAAAATTTACTTGGGACAATGTTTTTTAAAATTGCATAGGACCAGAAAAAGGGGAAGAGTTTTCTAGTGTGTTAGGGTACTGAAGTTCTTCCAGCATCACTAAGTCAACCTTCCTTAAAATTAGAGGCGAGAAATCGGGTATACCTCATTTTATTTTTTCTGTGGTTTTCTTCAGTACGCTGTTTAGCAATTTGTCTAGCTTTATTAACAGGAGGATAAATGTGTTGATCTATGAGAGAATCATGGAACTTCATACATTAAATAAGCAGGAGAAAAAGTCACTGAATATGGAGTGTTATACTCTTGCGTGACCTGTTCCAAAAGCTTAGTCCCGGGCACCGTTTGTAGACGAATTAAACACCTTACATTTTAAACGTGTGACTGGTTTGATTCTCACTTTCCATTTGTGGATAATAAGCAGAAGTTAATTGTTTAACGTCGTGGTTTCTGAGAAATCTACGAAATCTTCCAGCAGTAAAAGCTGCCATTTCTATCACTTAAAACACTTTTAGGTACTTGCTGTTAAAAAATTTGTTTTAAGCAGTTAGTATAAGTTTCAGTAATAACACTTTTAGAAAGAAAAGTCTATATATATCGAGTTACATGGTCAATGATCATATAAAGATACTTTTTGTCGAGTTATAATTAAATCCACCAACAGTATCAATAGCTAGCAATTCAAAAGGTTCTGACGAAGGTGGCATAGTCTGTAACTATCTAAACGTTTTCTGATGAGACTTTGTTTAATTGGCAAATTTCACAACGTTTGACAAAATTACTGATATCTTTAATGATATCCTTCTAATAATATTGAGTAGAAATTAAATTTAACATCTTTTTAGTTCCTGGGTGACCAAAATCTTGGTGAGTTTTTCTATTAATTCCAGTCTTAAGGAAATTGGGACAGCAATTTTGACAATACCTTTTTTACTTATGGTCCACAAGTGATAAATGACTGAATTGCAGTGATGGGAATTAGGGTTTCTAGAAAGCATATCAGCTTCATAGTTAGAACAGCCTTTCTTATATTTAATTTCATAGTTAAACATTGAAAGTTTTAAAGACCATCTGAAAAGTCTATCAGTCCAATGTTTTGCATTCTTTAGCCAAACAAGAGCAGCATCATCAGTATGTATTGTGAAGTTACTACCATGAAGAAAATGATAATATTTATCTAAAGTATCCACACAATTTTCCAAACACTCTAACTCAGTGATAGCATAGTTTTTCTCTTATGTTCTCAGTTGTCGGGAATGGATTGGATGTTTGGGTTTTATGGCGCAAGGTCCAAAAGCGGACAAGCTGCGCCAGTTGTCGGAAATGGAAGGCAATTGGATGTTGTAAACCGTCAGGGTGCTCTTGTTTTAACACAGCTCCCACTTTCCTGGGATGCATCACAGTACAAATGACTCATAATTAGGATTAAACAATGACAAGACTGGTTTAGAGATTAAAGCATCTCTCAACTTTTGATATGCTGTTTGACAATCCTCACTCAAATGCCATTATTTCTTTTTAAGCAACTTATTAAGTGGCACTCTAAGTTTTGCATAATTTTTGAATTTATGATAAACAATACTTCCGAGAAAACGTTGTAATTCCTTCACATCTTTAGGGGTTTAAATTTTTTGACTTCGATATTGCTGTTGCTTGGATAACATTATCCTTGCGGCACTTCATACCCTGAAAATTTGATTAGTTTGAGCAAATTTACATTTAGACTTTTTTAATTTTATATTTCTTTTTCACAAGTAAAAATTTCATTGAGATGCTGAATATGTTCCTCTAAGTCAGGGGTGGGCAGACTTTTCTCAGAGTACGGGCTACTTCTAATTTTTTTTCAAGGTGTTGCGGTCCACCCAGTGGCGTATGTGTGGTGAACTAAAAAAAAGTCTACAATATTTATTGTAACTTAATAATAAATACGGAATATGTACTTACCTACATAATTACAATAAAAAAACTTACTCTTTTAAAACCGCGTTTAAAGCAAAACGCAAGAAACAAACATAATAGCCACAAATATAATATCAAATGATGCATTTATTATCAAACAATTCAAAATACATTAAAAAATAAATCATTTTCATCTAAAGTTAGTTCTCGTAGTTATAGTTAGTAGAAGACTTAGTCTGCATACTGTCCGCCAATCTTGAATATCTCTGTATATAATTACTAACTGCTAATCTTACACTGGATTCTAAGTGGTCGTCTGTGAGACGGGAACGATATATTGTCTTAATTATATTCATCGTTGAAAATGCAGATTCACACAGGTAGATAGAGCCAAAGAACGATGTTAAATGAAATGCAACTTTTTTAAAATTAGGATACTTTACTTCGTCCATTAGATTCCAAAAGTTATTCTTAGGTTCTGAACTACGTGCTTTTAAAATTATGTCATTTTGAAGGAGAAAAACTTCGTTTTCCTCAAGAGATAAAGAGAATATATAATTTATATTTTCAGTTATTTCTTCCACATCAACATTGCCAAATGGGTAACACATGAATGTAACAATTGGTTCTAGTCTAGTAAATTCTTGAAAACGTCTCTCAAATTCGGAGTCAAGTTTTATTATTTCATCATAATATTTCTATTTGTTTAATGTACCTCCGTTTTTAAACAACTCGTCAGAAATATTATTGAAATTTTTTAGTTCATTCTTCATCAACTGGGAAGATATTAGCTTTAACTTGTTTTTGAAAGTATTAACAAATCCAATCAATTCTACTATTGTTTGATGTTTTCCTTGCAATTGTAAATTCAATTCATTAAGATGGCTTGTTATATCAACAACAAAAACTAAATCCAACAAAAACCAAACGTCATCACTAAGTTCAACGTACGCTTCATCTTTTGATTCCAAAAAATCTTTTACCTCTTGTAGTAGGTCCCTGAATCTTTGTAAAAATATACTCCGACTTAACCAACGAACATCTGCATGATATAACAATTCCCCGTAATCAGATTCGTTTTCTTCTAGTTGGGCCCGAAACATTCTCTGAAGACTTCTTCCTCGAATTGAGTTCACAATTTTCATGCAGATTCCCATAACATGACGCATATTTAGAATTTTACAACAGAGGGCCTGTTTGTGAATAATGCAATAAGAAAGGAAAGCGGTAAGTCATCGTCTCTGATACACATAGCCAAAAATCCATTGACTGTGCCGGTCATTGATGGGGCCCCATCAGTTGTCATCGATACAACTTTATAAATTGGAATTTTTTCCTCCTCTATGTATTTTTTGAAGGCGCAGTAAACATCTTCACCTCGTGTTTTCTTCTTTAGAGAGGTAATATTGTTAATAATTCTTTTACACTCATAATCCTTAAAAATCATTCATATAAAAATGCAAAGTTGAGAAATATCAACCATGTTCGTAGATTCGTCAAACTGTAAGGAAAAGCAAATGCAGTTAGTAATATCTTCGGTCAGCTGATCAGCCAGATCAGAATTCATCATTTCTATACGGCGCGTGACAGTTCTACGCGAAAGTTGTACGTCTTTAATTGCGGAAATAATTTCATTTTTGTTCTTGAATGAATCAAATAATGAATCGCTGGTTTCCAGAAACGCTTTTTTCATCATTTCTCCATCTGCGAAAGGTTTCTTATGTTTTGCTAACACATGACTCACACGAAAAGATGCAACTGTTGCAGCCTTAGATATAGTATTGGATTTAATAAAATATGATTGGGGGTTGTCCGATTAATTGCGACTTAAATTCTTTTAACTTTTGTTTACGCAATTCGCTTTTTAACGGAAAATCTGTATCAAAACTTCCATGCATGCTTTTGAAATGCCTTTCAACGTTTCCTTTTTTGGAAGTGCCACACTTGCATGACATATAGCACACATTTTGCATTCACCATTGTAAAGAAAAACTGTTCTTCCCATTCTGTATTAAAATTGTATATATTTCTTTTCTTAACACTTGTTTTCGACATTGTACTCCCTCTTTTAAAATATGACATTACTATTTTTACTACAAAAACACAAGTAACACAAAATTGTCAAGGTGAATGTTTGAACAACTATGAGCGACTGCAAGACCGTGGAGCGTGGACGTATTCAATGCAGCGAGCAGCGAACATACGTGAACCGATGAATCTGTAACCGACGTATGTACTTAAGCGTCATCGTGCGCTTCCAATGAAGGTACATGTGTCGTCTACACATTCATCGAATCATTTGCTTAAGTAAACACAGTAGCATCGATTGTGAAAAGCCGATTCTCCAGTCTAGCTGGCGTCGGTGTTCAATAAATATGTTTCTTTAGTATGCGCGTCTTAGGTATTAGTAAAGGCGGTCACCCCAAAATGTCTTGGTGGTCGATCGCGATCGACTTAATGCCCACCCCTGTTCTAAATTATCTGAAAATACAATGATATCAAAATAGTTTGACGCATAGTTAACTCGATACTTGTTCAAAATTTGTTTGAGCTCTGAAAAGTTGCAGGACTGTTTTTCCAACCAAAAGATAATCTAAGCCATTCATACAATCCCTGTTGACAAGTAAAGACAAGTTGTTTCAGCATCCTCAATTGAAGACGTGGGTGTAAGAACTATACAGCTCCAGTTTTCAACTTTTCAGGACGGACAAAAACATTTTAAAAATACTTAACGTTTTAAAAACTTATCAAATTCGGGTAAAACATCAATACCTTCTATCTTTATCCTTCTATCACCACTATCTTTATCTTTGCTCGACTCCGGTTTTTGGTTTTTGTGTTAGATTTAAGGTTTTTTTAAATTTTATAGTTTTGTTCTGTGTTATTGGTGTTGGCCTTGTTTGCCCGTGTATTGTTTTTTCGTTTTTGGCTAATAAATCTCTCTGGGGGGGTTGGTTTCCCCTGTCCTCTTTCGTGTACAGTGGGAGTCTATCTCCCTCCTCCCATGAAAAACTCTAAACCTATCGGTGAGTTGGGAGGAGGAGAGTCTCAAATACCTTCCTCTATCAGACCGGTTTTACTTTTTAAACCTTTTTGCCTGGTTTTTTATTGAAAAAGAAAGAATGGAGGTGTCTGGTTTTCCACCTAACACTGGAATCTATAGCCAGGCTTACCAATAAAATCCTGGTAGATACTCAAAACTCTTTAACACATTAAAATTGTATGGTTACAAGTAACTTTTAATAAGTTACAAGGGGAAAAAAAATCCAGATTTTAAAATAATCATGAAATTTTGTCCATTTTTTAAAAGTACTTGACCAAAACCCCAATGCTTTGATAAAAGACATCACCACTTGGTATAGAAGGTAATGGCATGTTTTGTTGAAAATCGAATGATAAATCTTCTACTTCAACGTTTTCTTTAGCTTCTTTTAATTTTAACCTCAAATCCTTATAAAACTTTTAACTTTTCATTAAATGTACATCCTTTTATTCTTTATTTCTGTCAAGAGTGTAGGGTCTTTTTCTATTTTCAGTTGATTTTCTAGCAAATCACATTGCTGGCATGTATCCGATCTTTGTGTACCAAAAATAGTTTGTATTTTGTCATAAAATGACGACGATAAAAGTCATGATACTGTTGGATCGCATTTTTCCTTTTCCCAGTTGTGCATACACGTCAGGCTATATTTGTAAATGCAACCTATGAATTTGTACACTTAAATCAGGTGACAGGTTGCGAATATTATCATTTTGAGCCCTACTGTAATGCGATTTTTCACTCGGGAAACTCTTTATGTTTACCAATGGTATCAATAACATGCCGAGGTATTTTTGTCGGCCTATTATCATGTTTTCCTCAATTATCTTTTGGGAAAGGATTTTTCCTGCAAACATTTCACTATTCGTTCGACTCTAGACTTGCCGATTCCGTGAAATGAACAAAGCTTTTTGTAAACAGTTGTTTCAAATTCGCCCAACTTAACTTTATAATGGCATGCTTAAGCACGGTTTTGGCTTTCACCCGTTTTTGGTCGCCTCTGAATATCTGTAATACTTATTAAGCCACTTAAATGCATGTCCTGCATATTCTTGTCAGCAGCTTTATTAAAATTAGCTACAATATCACCTTGGACATTCTGAGGACCTTGACAAAACAGCCAAACTTACATTGACAGTTTTCCTCCGTAACGCGTGCAGGTATGCTTTTACCTGATTTACTGACATGTTCAACGCCACTAGCCCTTTTCTTTTTAAAAACATTTCTTTTCCATGTAGATTCACATCTTACTGTATCAAATAAACAGTTAGGGGAAAAACGTGTATCATTTAAAGCTTATACCTCAGGCTGATTAGAAATTGATGCTGTAGCCCTGGGAATCGATGTGGTACGCCTACGAACAATGTTCAGAAATCTGTGTCGTTGATTGGGGTCGGAGTCCGACACATAATTCGGGTCATTGTGTCGTCACTATTAATATTAAACATACTGTATATACTGACGTACATTCAACATGTATAAAACCACTCCACTAGAAATAAAAACACTCCAGTCAGCAAAACACAATCTCTCACACCAATAAAACTACTGACGCACATTCAACACATGTATAAAACCACTCCACTAGAAATAAAAACACTCCAGTCAGCAAAACAACCTCTCACGCCAATAAAACTACTGACGCCAACGACTGGCTGATGCAACGCGGAAAGCGCTGCCACCAAGCGAACAAACGTTGAACTAATTCGGTGCAAAAACAAGACAGCTCCTGGAGCTGTACGTTTCTTGCACCGTATGAGACCAGTACAACTCCTTTTCCTTTATATCTCTATAGCCATTGCTTGGAGCTGTCTGGTTCTTGCACCCACGCCTTCAATTTTTAATTTTATCTGCCAATATCCAGACGTTAAGTCCAATGTAGAAAAATATCTGGCTTTTGTAAGCTGGTCAAGTAAAGAATCAATTCGTGGGACAGGTTCCGAATCAGTTTTAGTTATCAGATTAATTTTACGGTAATCCACACAAAATCTACTTTTTATACCTTCATCTTTCTTCGTTACCATGGTGACCGATGATAAATAAGGACTATGAGAATGTCTGATTATGCCTGCATATAGCAACTTAGTTATTTGAGTTTGGATTCTTTACTATTCCGAGGAGAACGATACGGGCGAAGAGACGCCGGTAACTCAGAAGTCAACATAACCTTCTGAAGTTCGAGTCTAATACACCCTACGTCATAGCGATCCACGGAAAAATGTGAGAAGGTTTTTAACAAGATATCAAGATTTTCCTCCACAGAAGTTGTGGGTTTGTCTAACTGGGAGATTATATTCCCACTAGTTGCTTTCTATTTTCCGTATCAAGACCTGTTCAGAATCACCAGTTACTAGACTCAAGCTCATCGACATATTTGGTATATTACACAAACTAAAAGTGACAATTTCACCATGTTGATAAACATTACTAGATTGAATATTTAAATCTAATTCGAACAATTTTATGTGAGAAAGACAACAATTAATTCCAGTAGGGATTACAAACATATGTTATTACACTTATTCTATGCTGTTCATAGAGAAAAGCTTAATTTCTTGAATGTTATGTATAAACCCTTTGCGTGTGCTTAGAATCACTTTGAAATACTTATCAACGCTCAGAGAAAATTGGAATAGGCATATTTGATTTCAATTTATGTGTATATTTCCATGTTTTCTCTCATTTTTTACTATAAACACAAATAAAATTTCTTTCACAAATAAGCGTTTTTTGCAAGCTAAATATTAATGAGAAGAGGAATTTTTCATGAATGTTGTTGCAAGTTCCTTATTTTTATTTTCTATTGGTCAAATGATTTTTCTCAAAAACAAATCTTTAACCAATTAATTACTCTATATAAAAAACTTGAAGAAATTCTATGGATTTATTCATATATGATAAATAATAATGCAAAAGAATTCTGAAGTTTATCCGATTTTTGATTAATTTTATACAAAATTTGTAATATGATGTTAGTGGGATCCCGCCAACGTTATTTACCTAGGTCCAAAACATTTCACCGTTCGAAAACCAGATTTGAAAACTTTGCTTATGCATGGCATTTGTTCAGAGACGTAACTAGAGGGGCAGACGGGGCATCTGCCCCGGGCGCCGGAATGGGGGGCGCTAAATTAGCCGAGTATTTTTTACTACAGATATTTACGCATGATAAAAAAAAGTGAAGAGGAAAAACTTAGACTACAAAAACCAAAAACTATAAAAGGAGATAAATGCAGAATGTGTGAAGAAATAGCAGGAAAGCTTAACCTAGATCATCTTTTTAAAGTACGGAGGAGGAAGAAGCGGATGTTTGATGAGAAGAGCGAAGTGAAAGTTATGAATTCTCAGAAGAAAAATGTTCAGATTATTGATTTTCAAATAGATCGGATTCTGAATGAACTGAGGCAAAGGTCTGAAGTCATTCAAAACATGAATAGTTTATTTGGTTTCCTCAATGGAGCTCGGTTTGAAACAATGAATGGAATAGAATTGAAGAACCAGGCACTTGAGTTAGCTACCACATATAAAGAAGACTTAGACAATGACTAGCTGGCGATAGAAGTGGAGTGTTAAGTATCATGCCTTGGATTTAAGCCCTAATATGAAAAAGGCTACACTATCAGGTCTTCTGACGTTAATGTACAAGAACAGACTTGAAGACGCGTCCACCAACACGACAGCGTCGAGAATTTTCCTCATAATACCAGTCCCCTCAAATGAAAGGAGTTTTAGCAAACTAAAGTTCATAAAAAAATTACCTCAGAAACTTAACAGGACAGCAACGACTAACCAACCTGAGCATCATATTAATAGAGCACAAGTAAGCTTCAAAGCTATCTTTTGAGGACATTGTAAAAATGTTTGCAGCCGAAAAAGCCCGTAAAGTTAAGTTTTAGTTCAAGCTCTGTTCAAATTTTTTTTCACATTTTGTCAATAGATTAAGAGATTGTGAAAAAATGTCTAAGTATAATACTCAAGATAATAACTCGAGTAAAATCTGTTATTAATTCTTGTTCCAGTTTTCCAAAATCCTTGAATGGTTTTCGGTCGACGTTTCGATAATTCTCTTTTTAAAAGTACAAACGCACAAAAGTCCATGGGTGAGACATCTGGAGATTTAGCAGGAATATCAGTAGAGGGTATTAACTTGATACCAGTTTCTTGTTCCATTTATTTCAAGAATTTAATAGTGGATTTAAATGTATGGCTGATTACTTTATCCTGATGCAGTTCTACTGATTGTTGGCCCTCAAGGTAAAAGATATGGTATTTCTTTTTGAATATCGGGGATAAAATAGGGTCTTTATAATATGTGGGAGTTGATTTTTACATTTAATTTTACATATGCAAAATTGGCAACAATCATAAATCTCTTAGAGAAAGCTCTCACGTTAAAGTTACAAAGTTGAACCACGTTTTAAGATTTTTTCCTCCTCCTTTTGATAATAAATTGTTCTTTTTTATTGCAATCTTTAAATACACCCACGCCTCGTCTATTGTCACAACATTTTTCCATCTTTCTCCACAGCTAAATGCTTCTCATACAGAATTCTTTCTGCAGCGAGTTCTGCTTTCTCAATATGCCGTGGAGATAGACGATGAACATTGTATTTTTTGGCCTTTTCAAGATTCAAATCACTGTTAATTATTTTATTTACAGTTGAAACTGAACATTTTAATGACTTTGTAATAGTCCTTTGACTTGGCGGATTCTCTTTTAAAATTAAAGATCTTACCTTACAAATATTCTCAGAAATTCTTTTCTTTTTTGGATACGCATTTGGAAGTATTTTTCCACTTTTACGTGTTTATTCCTTTCTCAATAATATTACTTATCGTACCTTTAGATATAGAAAAACATGACTTTTACAGTGTTTTTGAATAATTGAACAAGCATAATTCTCTTCGGAAAGAGCGGAAACATAGCCTTCCATCCATTGCTTATTTAAAAGCGCTATTTTGAAAGTAAACAAAACTGAGTTAGCAGACGATAAGTTATACTTTAACTACCTAACTGCTGCGAAAATAAAATTATTTCGTAGCATACAATTTTTACAGCTCATCAAAATCATTCAAAAAATGTCCGAACAGCCTCTGTATTTATTATAATTAAATATCCAATTCTAAAGCAACAGTGTTGATTTTGATGCAGCCCACACATATTCCGATATCCATTTGATAAAACCTTTTAATTTCATTTGCAGCGATTATAAGCATGAAAGAATATACCAAACATGCTAATCTAAGATTTAATTAAATATTTTTATTTTGTTCTAAAAATGAAATTGCTGCAAATTAATCTATTTACCTTTAAAATCAAGCATTTACTATCTAAGTTTGATAAAGAAATTTGGACTAGTGGAATTAATGTGTGGCGGCGATATGTTGTCGGGGAGGGTTTTGGTTTGGTTGGTCGGGTGGGGGCGCCAAGGAGAGTTCTTGCCCCGGGTGGAAACTAGCCTAGTTACGTCTCTGCATTTGTTGTGCTGTTTTATTTACTCCATCATGTGATTAACTTTGCTAACCCTCTTCTACAAAAATTTATATTAAATTTAAAAAATTTACGCAGTGTCATAGCGTAAATAACTCATTTTTGTTCATGAAATAAAATTTTGAAATCTACTCTCCTGTTTATAAGAGTTCCCTTTTCCATTTCAATCGGTACTAATGAGCTCTGCACAACAGCGAGAGAAGTATATCCTTAAATATTTCTATCTGTTGTAAGTTGAGTCCTTTCCAATTCTGTGACTGGAAAAAAGTGAGAAATATATTGTTCTTTTTGTCATTAGGAACTCCATTTTAATACTCATAATTCAGAAACGATTGGGTTAAATGACTTGAAATATGGCATTCGAGGCTAAATTTTGATATAAATTCTAAATTTCACACAAAAATGGGTGTTATTGATTTTCTTCCTCACAAAAGTTTGCCTCTCCATTACAGATTTACAGCATGATTTTTGTAGAAATCAAGCGATGAAATTATTTATCTCAGTTGAATTAGACATGGGACTTAAAGCAAAGCAAAAAATATTCAATACTTGCTTTGCTAATGTAAAATATCCTAAAGAGTAATCACAACGGATCCAGGAAGGTTCCAGATTTTAGGTGTTCACATCAGTGAAGAAATGAGTAGAAACAAAACCGTACACATAGTAAACTGAGTTATTTTGCACCAATAACTTTTTAAAGAAAGGAAGTATGGGACGTTTAGAATCTTCTTTGATCACGATTTCGAAAGATTATTTTTCGTTAAATTTTAATGGTCTAGTTATTTCAGACAAACCTCCGAGAATCCCAATAGACTAAAATGGCATCCGGACAATTAACGATTCATAGGCTCAAGATACAGAATACAAAAATGGAGGAATTGAGTAAATCCCGAAACATTTGCGATTTGTTTCATATAAGTGGTTGAAAATAATTTCATAAAATCCAAACACATGATTTAAGTGATAATGAATTGACGTAGCCTCAAATAGTTTTACACAATAAAATCTAAATTTCAACCAGATTTTTCGAAGGTCTAATTTATTTTGTCTTCCGTTGAAAATGAGTAGCGCGGTTGGAAGAGTAACGGATTAGCAATAGGAGGGTTGCGAGTCCAAATCCAACCAAAGACCGTCGCTTAAAATGGGGCTGGTGCAAATTAATTCTCTCCGTGACCTGAAATGTCCTCACGTTGGCGAGGTGTGGAAGTTTGGAGTGGGATGCCAGCTCAGGTGTGACCTCGTCATCTGACCGTGTTTCAAAATTACGTGGTGTTGTCCTTGGATCTTTCCCTTCGGGTTTGATCCCGGACCGTCGCTCCAGTGCGACGTTCATTAAATACCTATCCACTGAAAATGAAGCGTTTCTCAACCACCGGGTCGAAACCAAGTACCGTGCACTACCATTAGTTATCTCAGGATAACCTTACGAACCGATATTTGTCTTTTTTTGATATCTAAGGATTTTTATGATGAAATATTTTATAGTGGTAATGTTCTGAGAATATTCGTGAATGTGCCGAAATGTTCACTCAGAAAGCCTAAATAACACCTGTATAGCAAACATCACTGACCAAAGAACTAAAGAAAATTTTTCCACTGAAAATGAAGATCAAAGCAGTCTATCGGGTCTCAAATCTGATAATACTGAATACTGTTTCTTCGCAAGTTCTCAGAGTAAGTTCTCGTTTCGAAAATCGAGTGACGTGATTTTTTAAGTAATAAGCCTAAAGATTAAAATTTAATATGAATAAGAGAAAAAGGACTTCGATTAACTTTGGTGTAAAGTCTCGTATGGAAGGTGTTTATGGCCCAATAAATAAATATTTGATCAGAATGAGATGCAAATCAGCGCAAATTATTTCAATTTTGGCCTGAAAAACTACAACACGCTACAAGATTTCATTAGTCCAGTGATTGATAGCTAATTTAAATGTAACATGTCCACATCGCGCACGCACGCACGCACGCACGCACGCACGCACGCACGCACGCACGCACGCACGCGCACACGCACACACGCGCATTCCTTATAACCATGACATAATTAATAATTGTTTTTTAATTAATGCACTTTAAAATTTTAAAGGTATTTACGAGTAAATTTGTTGAAACTGGGCCCTCTTATAAAATACTATCTGAATTACCCGGCGTTGCTCGAATTGTTTGTAACTTATCGTAATACTCAAGTCCTATGGGGATTTCGAATTGTTTTGAGATCTCTCTACAGACACAGGACAAATCGAATGGAGTTAATATCTAGACTTTCTCGCAGGGTTTTAAAGAATGTGTAGCAAATTCTATGTGAATTGATCAAACTGTGATAGTAAGGATAATCAATGTCATTCCTATGGGGATTTCGAGGGCAGCGGTAGGCCCAGTTCGAAGAGCAAAGGATTAGCAAACAGAGGGTTGCGAGTTCGAAACTAGGTCCAGCCAAAGACCGTCGGATACACGGGGGCTGCTGCACGTTAAATCTGTTGTGGCCTCAAGTGTCCTCTCGTTGGCGAAGTGTGGAAGTTTCGAGTGGGGTGCCGGCTCAGGTGTTCTCGACCGTGGTTCAAAATTACGAGGCGCTGTCCTGGGATCTTTCACTTCAGAATTAATCCCAGACCACCCCAATAGCCCGTTGTGTTGCTCCAGGGGACGTTAATTAACTACCTATTTGGATTTCGAATTGTTTTTAGCCCCTTCTTCCGACCTAGGACAAATAGAACGGGTTAATATATAGCCCGTTTCCCGCAGGATTCCAAAAATTGAAGGTACTAAATTTGGTGTGAATTCGTCTGACAACGGTGATCTTCAAAATATTCAATGTTATTCCTATGGAGATTTTGAATTCTTTTTAGCCCTTCTCCAGACCTAGGACAAATCGAATGGGTATATATAGCCCCAGTTACCCGCAGTAGTCTAAAGAATGCGTGTGCGAAATTTGTTGTGAATTGGTTAAACTGTTAATAAGGATACTCAATGCTATTCCTATTTGGATTTCGAATTGCTTTTAGCTCCCTCTGTAGATCTAGGACGAATAAAACTGAGGTTGAAATATAACCCGTTTCTCGCAGGATTCTACAGAATGAATGTCCCAAATTTGATGTGAATTGGTCTGACTTGATCGTAAAAATACTCAATGTTATTCCTATGGGGATTTAAAATTTGTTTTGGCCCCTCTGCAGATCTAGCACCAATTGAACGGGGTTAATATAGCTTGTTTCCAGCAGGATTCTACAGAATGAATGTACCATATATTTGGTGTGAATTGTTCAGACAGTGATCATAAAAATACTTAATGCTATTATTCCTATGGTGATTCGAATTGTTTTAGCCCCCTCGGCACACCCAAGAAAAATAGAACGAGGTTAATATGTAGCATTACCCGCAGGGTTCTGAAGAATAAGTGTACCAAATTTGGTGTGGATAGGTTAAACGGTGTAGATGTGTAAGACAGAAAGACGCCAACTCAGCTTTATAAGATATCTATCTTGTTGCATTATGTGCGTTAAACATATTTTGTTAATTATCTGAAATGTTTATAATTAAATAGAATATATGGCAGATAAATAAGAAAAGCTATACAAATGATGACTTGGGAAATTCAGATTAAAAAATATTTAGTCGCAACTGCTAGTAGCATGGTGGCGTTAAAAATAATTTTAAAGACAAGTACGTATAAGGAACCAATTTTTTGGTTCAATCACCGATTCACTGATGATTGGATTCTGAATGTCATCAGTGTCCCATCAACCGAATTCATTCGTCACTGCAAATACATGTTCCATGGTTAAATTTCTCTTAAGGTATATGACTACCCAAAAATCCTCGTTTCGGTGAAAAATTTTCGTTTTTTATTTGTTCATTTTATAGGCCACACTTAGGATCCCAAAAATGCTTTGTTTTTACGATAACTAGAAGCAAAGATATAGTATAAATAAACCGGAAGTGAAACTTCGGATACCGGAAGTCGACCGGAAAGAGCCGTAAAAATTTAAATTAGTTTGAACTACTATTTTCTCACTTTCAAACACTGTAAATGTCCAAATCATTTTTTAAATAGTCACGTTTCCTTTATTTTCTATTATTTTATTTGCATCTGGTAACTGTTTCTTTACTTTCTTTAAATGCGTTTTCTGAGAAACTGCGTTTTGCTATTTTTTTTACGATAGATATATCAAAATGTTCATAAGATTTTGAAATGAAATTTGTCACAATGTTTTATTCATTTGTAGCTATGTTATGAACCAAATCTAACCTCTATATATTTTTTATTTTTTTAAAAGAATAGTCGTTAAAATAAATGAGATTAAAAAATGAGTTTTTATACAAAGTTTGGAATATTTCAATAACTTTTAGAACTACTGCAAATCTTTTGGTTCATAACACAGATAAATATGTTAGTTATATACTGTATAAAAATTATTGAAATATATTCATTAGAATTTGCTATAGGAGGTATGGCGTAAATGTAAATTTTCACTAAAATTTTGCTAAAATTGCCTATATTTTGGAAGTTAATGAAAATTTTATTGAAATTGCATTTAAATTCATAGTTTTATACCCATTTTAATTAACATGTATGCTTCAGTAAAATTTTATGTATTTAAAAAAAAATGCTTCGGAGGTAGTCACATACCTTAAAGACATCAAAAATGTGAGTTACTGGAACATTTCGTTTCTTAATAAGTTAAAATTAATTTGTATAAGCTTTTAATACAAAACTGGCAAATGTTAACAATTTTAGGGAGGTAGGACGTCTCATTACCTAAAAATGGTAAAAGTTCGGTATAGGCATGTTCTAGGTGGTGTAATATCTAGGTGTTCTAGAAGTAACATACAAGAGCGCATCACCCCTTAAAAACTAAATTTTGTTTTGTGCAAATTACATTCATACGAGGCGAAAGGTCTTTACATAGTTTCTTTTCTGCAAAACATATTATTTAGCATGATTTTCAAAGGGTTAATAATCCATTGATAATTAATGTTTGCGAGAAAGAACCAAACTAGAGGTTTTGGAATTTTTAAATTCTTTACAGCATCGATGGCCCACAGGCCGCCGGCTTCACCAAACCTATTCGAACTCCGCCAATTATCGCACTTCGTCAAGTTTTCAATACGTACTGAAGTATTAAATTAAACAATTGTGCGTAATTTAAAAAGTATGTCTTGTGATTTTGGCTGCAGCAAAAATCATGCCATTAATTTTCAATCTTTTTCCCTGAATTCATGTCCCTTCGTGCTATTTGCTTTTTGTTTGGTAAAATTTTAATCGTACTTCATATGAAGCATTTTAAAATGTTTTCATCTCAAAAAGTAAAAGCAAAATAGCAGTGAGAATACATTTCCGAAAAGTGCTTGTAGTTCCACATTTACAATTCAACTTCTTTTCCTGAAAACGCGAAGATAGACGCTTCCAAAGTGTAGCTTAACAAAGACAGGAATGCCGTCGTGATACTCAACGAACACGCCAAAAGCAGTGACTTGTGGGATAGCATTTTAGGACCCCTCGCACTAAAGGTCTCCAGTCACTCCCCTCATTAGGGAATATGGGTGGTCGAGGGGAAGAAAAAGTGACCGTTTAAAGATTCTCGGGTTGATACTTAAGCTTGCACTTCGGTTTCCGAGATATCTCGTGGTGGCCGCCTGGAGGGTTAACTTGCTCAGGATTAAGTTTATATTTTTAATAAATATTTTAGTCATAATCTTTAGCTAGCTCAACCTGTTCACGAGAAATTTGATTGGCCATATCTACAGGTATTAATCCTGAGGTACACAACCCATTCACTTTTAGGGACCTTTGCTATCTCGGCCCTGCGTTCAAAATTAGTTAAACATAATTGCATTTCATCAAATCTTGGGGTAACTTGCATTAATGATACCCTGGAAAAGGAGCAACTTATTTTCATTAGCTTTATTTTTATCTCTAGCAGTCTCAACTTCAAACTGCAGTTTTAATTGAGTTCTTTGAGATCCCTGCTCAACATTTCTGTCTTCAATAATTATGATCAAAGCCTAGTATATTCCTCATAGTAATTATCATCCTTAAATATTAATTTTTTAAATTCAAACACGAAAAGACTCGTCACTTGCTAAGCCTAATTCATCACACAATTTGATAAGGTCTTGTTTTTGACCTTTTGCAAGATACGCCATTTTTGAAGTTACGTAATTACTAACAATATTAATTTTTTAAGTAAATACTAAATACGTAGCAAAACATTCCAAATACTAAATAGCAGCACATTGTTAAATACCACCAATAAAATGATCAGTTTCATAAATACTTGAAAAAGCTAAAATCTCCACGGCACCACACTTCACCTGAAGAAAGCACTGCACGAGTCGTTGGAAGAACAGCCACACGAACCCTCACAGAAGCTGGGAAGGGATACCTCGGACGATGGGGACAACAGGCCTGGGGAATAGACGAAGTGATGATGGCAGATATCGTTCACATCACATGTCGTCAGCGAAAGACAGCAGACAACAGGCAGCGGAGACATCGAAAATTCCTTTTAGTCACATTCCGTAGTTTCACAGCAGACGATTGACTTGTTCAATCTTCTAAGCGTTCCCATGAATAGAAAAGGTCCTTCCGGCTTACATCATGCCCGAAAACAGCCCCACCTTGGGAGCAACGCAGTCGTGTAATTGGTTATTTAAAAGTTAAGCACTCGCATTTTAAAATCCATTTATTAAGGACGATCAGCTAAATTGATTACTAATGAAATATGTAGATTGACGATTCAATGCGAAAGCGCGAAAAGTTCCAATACTCGACTTAGCACTCTTTTTAAATCAAGCTCGCTCTACTTTTAGCGTTTTCATAACGCACGGCTCCAGCCAATCATGAGATCGCTTTCAGAATACTAATACTATTTGCATACTATAATAAGAAAGGGGAGAGTCTTTCGCCTCCCTTGCCTCATAACGTCGTACTAGAGCAACACAACGGGCTATTGATGACAGTCCGGAATCAATCCCGAAGGGAAAGTACGAGGACAACACCACGTAATTTTGAACCACGGTCAGATGACGAAAGGAAATTTGTGATTTATCTTCTATTCTTAGTTCTGACCGTGGTTCAAAATTACGTGGTGTTGTCCTCGGATCTTTCCCTTTGGGATTGATCCCGGACCGTCACCAATAGCCCGTTGTGTTGCTCCAGTGTGACGTTAATTGAAACCCCCCTCTATTCTTAGTATTTTCTAATGTTCACTTTATGTATATTGCTTCGCTCGTTAGTAGAAGGCATCTTGAAATCGGTGTTAATACACCGGACTCTTATCAAGATGTAATGTAATCATTCATTAAAGTAAGGCCAAGGTTTGGTTTGTTGGGGTTTTATGGCGCAAGGGCCATATTTGGCTATACTGCGCCAAACACAAGACATACAAAATCAAGTAATAAACGGGAGGAATGCACCTGAAAGGAGTTTCAAATTACCATGTATGTCTAAGAAAGCCAAGCGACCAAAATCGGGATAGTGTGTGTGATCGATGTGTTACCGAAATAAGAGCAAAACGGCAACGGTTCATTTACTTTTTGGCCTACCTATTCTTACTAACGTCAAATCCAAGTTAATCCTCCAATGGTTTTGACGATATATCTCGTCCATCAAGATCTGGCCAATCTGCTAATGACGAGATATCTCGTCTTCAAGATATTGCCTTTTTTATGATGACGAGACCAAGATCTGATCAGTTTTCTTCTAATGACGAGATATATCTATCAAGATCTGATCAGTTTTGCTAATTTCGAGATACCTCGTCGAGGCAACCACCAAAAGGGTGGTTCAGAACAACTACGATTTTGATTGAAAGTTGTTTTTTCTCAAGAACATCGTTAGGGGAGTCAAATCCTTGTTCATGCATTTCACCTTGAAGTTCATTGACAGGGGTCTCACACACGCGTTTTAGAAGAATGTTATGTTTAGCAGGATGTGGTTTGGAGGGCATATAAATATGGTTTGGATGGGTATATGTGTTATATGGACGTGGTTTGGAGGGTATATGTGGTTTATGGATGTGGTTTGGAGGGTATTTGTACCATATGGATGTGGTTTGGTGGGTACATGTGATACGTATATGAATGTGGTTTGGAGGGTGGGTATGTCTTTATGGATGGGGTTTGGGGTATATGGATGCATTTTTTAGAGTATATGTGCTATGTGGATGTATTTTATGGGGTATATGTGCTATATCGATGTGGTTTTGAGGGCATATGTGCAATATGAATTTGTTTTGGAGGGTATACGTGGTATAAGGATGTGATTTGGAGTAAATATTGAGGGTAGTTCGACCTCACTCATTAAGACGTACGGTAGTTGTAATTTGAAGACAATTGTGCATAGTCCTGTGGGGGCACTAAGTTTCTTGTTTCCCACCCCACAATATTTTTGCAGTTGTGGCCCCATCCCCTCTAAACATGAGAAATAAATATTACAAAGCACAGATAATACTGATAATGATCTTTAAGAACAAAATAATTTGTTTCGATATAATACATGTTAGGCAGCACTGGGGAATAATAAATAAATTTGAAATTGGCGTCTGTAATTTTGACGAGGTGGCGCCACGGAGCATCACATTACGTTACATCTTGGTACATAAGTCCGGTACATGGGCAACGACGTCAGGAAATCTTCTATAAACACGAAACGCAATGTAAATCATCCGAGTATCAATATCTAAGGAAAATTTTTTGGAAAACATTTGTCGTCTCTTAATTTTTTTCAGTACAAACATCGAATTGTTTGGACAGCAAAAGAGAGTATCGCACCCCTGCTGCAATACCTCCAAAACTAAAAAAAATGAATTTTTCTAGTTTTAAGCGAGAAAGACTATAAATACATTATGGCAAAGCTGACCTCTACAGTTATAGCAGTTTTGCTGCAAATCGTTTTTCTCCACATGAAACTAGAAATTCGTTTTTTGAGTTGTGGCCAATTTTTACAGCCGAAGTGTAAAGTAAAACGATTCCGATATTTAAGGCACAAAAGTAGAAGTAAAACACTAGTTCTAAGAAAATAAACTAGATGGCGCCATATACTGCACAAACGAAATGCAACTGAATGCTGAAATTGACTGCTTTTCACACAAACGCCAGATGTTTTCACCAGAACAAATTCTTTCATGATGTTAGAAAGCAACTGTTTTCGAAAAGTTTTTGCTTCATAGATTGGGATTGAGATATTGCTTCATGACATGAGATCAGGGCGTACTTACGGAGAGGGTTATGAGGGCTTAAGACCCTCCCAGATCGTATGAAAAGCAAAAATATCCTTATTTAATTTTGTGATTGCTTCTTTAAAAATCGTGTGTAAAGTTGTTTTGATATTTTCTCCTTGCCGTCAACTAATATTTATTTATTGCTTTTTGCCCAAAAGCAAAAGTGTAACATTTCTCATTCACTTGGTTTGGATAAAATGATTGAAGATTTTAATATTTCATTGAAGCGTTGGCACCTTTTCCCTTCAATACAGCTTCTATTCATCATGGAATAGTCACTTTGAAACTGGTGTCTAGGTAACACCAAAAATAGTCTCTAGGTAGCGCACTCTGAAACTAGTCTCTAGGTAGCATACTCTAAAACTAGTCTCTAGATAACACACTCTAAAAATAGTCTCTTGATAACACTCTAAAACTAATCTTTATGTAATAGGGTAGGGTAGGGTAGGGTATTTCAATTAACGTCACACTGGAGCAACACAATGGGCTATTGGTGACGGTCCGGGATCAATCCCAAAGGGAAAGATCCGAGGACAACACCACGTAATTTTGAACCACGGTCAGATGACGAGGCAACACCTGAGCTGGCACCCCACTCTCCAAACTTCCACACCACGCCAACGTGAGGACATTTGAGGCCACGACAGATTTAACGTGCACCAGCCCCCTTTGTACACGACGGTGTTTGGCTGGATTCGAACTCGCAACCCTTCGGTTGCTAGTTCGTTACTCTTCCAACCGGGCCACCGCGGCCCTCTTTATGTAATAGACTCCAAAACTAGTCTCAAGGTACACAAATACACTCTAAATATAGTCACTTGGGAACAAACTCCAAAACTAGTCTCTAGGTAGCATACTCTGTAACTAGTCTCTAGATCAATGGTTCTTAACCTTTTTAGTGATCGGCACCCCCTTGAATCTAAAAATAAGTTTTCGCATTCCCTTGAATCTAAAAATAAATTCTAGCACCCCTTGAAAAATGTGTTTCTATTTCTTTATTTAGGAAATTACTTCCATTGGAAGATTATTTATTGAAAAATAAACACATACATTTACATATACATACAAAACAATATCTCAATTTTTATTGGCTACGTGTTGTTTATTCATAATACTTTTGAAGCGAGACTCCTTTTTTGAAAGAGCCACTTGTAAGTCATCACTTGCATTTAAGCGATTTCTGGCTTTTGTTTTTATGTGCAAAAATGATGAAAATCCCATTTCACACAGGTAGGAGGTGACAAATGGTAAAAGTGTCTACAATTCTACTTTTGACAGCTGTGTATAAGGTTTTAACTGTGTACACCAGAATTGTTTTAAGTCCAGTTTTTCAAATTCCATTTGAATATGTGCATTGGCTCGTATTTCAATAAGATCGTCCATCGAAACTTCTCTCGCACCCCTGGAAATGCTTTCTCGCACCCCCAAGGGTGCACACATCCCAGGTTAAAAATCACTGCTGTAGATAACACATTCAAAAACAAGTCTCTTGGTACTACACTCCAAAACAAGTCTCTTGGTACCACACCCCAAAACAAGTCTCTTGGTACCACACCCCAAAACAAGTCTTTATGTAAAAGACTCCAAAACTAGTCTCTTGGTACCACACCCCAAAACAAGTCTCTTGGTACCACACCCCAAAACAAGTCTTTATGTAAAAGACTCCAAAACTAGTCTCTTGGTACCACACTCCAAAACAAGTCATAAAGACTTGTTTTTGGTAAAAGATGTTTTGCTTGTTTGGAGTAAGACTCCAAAACTAGTCTCTAGGTAGCATACTCTAAAACTAGTCTACATTTCAAAGAAATTTTAAAATTTTAAAATCACTAAATAAAAGAGCTTACGATAAAAATGTAGCCCCCTCCAGATTGATATCCTGGGTGCGCCCCTGCACTTCATTTAACAATTTTTTCAAAACTTGTCTACTTTATGCCCGGAGAGAGGTTTTCATAGACTATGCTGGATTTAACTACTTAAAAGAGATTGAAGAATTTCTACAACTTATGAAATTGTTTATTTCAAATTTTGATTAAAAATTCATCTAGTTTGCAAGTTTTAAAAGGACGTTTGAACATTTAAATAAAACTGTTACATTTCGATAAGACACCTCTCAACAAAAACCCCAAACCGAAATACAGAACAGGAACTACAAATCTTCTCTAAATCTAAAGTCTTGTGAATTCGATTTAGGCTGCAATTTCTTGGTTTTTTTCGGAACTTTTTCTCTTAAATTCTTTTATTTCGCTTTTTCAAATTTAAAATGAACATATTTTAAAATTCGACGTTGAAAAAGTGTCTCGGTAAATGCATATCAACATTGAAAAAGGGTTAAATAGTGCTTTTCTCAAACTAATTTCAACTCTGGAACAACCCTTGGTTCTATGTGACGTATCAACGCGGTATGTAGGTATTTTTAATTAACATCGCACTGGAGCAACACGACGGTCCGGGATCAATCCCCCAAGGGAAAGATCTGAGGACAACACCTCGTAATTTTGAACCACGGTCAGATGACGAGGTCACACCTGAGCTGGAACCCCACTCTCCAAACTTTCACACGACGTCAACGTGAGGACATTTGAGGCTACGATATATTTAACGTGCACCAGCCCCCTTTGTACACGACGGTCTTTGGTTGGATTCGAACTCGCAACCCTCCGTTTGCTAGTCCGTTACTTTTCCAACTGGGCTACCGTGGCGGTAGGTAGGTATTTAATAACGCTGCACTGGAGCAACACAACAAGCTATTGGCGACGGTCCGGGATCAAACCCGAATAACAACGCGGAGATAACAAAGAAGTACAACGTTTGTTCAACCAAATTTTTACGTTTTTGACATGGCTATTGCAATCATTTAAATGTTGCTCCAGACTGGTGAATGGGTGTCATGCAAGAGTACGACTTCCTTGTGAGCTTCTTCACGTTGGCGTGGTGTGGAAGTTTGGAGAGTGGGGTGCCAGCTCAGGTGTTGCCTCGTCATCTGACCGTGGTTCAAAATTACGTGGTGTTGTCCTCGGATCTTTCCCTTTGGGATTGATCCCGGACCGTCACCAATAGCCCATTGTGTTGCTCCAGTGTGACGTTAATTGAAATACCCCCCTTGTGAGCTTCGATATAAATAAGGTATGCCCCGCTTGTCGGGCATCAAACCTTTCTGTATGTCGGGAGGCATGGACGGAAGGTAATAGAAAATGAAACATTTTTAAACCGTTGACTTTGTTGAGCGTATAAATAAAAATAGATTCGAAAATTCACTAGTTCTGATTGTTTCTCTTGAAATATTCCCGTCTTAAAATCGAAGTATAGTCCTAGAATTAGAATTCAAACCTCTAGTACTAGAATCCAAGCAAATTCTCTAGTCCTATAACCGAAACGAATTCTCTAGTCTAAGGATCGAAACAAATATTCTCTGGCTGAAAACAGATAAAAGTTCTCGTCCTAGAATCCAAATTCCCAAAACCCGTTGTGTTGCTCCAGTGTGACGTTAATTGAAAATACCAATACCAAATAAATTCTCTAGTATTAGAATCGAAACAATTATCTGGTTGTAAAATCGAAGCAAATATTATCTGATTGTAAAATCGATAAAAGTTCTCTAATCGTGGAATCGAGTAAATTGTCCTAGAATTAGAATACAAAGTTCTAGTCCAAGGATCGAAACAAGTATTCTCTGGTTGTAAAATCGAAAAAATTGTCTAGTCCTAAGATCGAAACAAATATTCTCTGGTTACAAAGTTGAAAAAATTCTCCAGTCCTCGAATCGAAACAAATATTCTCTGGTTGAAAATCAATAAAAATTCTCTAGTTTTGGATCCGAAGTATAAAGGGCAGCGGTAGTCCGGTTGGAAGAGTAACGGATTAGCAACCGGAGGGTTGCGAGTGTTCGAGTCCAACCAAAGACCGTCGTGTACAAAGGGGGCTGGTGCATGTTAAATCAGTCGTGGCCTCAAATGTCATCATTTTGGCGTGGTGTGGAAATTTGGAGAGTGGAATGCCAGCTCAGATGTGACCTCGTCACCTGATCGTGGTGTTTTCGGATCTTTCCCTTCGGGTTTGATCACGGACCGTCGTCAATAGCCCGTTGTGTTGCTCCAGTGCGACGTTAATTAAATATCGACCTACGAAAGTAAAAAGTTCTAGAGTTAGAATTCAAGTTTCTAGTACTAGAATCCAAACAAATTCTCTAGTCCTATAACCGAAAGAAATAATCTAGTTCTAGGATCGAAACAAATATTCTGTCTAAAAATCGATTCAAATTCTCTAGTCCTGGAATCGAAGCAAAAAGACCTAGATTTAGAATCTAAACATCTAGTCCCAGAATCCAAACAAATTCTCTAGTCTTAGGATTGAAACAAATATTCTGTGATTGTAAAATCGATAAAAATTCTCTAATGCTGGAATCGAAGTAAATTGTCCTAGAATTAGAACACAAACCTCTAATCCCAGAATTGAAACACATTCTTTAGTCCTAGGATCGAAACATGTTTTCTCTGATTGTAAAATCGAAAAAATTCTCTAGTCCTAAGATCGAAACACAAATATTCGTTGGTTGAAAAAGATCTCTAGAGCTGGAACCGAAGTAAAAAATTCTAGAATTAGAATCCAAACCTCTAGTACTGGAATCCAAACCTCTAGTACTAGAATACAAACAAATTCTCAAGACTTATAGCCGAAAGAAATACTCTAGTCCTAGAGTCGAAACAAATATTCTGTGGTTGTAAAATCGATAAAAATTCTCTAATCCTTGAATCGAAGTAAACTGTCCTAGAATTAGAATACAAACTTCTAGTCTTAGAATTCAAACAAATTCTCTTGTTCTACAACCGAAAGGAATATTCTAGTCCTATGATCGAAACAAATATTCTTTGTTTAAAAATCGATAAAAATTCTGTAGTAATGGAATCGATGTAAAAAGTTCTAGAATTAGAATCTAAACATCTAGTCCTAGAATCCAAATTCTCGAGTCCTAGAATCGAAGCAAATATTCTGTGGTTTTAAATCGATACAAATCCTCTAATCCTGGAATCGAAGTAAATAGTATTAGAATTAGCAATAGTAGCAGTGAGAGTAGCAATCCAACCTCTTGTCCTAGAATTGTAACAAATTCTCTAGTCCTGGGATCGAAACAAGTATTATATGGTTGTAAAATCGAAAAATATTCTCTAGCCCTATAATCAAAAAATATTCTGATTGTAAAATCGAAAACATTCCCTTGTCCTAGAATCGAAATCAATTCGTAAGTTGTAGATTCAAAACGAATTCTCTAGTCTTAGAACCGAACATGTAGAAATAAGATTCATTGGCTTTTAATGATGCAATTTTGTCTTCTGTAGTTCAAATACTTATCAAGATGATACTTTCAGACAAAACACGCGTACAGCGCCATGTAATCGAAAATCACGAAATGTGACTCATCAAAATCATGGGTTATCATATGTGCTTTGTAAAGTTTTCTCTTTTATTGTGATGGATAGAGTCAGGGTCGATCATAAAAATGCTAGACTCTCATCAGGATAATAATTTTATTCGAAAAAAATATTGTTATGCGTTGTCATTTCGTTACAGCTAGGAAATTTTAAAATATCTGAGCTTAGAAAATTCTTTTTAATCCTCTCAGACGTGGGGTGCCTGGCGTCCCATTTCCTGAAAATGAGTAAGGCCAGGTATCGACTGGCGTCAGACTTTCTTAAAATGAGTAAGGGTAGGTAGTTATCGACTGGCGTCCCGCTTCCTTACAATGATTAAAGCTAGATATCATCTCGCCTGGCGTCCCGTTTATTAAAATGATTAAGTCTAAATCCCATCGAGTGGCGTCCCGCTTCCTTAAAATGATTAATTCTAGATACCATCAAGGTGGCGTCCCGCTTCCTTAAAATGGTTAACGCTAAGTATCATCGCCTGGCGTCCGGCTTCCTTAAGATGAGTTTCCTCCTTGGGTATATTTTCTCTTCTGTGTCAGTAAAACTTTCATTGTGTACGTCTATTACTAGATGTTGTATGCCTTGTGCCTGGAGCAGCATGGCCAAATAAAACCCCCAAAAAACCAAACTAAAAAACCATCCTTAAAATGAGTAAGGTTAGGTATCATCGACTGGCTTTCCCCTTCCTGAAAATGATTCCCGTTGATGAGGCTAGGTATTCCGTTGATGGTATCATCACCTGGAGTTCCGCTTCCTTAAAATAATTAAAGCTAACTATCATCGACTGGTGTCCCGCTTCCTTACAGTGATTAAAGCTAGGTATCATCACTTGGCGTCCCGCTTCCTTAGAAGGATTAAGGCTAGGTATCATCAACTGGCATCCCGCTTCCTCAACATTATTTATTCTAGGTATCATCGACTAGCGTCCCACTTCATTAAAGCTCAATAGCTTTCTCAAATAGCTAACAAATAGCAAAAACAACACGCAATTCCGTCATAAACCTCCCTTGAAATCGGCTTTTCCATTCCCAAATGCTACCCCAAGAGCAGCAGCATTTCCTCAGGCATTCGTCTACCCACCACAACGCGAGCGAAAAGAAAGAGACGCCACATTCCATAAATTAAGCGCACAACAATCGAAAAAGCTGGCGTTAATTTGCTGGCATCTGGAAATTGTGACACTAGTAACGACACATAAGAAAACGAAGGGAGCGTGCACTGTCCTTTCAACAATGGGAGAGGTGGATTTACGATGAAACACAATGATGTAAGGGGAGAAAAGAGACGACGCTACTGGCGAAATTCTTCACATAATTGCACAAGTTTGACACAAGATCTTTAATATATGATGAACGGCATATCAAATTTTTTTCCACATGTGTATCCTCCGATGCAGCGCTATTCAACCTTTTGTACTTGCATACCTCGTAACATAAATTTTCTCAACTTTGTAGCCCGGATATTTATGAATAGGTAGGTAGTTAATTGTCGTCGCGCTGGAGCAACACAACGGGCTACTGGCGACGGTCCGGGATCAAAACTCAAGGGAAAGACACATCTTAGCTGGTACCCCACTCTCCAAACTTCCACACCCCGCCAACGTGAGGACATTTGAGGCCACGGCAGATTTAACGTGCACCAGCTCCCTTTGTACACGACTGTCTTTGTTTGGATTCGAACTCGCAACCCTCCAGTATCCCGGGTGGAAAAGTAACGGACTGGCAACCGGAGGGTTGCGAGTTCGAATCCAACCAAAGACAGTCGTGTACAAAGGGGACTGGGGCACGTTAAATGTGCCCGTTGTGTTGCTCCAGTGCGACGTTAATTAAATACCTGCCTACCTACTCTTTGAGCGTTGCGAGATATGAGAGTAGTGTAGTGTTGTTTTCATCCCACAAAACGCTGATTAACTCAATAAAATCTTTCTTAAGAATTCATGGATTCTCCAACATTTAGAAATATCCTATTGGCCCATTCTGTTGAATTGAATCCTAGAAAGATTATATTTCTCATTTCCTTAAAATAGAATCCTTTGGATAAATTCTGTTGGTTCTTTCCTTAGATTAGAATCCCTTTGAAATAATCTATTCCTCCTTTCCTTAAAATAGAAACCGTTGGAAAGATTCTAATAGTTCATTATGTACAATTGATTCCTTTATATGTGAACCTTTAATTAAATTATATTTCTGCTTGGAATAGAATCATTTGGAAAGATTCAATTGCGCCTTTCTTGAGAAAAGATTCCTTTGGAAAAATTCAATTGGTCCATTCTATAGAATACAATCCTTTCGAAAGATTCCATTGGCCCTTTCCTTAGAACAGATTCCTTTTGAACTAGCCTATCTCTCCTTTCATTATAATAGAATATCTTGGAAAGATTCTATTGGTCCATTATGTGGAATAGAATCCTTTGGAAAGATTCAATTGTAACTTTCCTTAGAATAGAATCATTCGGAAATATTCTGCTGCCTCCTTTCCTTAGAATAGAATCCTTTGGTAATATTCTACTATTCCTTTCCTTAGAAAAGAATTCTTTGGAAATATTCTATTTCTCCTTTTCTTAGTTCGTCATCTGACCGTGGTTCAAATTACGTGGTGTTGTCCTCGGATCTTTCCCTTTGGGATTGATCCCGGACCGTCACCAATAGCCCGTTGTGTTGCTCCAGTGTGACGTTAATTGAAATACCCCCCCTTTTCTTAGAATAAATTCCTTTGGAGATTTTCTATTGGTCAAGAAGGGGAAAATTGGTTAGAAATCATGCTGGAAAGTATGTATGTTGCGAGGTGGAACAATGCGTGTGAACTCCTCAAAGGGTTTGATAAAACGAAAATGTCACTCTAAATAATCTGCTCGCATGAGAATGAATAATTCAAGTAGTAGATAGTTAATTAACGTCGCACTGGAGCAAGACAACGGGATATTGGCGACGGTCCGAGCTCAATTCCGAATTGAAAGCTCCAAGAACAACGCCTCGGAATTTTGAACCACAGTCGGATGACGAGAACAACACTTGAGCCAGCAACCCCCTCTCCAAACTTCCACACCCCGCCAACGTGAAGACATTCGAGGCCACGACAGATTTAACGTGCAACAGCCCCCGTGCACACGATGAATAACTCAAGTGAGAACCTGATAATTAAATCTTTAGACCAAAATTATCTTTAACAAAAATTTCGAGAGGATAGTTATGTAATAAAAAAGTCTAAATAAATCTAGATTCAAATAATCCCATGTGTCAATACACTACTTTCGCTCAACCTTTATCTGAACTGCTAATCTGCCAAGAGGGAGAACATCTCATCACATAATTTTAAGAACGTATTTTGAATATATTTCGATAACATATTTTTCTTTAAAGTAACTGAATCGCATGGATCGAGTGTTTAGGGCCATCGATTTGTGAGCGTGTTCACAGGCACATGGACACGTGCCACAGAGGTTTGGCCTGGTTTAAGAGGTTGATGACAGGCATACGCATAACAAGATTTGCTGATTTGGCACACTGCAAGCGTAGCAAAACACGTTATCTGCCACGATCTTTTACTAGATTTACATGGTTATTTATTAGTCTCCTTAACCTTCTGAGGCGTTCACACACATAGTTGCAACTGGCGGTCGTCTCTGCATGACTTCCAATCAATTTTGACTTTCCTGACCAATAGAATATTTCCAAAGCATTCTATTGTAAGAAAAAAAGTAACAGAATTTTTCCAAAGTTTTCCCTTCTCAGGAAATAAGCAATATAATCTTTCCAAATAATTCAAATGCAAGAGAATTACCAATAAAATCTTTCCAAAACATTTTAATCTAAAGGAAAGGAGCAATATAATGTTTATAAAGAATTCTGTTCTAAGGAAAGAATCAACAGAATTTTAGCAAACGATTCAACTCTAAGGAAGTAACCAATGGAATCTTTCAAAAGAATTATATTTTAAGGAAAGAATCAATAGAATCTTTCTAGAGGATTCCATTCTACGGAAAGAAGCAATTCAATCTTTTCAAAGGATCCTGTTCTAAGGAAACAATCAATAAAACCTTTCCAAAAGATTCTACTCTAAGGAAAGTACAATAGAATATTTACAAAGGTCGAAAGAATATTTCTAAATGATTCCGTTCTAAGAAAAGGAACATTAGAATCTTTCGAAAGGGTTCTTTTCTAAGTAAAAACCAATGGAATCTTTCGAAAGGATTCTGTTCTGAGCAAGGGGCCAATAGAATCTTTCGAAAGGATTCTGTTTTAAGGAAAGAACCAACAGAATCATTCCAAAGAATTCTAATCTGAAGAAAGGACTATTAGAATATTTCTAAAGAATTCTAATATGAGGAAAGAGCAATATAGAATATTTCCAAAGGACTCAATCCTAAGAAAACTAGCAATAGAAACTTCCAAAACATTCTGTTCTAGCACAACGACGAATAGAATCTTTCTAAAAGTTGTAAGAATCCATGCATATGGTTATTTAGCCATTAAAGTTGAAAAAATCCATGCATGTGGTTATTTAGCCATTAAAGTTGAAAGAATCCATGCATGTGGTTATTTAGCCATTAAAGTTGAAAGAATCCATGCATATGGTTATTTAACCGTTAAAGTTGAAAGAATCCATGCATATATGGTTATTTAGCCATTAAAGTTGAAAGAATTCATGCATATATGGTTATTTAGCCATTAAAGTTGAAAGAATTCATGCATGTGGTTATTTAGCCATTAAAGTTTACTGTGGGATAAAAGCGATACTACACAACCCGAAAATCCTAAATAATTAATTAATTAAAATAAATTTAAAATCTATTAAAATTTTAATTTGGTTAATTTTGTAATTTATCTTTACGTTGAGCCCAATTTAGGCAACAGGTAGGTATTTAATTAACGACACATTGGAGCAACACAACGGGGTACTGGCGACGGTCCGGGATCAAACACGAAGGGAAAGATCGAGGACAACACCACGTTATATCCAACAAAATTCAACTGCCAACTATCGACCTCTTCTGGTTCAGGGGCCATCGTGGCTCAGTGGGTATGCCCACTGCTCTAGAAACCTTCGAATTGTAGGCAGCGCAGGTTCGATTCTTTCAGGTGCATTCCTCCCTGGGTGTACTCTCTTCTGTGTAGTGAAACTCTCATTGTACATGTCTATTACTTGATATTGAGAGCCGAGGTAGCCGAGTTGGATGAGTAACGGATTAGCAACTGGAGGGTTGCGAGTTCGAATCCAACCAAAGACCGTCGTGTACAAGGGGCGCTGGCGCAAGTTAAATTTGTCGTGGTCTCATATGGTCTCACGTTGGCGTGGCGTGGAAGTTTGGAGAGTGAGGTTCCAGCTGAGGTGTGACCTCGTCATCTGACCGTGGTTCAATATTACGTGGTGTTGTCCCTCCTACCCGGATCGTCGCCAATAGCCGGTTGTGTTGCTCCAGTGCGACGTTAATTAACTACCTACCACTTGAATTATTCATTCCTACGCGCGCAGATTATTTAAAGTGAATTTTTCATTTAATTAAACCTTTCGAGGGGTTCACACGCATAGTTCTACCTTGCAACCTAATTTAAATACCTACCTTCTTGATATTGTATGTCTTGTGTCTGGCGCATCATGGCTAAATATGGCCCTGGCGCCATAAAACCTCCAAATCAACCAACCTGACCGTGGTTCAAAATTAAGGTGTCTTCTGATCATTTCCTGCTGATTTGATCCGCCAATAAACCGTTGTGTTGTTCCCAGTGCGACGTTGACTAAAATACGTACCAACCTTGACCAAATATGGCCCTTGTGGCATTAAACCTAACCAACAATCCCCTGCTGCATTCCATGCTTGTTTTTCTGCTTTCCATTTTCGACACGCAAACCACAATTTTATACACTGCGTACTAAAAATTCTACACTGCCGTAGTCAATGAAATTCACAACTAACCTTGCTTCTGGCTTAAACATGAAACACAATCGCCCATCCATTACAGTCAACTCAACTGTTAGTTTGGTTTAGTTCATCCTGGAAGTAGAAAGTCTTGGTTTTCACGAAAGCTTTCAACAATGGCTGCGTGAAATCTATCCCAGACGGGTGTTAATCATTCTTTGCACACACTCAGCTGGGACGAATTCGTGTCTTTTCTCAACTGCAAATAGAAATCGTACTTTAACGGAATTTATGAAGAATTGAAGTTTACTTCTTTTGTAAAAAATCGCGTAGGCTGTGTCGGAGCACGGCCGCAAGGTGTTACCATGGACGTGAAATATAAACAGACTGAGCATTGTTTCTGAGAGGAACTTCAAAAAGCGTAAACAGCATGCCGACTAGTAGTCACGTGACTGCTATGAAAAGTTGGCATCTCACAGCCTCGTTTGGTGATATTAACATCCTATGACAGGGTAGGTGTGTGAATGAGCTTTTCTGTCCGTGACTGTCGTGTACTTGGGGGGGGGGGTATTTCAGTTAACGTCACACTGGAGCAACACAATGGGCTATTGGTGACGGTCCGGGATCAATCCCAAAGGGAAAGATCCGAGGACAACACCACGTAATTTTGAACCACGGTCAGATGACGAGGCAACACCTGAGCTGGCACCCCACTCTCCAAACTTCCACACCACGCCAACGTGAGGACATTTGAGGCCACGACAGATTTAACGTGCACCAGCCCCCTTTGTACACGACGGTGTTTGGCTGGATTCGAACTCGCAACCCTTCGGTTGCTAGTCCGTTACTCTTCCAACTGGGCCACCGCGGCCCTTGTCGTGTACTTGGGGCTGGCGCACGTTACATCGGTCGTGGCCTGCAATGTCCTCATGTTGGCGTGGTGGGGAAATTTGGAGAATGGGGTGCCAGAACAGGTGGTGTCGTCGTCATCTGTCCAAGATTCCGAGGCGTTAACCTCGGATCTTTCTCTTCGGGATTGATCCCGAACCGACGCCAATAGCAAATTATATTGTTTTAAGTAGGTAGGTAATTGCAGTCACGCTGGGCCAACACGCCGGCTATTGACGACGGTTCGGGATCGATCCCGAAGAGAAAGAACCAAGGACAACGCCTCGTAATTTTGAACCACGGTCATACGACGAGATCAACACCGGAACTGGCACCCCACTCTTTAAACTTCCACACCACTCCAACGTGAAGACATTTGAGGCATGAGAGATTTAACGTTCACCAGCGCCCCTCTATACGACGGTCTTTGGCTGGACTGAATTTCGAACTCGCAACCCTCCGGTCGCTCTTCCAACTGGGCTACAGCTACCCTTGTGTTGTTTCATGCGACGTTAATTCAGCTGCCAACTACCGCAATATCCTCCAATGGCACCGACTCAAAAATTAATTTCGAGTTTTATGCTTCGACAAAGCAACTAAATCCAGAACAAATGTGAATTTAATTCAGCTGCCAACTACCGCAATATCTCCAATGGCACCGACTCAAAAATTAATTTCTAGTTTTATGCTTCGACAAAGCAGCTAAATCCAGAACAAATGTGACGTTAATTCAGCTGCCAACTACCGCAATATCTCCAATGGCACCGACTCAAAAAATTAATTTCTAGTTTTATGCTTCGACAAAGCAGCTAAATCCAGAACAAATGTCTAATCATACAATCCCCTATAGCTCGATTTGCTAATAACGACCTATCGAGTCATTTGGAACTGACCAAAGGTTGATGGACGAGATATAGCGTCCTTAGAAAAAGCTGACCAGAACTTGATCTTGTCTTAAAAATCCTCATGACGAAATATCTCGTCATGGAATTGATTAGCCATTGAATCAGCATATTGCCAGCGGATTTGGTCAGATCTTTATTGACGAGATATCTCGTCGAAACCGCTTTGAGGCTTAAAGGAAAGTGGCAGAGTGGAGACCAAGAAAAATCAATTACAAACTACATCATATTAAATTATTTATTTGGAAACTGGAACACCGTGAATTCAGGTAGGGAGGTAGTCAATTAACGTCGCACTGGAGCTCGTCAAAGATCTGACCGTGGTTCAAAATTACGTAGTGTTGTCCTCGATCTTTCCCTTGGGGTATTGATTCCGGACCGTGCCAATAGCCTTTTGTGTTGCTCCGGTGCGACGTTAATTAAATGCCTACCTACCTACCCTCAAAATATAATTCTTTGGTAATGGTAATTAATTAACGTCGCACTAGAGCAACACAACGGGCCATTGACGACGGTCCGGGATCAATCCCGAAGGGAAAGACCCGAGCACGTAACTTTGAGTCACGGTCAGATGACGAGGCAACACCTGAGCTGGCACCACACTCTCCGAACTTCCACACCACGCCAACGTGAGGACATTCGAGGCCACGACAGATTTAACGTATACCAGCCCCCTTTGTACACGACGGTTTTTTGGTTGGATTTGAACTTGCAACCCTCCGGTTGGTAGTCCGTTACTCTTCCAATTATTTAATTATAGAATTCTTTGGAAATATTTTATAGATCAAAGAAGATCCGAATTGCTTAGAAGACAGCACGTTGCATGGTGGAATTAAACGTGTGAACTCTTCAGGTAGGTAGGTAGTTAATTAACGTCGCACTCGAGCAACACAACGCGCTATTTGTGAATTCCTCAGAGGGTCTTGTTGATCTCGTTTGATCTCTCGTTTTGAAACATCTGTATGCTTACCAATTTGTTAATCTCTTGCGATTTAATACAATTTATGTTTTTGAGACAAACTGGTCAGAAAACCAACACTTATGATAGTCTTTTTTTCTGCACATATTGATACTTCTCTTGAACCATTTTGGGGTGATTCACCCAAAAGAAATTTCGAACACTAATTAGGCTGAAAGCGTCGCAAAACGAGGTCGAGTAATACATATGGTAAATGAGATTAAAAGAATTTTGGTGAAACTGCAGGTTGAAAGAAGTTTCAAGCGCTGAAATAGTGTTAAGAATTGCGTCATGACGGAATATCGTTTTCCATGTGGTATCACGAGTCGAGTGCAGCATTCTCTGGATGAACCAATTCTGTCAAATCTGCCAGTCATGGGCATTTAAATGGTGCGTCATCCACACGCTGCATCAGGCATTGTTATTTCCTTCTGTTAACCTTATTAGCTGTCTTCCAGGAGTCATGCAGAGATATCTATATCAGGAAAGAGACGGCTTTTGGTGAATGAAACTTGTTTACTTATGAAACTTACTTGTTCAGATTTTTCTGATGACATTCAAATCGAATGTACGCGTACAGGGTCTTTCAGAGGGGGCTGCAAGGGCTTGAACCCCAGCATTTCCCCTCTCTCTTTTCTTTCTTTAAATTGTTCTTTTAGTTCTCAATAAAAGAGTTCTTTTTTTCAGTATTTAATCTCTTTTTCAGAAGTGTTCGTTTAGTATTTAGTAAAAGGTCTTTTTTTAGAATTTCCCCTCTTTTTCTAAAAAGTTCCTTTAGTATTCAGTAAAACGTTATTTTTGTTTTGGAATTTTCTCTTTTTCGAAAGTTCTTTTAGTATTTAGTAAAAGGTCCTTTTTGTTTTAATACTTTTCCTCTTTTTTAGAAGTATTCTTTTAGTATTTAGTAAAAGGTTTTTTTCGTTTTAGAATTTCCCCCTTTTAGAAGTATTCTTTTAGTATTTAGTAAAAGGTTTTTTTCGTTTTAGAATTTCCCCTTTCAAAAACATTCTTTTAGTACTAAGTTAAACGTTCTTTTTTGTTTAAGAATTTCACTCTTTCAGAAGTGTTATTTTAGTATTTAGTAAAAGGTTCTTTTTCGTTTTAGTATTTCCCCTCTTTTTCAAATAGGTTCTTTTAGTATTTAGTGAAACGTTCTTTTCTGCTTTAGAATTTCCTCTTTTTCAAAAAGGTTCTTTTAGTATTTGGTAAAGCTAAAGCGTTTAGTAAATGTTCTGACGTCATCTGCACAGCCACACCGGGAGAGAGCGTCCCCTAGCAAGTGCTCTATCCAGGATGAAGGGACGTTACACCCCTCTGCACACCCAAGACAAATAGAACGGGTGTTAATATGTAGCCTACGTTACCCGCAGGGTTCCAAAGATCTGTGTTAAGAAAAAGATAAGTGTACCAAATTTGGTGTAGATTGGTCAAACGGTGTAAATTTGTACAGAGAACAGACAAACAGATGCCAAATCTGCTTTATATGTATAGATATACCCTCCAAACCAATCCACATACCACATATACCCTCCAAACCACATCCATACAGTGGCGATCACCCACTAGAAGCATCCCTTGTTAAACATCGCTGATCTAGAAGCATACAAGCGAACAGTTTTCGTTTTTGAAATTTCATTATAGTACTTCTAAATTGTATCATTTCTTTGAAATGAGGGTAAACAACTTTATTCCTGGAAGTCTTCAACAATGACATTTTTTACGATACATTCCGGTTGTTTTAGGGTGTTCACGATTTTGTCGTCGCATTGTGGCATGATCACGAACTCCCATGAAAGCAGCTCACGATTAAAATTACCCTTTCAGTCTCAAATCGGTGGAATAATTAGGATCCTCAAGAGTGCAATATTCTTCTTTATTACCTTCTGCAAGTTAAAAACAAAACTGTCATAAAAAGTTCAGATCCTGTCTTTCACAATTTATACACTCTCATTCTTTTTACAGGATGTGAACTCGTCTTTTCAACTCTTCTGCAATAATGTCTTCTATATTTATCCTTCGAATAAAAGATTGAGTGACGTCATGAGGTTAATATCCAATCATTGACTCGTTGATGTAGTATGTTGGTACAGCTTATGCGGCACGTTTTCACAGTATACATAGGGTTACCATACATACTGATATAACTTAATCAATTGTCAGTGCTCCATTAACGATGTCTCCCTCTTCATGTGGTGTGGTTCGAAATTACGAGGTGTTGTCCTCGGATCTTTCCCTTCTGGATTGATCCCGGACCATTACCAATATCCCTTTGTGTTGCTCCAGTGTAACTTTAATTCAACTACGAACCAACCAACCCTCCTCTCGTGGCAGTTCAGGTGTTAACCTCGTGATCTGACCGTAATTCAAAATGTCGAGGTGTCGTCCTCGGGCCCTTCCCTTCGGGATTGATCCCAGATCGTCACCAATAGCCCGTTCTGGTATTCCAGGGCGACGTAAATTCAATTATCTACCATTACTTGCCGTTGTCCATGTACGATTTTTTGATCCTTCCCTCTCTTATTATACTCTTTTGGAAAGACTCCACAGGTTCTTTCCTTAGAATAGAATCCCTTAGAAAGATTAAGATAGGTAGGCTGTAGTTAACCACTTAAAGCACGAGTTTTTTTCGGAAAAACTGGTAAAAAATGATCGAGTTTTTTTGACAGAAAATGAATATATAGGTATAGTGTAAGTTATTTTTTGCAATTTCAGTTGCGGGGGGGTGGGGTAAAACTTATAAAAAATTTTTTTATACAAACAAAATGTAAACGATTTGATTACATGTTTATTTTGAATTTCATATTAACTTCAGATTCACTTCCATCACTCAAGAGATCATCACTTTCATCGCTGAAACTTTCTGATAAATTGACATATTCAAAATCGTAAGAGTCGCTCATTATCAGATAACTTTTTCTAAACAAGTTACAAAAATACTTAGTAAAAATTAATTTATGGTTAACTGTTTACTTTTATGATATTTAACGTAGTAGAAATGGATATATTACCTTTTCCACACCAAACAACTGCTTTATAACAAAGAATTCCTAACAAACTTATAGCTAATCATCAAAATGCACCACGTGGTTTAATCAAAAAAAAAATGCTGCATGGGGTGCCATCTATGGTAAATAAGTTTAATTATAATCTAGCCTATCTATTTTTACTAGAACGGATCTCAGACAAGCATTAGAAATAAAATAACGCGAGATACAAGATCGCCCGTGTGAGACACGGGCATGTGCAAATTTGCCGGTAACTTTCGCCCGTGTCAAACACGGGCAAATGCGTTAAGTGGTTAATTAACTTCGCACTGGAGCAACACAACGGGGTATTGGCGAAGGTTAATGGAGGGTCGAATTACTATATTGATATTAGCAATGTCGGGGCGCACACAAAAATTCAAACTTTTGTGGACTGTAATTATGCTTATTTATATTGATTGCTGTACTATCCTAAGTACACAAAGAGTTGTACTACCCTAAGTACATAAAAGAGTTGTACTATCTACATAAAAGAGTTGTACTATCCTAAGTACATAAAAGAGTTGTACTACCCTAAGCACATAAAAGAGTTGTACTACTAGTACACTAAGAATGGTTCCTGGACCGGAAGGCTGGCGATATCATCTTATCCAGTCAAGAGATTAAGCACAAACGGGGAAGTTGGCGACGTTCTTGGCGCTCGCCAAGTACATGTAAAGTTACGCCAATTAAGGAGTAGCACCAACTGTCACGGAGATACGCACGGCGCGAACAAGCAATTTTTTTATTATATAGGAAAAATATGGTTTCCTTTTCAATCAATAACTTCGAACGATGAGTTATTTTTAGTCCTCGGATTTCAGGGTTTTCACCCTTTCAGTTCTGTGCCCTCTACTTAGAATATGTTAACCCTCCCTTTGGCTTATACCCGCGTCGAAAATCACAGTATAGTGGCCAGCCTCTGATGTGCAACCTGTTCAAACTATCACCAGTTCTATACAAGGAACAATTTGTTTTCCTAATTGGATCTCCATTCCCTTGGAGTAATAGGACAGTTTCGTCGAGATATCTCGTCATTTGCAAAATTGACCAGATCTTGGACGAGATATCTCATCGAAACCACTTGGAGGATTAACATTTTTGTGTTTGGGGATATCTTGAATGAAATAAGCACTTAGAATTTTATAGGTCCGACTAGCTAAATTTACCCGGCGTTTCTCGGGTTTAATTGATTAAAGATCGATTGAAAGTGATCCAAAAAATCACTTTTCTGTCCTAGAAAATGCAAATATAAAGAAAAAAATAAGCGACCGCAAAATAATTTTTAAAACTGAGATTTTTATAGCTTCTACAATTTACTTTAGATCCATTTTACATACTATAGGAAAGACAAACCTACAAAAACTGATCCTGAGATGACTATATACAAAAGTCGATTTTAAGTTTTGGGGTGATTATGAATGCCCTTTAAGTTCATTTTCTAAAAAAATGACATACATCGTATTATTGCAGTCAGTTTTTTTCTTATCAATATTTTTTATTTGTAGCACCTTGCACCAGGAATGCGAATTTCGGAATTCCACCATCATTATGAAAGGCTGACAAATCATATTGATACGATATCATGATCAACGTTTCAAGCAATTACACTTCATGCTTCAAAATTCCATCCCGCATTTTGCAGACGGGATGCATAAACGATATGATACTGAGCAATTTTCACCCATCTGCGGTTTCACCATACTCTAAGATTCTAAAGAAAACTCCAAGGTCATCTTGAGAGGCTACTCCTGTAGATGTTAACCTGACGTCATCTGCACAGCCAGACCGGGAGAGAGCGACCCGTGCAAATTCTCTGCCCAGGATGACGGGATGTTATACCCCTCTGCACACCCAAGACAAATAGAACGGGGGTTAATATGTAGCCTAGGTTACCCGCAGGGCTCCAAAGAATAAGTGTACCAAATTTGGTGTGTATTGGTCAAACGGTATAGATTTGTATAGAGAACAGTCAGACAGATGCCAACTCTGCTTTATATGTATAGATTGATAAAAAATATGTTGACATCAGTTGGTAACAAAAACATCGGATAGGCTTTTCGTGAAAACTTCTCTTTAGTGCATAATGTTTATTTGGGCGTAGTAATTGAAAGACAAATTCAGTAATTAATTCAGTGTTTATTAAAAGCTGATGAGTTGCTCTTCCGCGCGAACTGTGTTTAATGTATTTCTGTTTGGCTTTTCGACGAGTCTATACCGACATTGTGAAGTGTTCACAATTTTTCAACTGTGACCCAGTTCCGCAACCAACACTGTATTCATTTCACTTTTATTGTTAGCTTTCGTTTGAGACCAATTTCGATTTCGTAGCGCTTCGTAGTCCCGAGTTATATTAATTTGAAGTTTGAGAGGCGCAGAGGAAAGTTCCCGAAACGCCGTCTCCTTTCTGCTTATCGTGGCGAGAGAACTCGAGGTCACTAACAAGTCCGTTCCATCAGCTATCGAATTGACACTGGGTTGGTTGGTTCGCGTTGGTAATATAGAAATCATTAAGACCAAACTCAGTGCCATTTTTGGTAACGCTCAACTTTCCGTACTGGCCACCTAGTACTGGTCTGATTTTAAAAACGTTTTGATGTCAATACAGGGAATTCTGCTTCATGTCTTATTTTCTGATTTTAAAGACGTATTGATGTCAATACAGAAAATTCTTCATGTGTCTTATTTCCTGATTTTAAAGACGTATTGATGTCAATACAAGAAATTCTGCTTCATGCGTCCTATTTTCTGATTTCAATACATGTACTTACAAAGGACAAGAACTGGAAAAAGTTTAAAACCGAAAAAAATTACTATCACTTAGAAATTTTGCAGAAAGATTTTTATGTAGTTAGTACAATTATTTATGAAATGAAAATTTTATTTTTGCGAAATTTTTGATGTTAAATGGCTTTAAATATTTTTAACCCTCTGGGCGTCATGAGATTTTAAAGAAGTGTATTGTAGCTTTCATCCCACAGCATACTTAATGGCTAAATAACCACACCTTTATAAAGAATATATAGATTCTTGCACCCTTTGCACAAAGATTCTATTGATCTTTCCCTTACAATAGAATCCTTTGGAAAGATTTTATTGCTCATTTATTTAGACTAGTATACTAGTATTCATTGGAAAGAATCTGTAGGTCCTTTCTGTAGCATAATAAACCTTTTCGTGGTCAATCGAATTAAATTATTTTTATCATATTTATCATTCAATTGAATTTAGATTGATTTGTAAATGTCGATATGCAAATTTTGTATCATTAAAGCTGATTGGTTAACAGATCAGCAATGCAATATAAAAGCTGAATGCAAAGTCAGTTTTGTTACTTTCCTTGCTTGTTTTTCTTACTTGATCTTCTGGATTGATATTTTGATTGAACTCTATTTTGATATTTAGTGTTATGTTTCAGTTCAGTGCTAACCCTTTCCTTGGAATGTAATCCTTTGAAAAAATTCTATTGCTTATTTCCTTAGAATAGAATCCTTTGGAAATATTCCTTCGATCCTTTCTTTAAAATATAATCTTTTGGAAATATTCCTTCTGTCCTTCCTTTAGAATAGAATCATTTGGAAAGATTTTATTGCTCATTTCCAAAGAATAGTGTCCCTAGGAAAGAATATATATCTATGGCTCACTTACTTATAATAGAATCCTTTAGAAATAATTTATCGGACCTTTTTTTAGAATAGAATCCGTACGAAAGATACTATTGGTCAAGTAGGGCAAAATTGATTAGAAGTCGCGCAGAGATTTTTGTAGGTTGCATGAACTTACATAGAGTAGAATCCTTTAGAAATATTTGATCGGTCCTTTCTTTAGAGTAGAATCCTTTTGAAAGATTTTGCTGCTTATTCCTTAGAATAGAATCATTTGGAGACTTTATTGCTCATTTCCTTAGAATAGTATCCCTAGGAAAGAATATATGACTCTCTCACTTATTTAGAATAGAATACTTTAGAAATATTTTATTTGTCCTTTCGTTAGAATAGAATCCTTAAGATTTAATTGCTTATTTTCTTAGAATAGTCTCTAGGAAAGACTCTATTGTCGATTACTTTAGAAATGTCTTATCGGTCCTTTCTTTGGAATAGAATCCTTTGAAAATATTTATTGCTTATATTCTTAGAATGTAGTGTCTAGGAAAGAATCTATTATTCACTTACTCAAAATAGAATCCTTTAGAAATATTTTATCGGTCCTTTATTTAGAAGAGAAGTAGGTAGGTATTTTAATTAACGTCCACTGGGGAAACACAACGGGCTCTTGGCGACGGTCCGGGTTCAACCCCCGAAGGGAAAGATCTGAGGACAACACCACGTAATTTTCAACCACGGTCAGATGACGAGGTCACACCTGAGATGGCACCCCACTCTCCAAACTCCCACGCCAAAGTGAGGACATTTGAGGCCACTACACATTTAACGTGCACCAGCCCCCTTTGTACATGATGGTCTTTGGTCGGATTCGAACTCGCAATTCTCCGGTTGCTAGTCCGTTACTCTTCCAACCGGGCTACCGCGGCCCTATTTATTTAGAATAGAACCGTTGGAAAGATACTATTGGTCAAGTAGGGCAAAATTGATTAGAAATCGCGCAGAGATTTTTATAGGTTGCACAATCCCTCAAAGTGTTAAGGCAATATTTCCCCAAAAAATCCACAAATCTCTCCGCGACTTTATATATTTTTCTCACTGTTTTAAATCTATTCTGAGTATAGATATTTCGTCCTCTACCTAAATCAGTTTTTAAAGCTTCTTAAAATCGACTTATACTGCCCAGTCATCGATAGAAAATTTACTACCTACAATCTTCAAACTGAATTCATGGTTTCGTCCCATAGCAGCTTTACGACTCCGCCGGCATTCTACTGCGGTTTCGAGAAAGACAATACGAAATAAAGTAGCCCGAGTTATCTCCGAGTATGAACCTCCGTTTCTGCACCCCCAGATTTGGTTTAGAGAAGGTGATTTATCACCTGATTTTATCATTGTGCTCCACACACAATGAAACGCACTTCTGAATCGAAAATTTGAATTTAAGAAAAAGCATTGAAACACGCGATGCTGACTAAAACAGTATATCTTTAAGAACAGTACTTATTTCCTCTTTTGTCGGCGTATTTCATTATCTACATCATTGTCTCCTGGGATTATTTTAAAATCGTTTTGTTTGTGTGTTAATTTATAGATGCGACCATAAAGCAATATTGATAAATATCGTTGATACCGTATCAATGACGTTTATCAAAGAACTTTAGTGACTCCTTTGTTTCATTAACCCAACAAGCGGTTTGGACGAGATATCTCGTCCATCGAGATCTGGCCAATGTTGCTAATGATGAGATATTTCATCATCAATATATTGCCGATTTTTTTATGATGACGATATCAAGATCTGGTCAATCTTCTTCCAATGACGAGATTTCTCGTCCATCAAGGTGTGGTCAGTTCTCTTCTAGTGAGGAGATTTCTCGTCCATCAAAATGTGATCAGTTTTCTTCGAATTACAAGATTTCTTGTCCATCCAAATGTGGTCAGTTTTCTTCGAATGACAAGATTTCTTGTCCATCAAGTTGTGGTCAATTTTCTTCTAGTGACGAGGTTTCTCGTCCATCAAGATATGGTCAGTTGTCTTCTAATGACAAGATGCCTCATCGAAACAACCACAAGGAGGGTTAACCCTCCAAGTTGTTTCGATGTGAAATCTGACCAATGTTGCTAATGACGAGTTATCTCGTAATCAAGAATGCCGATTGAATTCTGAATAATGAATATATTGCCGTTTATTGACTATAACGAGATCAAGATCAGGTCAGTTTTTCTAATGACGAGATATCTCAGCCATCACCATCTGGTCAGTTTTTCTAATGACGAGATATCTGGTCGAGACAGCCATCAGGAGGATTAATGAATAATACCTTTCTATCTGTTATGAGGATCTTCTGCGCAGTATTGTTCCTTATCCCACTTGGCCTAGACCATTGGTTGCCAAACTGTAGACCTGTGACCTCCAGGGTTCCACGACAAGGGTACTCGGAAAATATGCAATGCTTCACATTTCATAAAATTAGAACTTTTAAGGGGATATGGTACCCAAGTTGCTGAAATCTGCAATTTTGAAGTTATAGTTGTAATTTTTGGTATTCAGGTAGATTTTAAGTATAGTATGCAAAATGTGAATTCAAATATTTAAAAATTAAAAACCATTAATTAAAAAAAATAAAATTTCAAAAATTTGAACAGTTTTCTTTTTGATATAAGTAGAAAAATAATTTGGCTAAAATTTTAATTTGAATATTTTTTAACATAAAAATATATAAGAAATAAATTGTCTTCACAGTTTTTGTAAACATGAATCAGAAAACATTTAATAAAAAATAATGCAAAAAAACGTGATTTTACATCACAAATATTGTTTTCAAAAATCATAATAAAAAAACAAACACATATTTCAACAATTGCTGACGACAAATTAAAGAAAGGTATATATAACAATTGTTCCAAATTTCATTTATATCCGTGCAGTAGAATTTGACTTATCAATTTAAATTTATAAAAATATCAAAAATCACTTCTTTGAGAAAAAAGGCATTAAAGTTTTAAAATTATGCAAAATAGCTGTTTATGAAGATATTCATCTGAAATCTTTTCAGTAATCTTTCACACGCAAGAAGTATATTCCATGTTTAAATTTTAACAAAATGTTAATGTGTACAAAAAATAAATTTTAAAAATTGAAAAAAGATAAAAAAATTTCATCTAAATTTTTACATACAGAGAAAAATATGAAAATTGTTGCTGTTGGAACATAATATATTATAAATAGCTGTCGCACACACAAATTCAAAGATAATACATTATATTAAAATGTATGTAAAAGCAATATTGCTGACTAACACAATTCAATGTCCACCAGCCAAGTAATCAGAATTCTGGTTCAGTTTTATTTTTGCCATGTTCACTTTTCTGCGATAAGCTTTGACCAACTTTGAGCTTTCCGCTTTCGTCCATATTTAATATCACAGCTCAAACTTGTGTAAACAAATCACTTAAAATTATATAATTATAACATAAAATATAGATATATTAACAACAAAATATATTTAACAGCATATTCAACAACAATAGCCGTTTTCGAAATTGAAACTAACGTCAAATTTTTCACATCAAATATCCAATTTACATTCAAAATAAGCAATCCAAAAGATACTATTACTTGACATCAATTCAAAGTGTTAGCTAATATATTTTACTTCGCTTCTTTCATGCTTCTACAAAAAGAAACACTATTTTCAACTGAGAGAAATAGACATGTAGAGGTTTAACTTTCGTTTGTTTATGTTGCAGTAGCAGATGAAAATGAGCGTGGCAGGTGACAACATCAGTAGTTAAATTTTTAAAATTGCAATATAATCGGTTCTATTTAACGTAGCAAGATGAATTTGGTGTCATTGGAATCAGAAAATTCTGAATTTTTTTTAAAAACAATAAAAAAAAATTTGCGATTTTTCGGGATTTTTTTGAGTACCATACCCCCCTTAAGGAAAAGTAAAATATTCCATTATTTTCACCGATTCTTTTATGTGCTAAAAGGGTAGACTGTCGGAGCACGTCCGCAAGGTTTTACGTGAATACGTCTCTAGCGTATAGCATTTATTTGGGTGTGGTAATTGAAAGAAAGACGAAAATTCAGTACTCAATTCAGTGTTTATCGAAACCTGACGAGTTGGTCTTCCCGTAGACTACGTTCGATGTATTTCTACTTGGCTTTTCGACGAGTGTGAGCTGACATTATGGAAGTTTTAAAAAATTTCAAATGCGATCCAAGCTTTCACAACCAACCCTGTATTCCTTTCCACTTCTAAAGTCTTAAGTCGGCGTTAGCCTTCATTTCAGACTCATTTTGACGTCGTAGAGCTTCGCAGTATCTAGTTATACTGATTTGAAGTTTACACAGCGCAGTGGAAATTTCCGAAACGCCTCCCCCTCCTCACCCTCACCACGTATCGCGAACTCAAGGTCACTAACAAATCTTTGTTCCCTCAGCTGTCGAATGACACTAGATTGGTTTGGTTCGCGTTGATGATTTAGAAATTATTAAACAGAATTCGATGAACTTTTTTTCGTAAGATCAACTCTCCGTACTGTCCACCTAATACTCGTCTGATTTTAAAGACGTATTCACATCAAAACGCTGTTACGTTCTCAAATGATTCTTAAAAAATGCGAACTTTAAACTGTCTTCACTAATCCTTAATTTCAAATGTTAGCTTTTCATAATCTTTAACAGAGATCTAAATACTTCACTCCTGTATTAAGGTAAAAAATTACGGATCGCTGTAGTTCTATGTGCACCAATCCCCATGTACAGTCGCGGAAAAAAACCGAACCCCCTTCATTCGAGCAATTTTTACAGTAGAGAAAATTCAAAGATGGCATTCGACAGCCAACTAACGTCTTCTATAAATTCAAATCCATAAAATTTGCATAAGGGGCCGTCTTAATATAAATTGTGCACTAACTTCATAATTTCCAATGAAAACCCCTATTTCGACACACAATTTCAAATCTATATCAAAATTTAACTTCAAATACCAAATTTCACGTCATTAGGTCTTACCGTTTCGAAGTTATGAGTACAGAAAGATTGGAGCTCCTAATGTTAAATCAGTTTCTTAGACTTTTATGGATATCTTCCTAAATAATATTCCTATAGCGCTGATATTTTGTGCCATGTTATTGTTAAACCCAAACAAAATCAACTTCTTTTATTTTAAAAATAGTTTTTAGTATGCAATAATAATTATTAAATTAATGTTTGAAAAAGTTATACTACAATTTCTTCACTCACACTAATGTATTTTTAGTTCACTAGTATAATTGGTGTACTTCACTAGGTTAGTCCCAGCAGGTGATGCTGTTTTACCACGATGATTTGACTCTTCAATAACCACTTCAGTTAAAATCACAAACACGTTTATTTAATAGAACACAACACGAACACAAAACATTTAAGAAAATTGAAATCAATAATATATCCCCTATGGGATTTACAAATCACACACAGGTGACACGCCTGTGGTTTTCGTACGCCGAGCGATCTACCTCGTTCCTCCGACCTCCTCGGTACTCTGGACTTATTGTCACTTCCTGTCGGAAGCTGGCGAACGTTTTTATTATTGGCGGTCGCCAATTCTCTCTCTCCATTCTAAACAGTCTTACATGTCCCTCCATAAGGAGCACATAGTTCTCCTTAGAGACTATGCTGCTATAAAAAAAATACAGTTAAATGTGTCCTAAAAGAAGAAAGAGCCTGTTCGCTAGCCCAATTTTTAGTATTTAAAGATTCTAATATACTAAAATAATGTTAACAAAAAATACTAATATAACATATACACTGCTAAAATTACTACAAAATGATACAATTTAACCTTTGCATTATGGAAATCTGGAAAGTGCATCTGCATTGCCATGCCTGCTTCCTTTCCGATAGGTTATTTTTAAATTATATCTTTGTAATGCCAAAGCCCATCGTGCTAGTTTAGCGCCATGTGGTAATCCCTGGGTAAGGTAAGAAAGAGGATTGTGATCAGACACAACTTCGATATTAGTTCCAAAAATCCAGGTGTCAAACCTTTGAAGTGCGGCTATGACGCTGTAAGCTTCTCTCTCTATGGTGGACCATCTAGTCTGGCATGGTGTAAGCTTCTTGCTGTAGAAAGCTATAGGATGCTCTTTTCCATCCTTATCAAACTGTGATAAACACGCTCCGACTGCAGTAGCAGACGCATCGGTGTAAAGCTGAAAGGGTTTGTCGAACTGTGGCGTATACAAGGAAGGCATTTTAACTAAATGGTTCTTCAAATTTTGAAAGGCTTCCTCTTCAGGTTGGTTCCATGGAATGTCCTTGGGAACTCTCTTCTTTGTCAGGTTGGTTAATGGTAACACAATACCCGCAAAGTTTGGAATATAATCTCTGTAATAGCTTGCTATCCCCAACACTGTTCTCAATTCCTTCTTGTTGGTTGGTGCCGACAGTTTCTTCATAGCTTCTACTTTTTCTGGGTCTGGAGAATGTCTTCCTGACCCCACCACGTGTCCTAAAAATTTCACTTCCGTTTTTCCAAAATCACACTTTTGTAGATTTACAGTGAGACCCACTTGACGCAATGTCTGGAAAACTCCACTGATATGTTTCAAATGGTCAGACCATGATCCTGAAAAAATGGCAACATCGTCAATATAGGACCTGCAATAATCTTTATGGGGAGCTAACACTTTGTCCATTGATTTTTGAAAAGTGCTACCCGCGTTTTTCATACCAAAGGGCATAACCCTCCATTGATAGTGGCCGGAATGAGTTACGAAAGCAGTATAGTGTCTGTCTTTCTCACTCATTGGAATCTGCCAGTATCCTTTTGTAAGGTCGAGCACAGTGATTACTTGTGCTTCCCCTATTTGATATAAAAGCTCGTTAGCATGTCTCATTGGATATGCATCCGGAATAGTGAAACTGTTCAAAAGTCTAAAGTCTATACACAGACGTACACTACCATTCTTTTTAGCAACGCATACTAAAGGGTGAGCCCACTCACTATCACTTTGTTCAATAAGACCAAGTTCTAGAAGTTCTCGAATCTGACGATCTACTTCGTTTTGCAGAGTAATTGGAATTCGATACGGACGAAGTCTTTTGGGTGAACAGTCATTTGTAACTTTAACAACATGTCCATCGACTTTAGCTATTCCAGGTTTAGTACTGAATACATCATAATATTTACAAAGCAAAGAGCTCAGTTCATGACGTTGTTTGGCATCTAAGGGGGTTGTCATTTCCCTGATGATGTGTTCTTCCACATTACTTTTAGTAGTAGTAACGCGCTCGGTAGGAGCAGCATGTAGTTGTCCAAAATCTTGGTCTTGATCAAAAACAAGCCCTATGTGCTGAACACGTGTCACATATGGTCGAATTTTATTGAAGTGTAGTTCTCTTCTTGAACCATCATCAAGTTCAACAATGGCTGAATGTAGTCTACTAAGTTGGACCACAGTCGCCGGTCCAGACCAAGTATTCAATATTTCGTGAGAAGATGTTGGTATCAAAATAAGAACTTTGTCTCCTACTTGATATGTTTTCTCTCGGGATCTCAAATTATACCTATGGGCATAATTTTGCTGACTTAGTTGGGCATTCTCATTGGCAATTCTGTGAGCATTTTTGAGTTTCTCTTGTAGCTCTTCGACATACTTTTCCACAGATTGTGAAGCAGTCATTGGAACAACTTTCTCTCCCGTCCAAACTTCCTTCAGCAATGCGGTTGGTCCCTTGGGTATTCGTCCATACACCAACTGATAAGGTGACATACCAGTGGTGCAATGAGGGACTTCTCTGTATGCAAACAGGAGATGTGGAAGATGCACATCCCATTCATTTCCATACTCCTGGATGTTTTTATTCATCATATCTTTTAGAGTTCTGTTCCACCTCTCCACTGCTCCCATACTCTCAGGATGCCCAGGCGTTGAAAATCTTGGAGATACTCCTATTAGATTCACAAAAGCACCAGTTAGCTTGGACGTAAAGTTCGTGCCCTGGTCAGTGCAAATCACTTTTGGAAATCCAGTACGAGCGAAAATTTGCATCAACACGTCGCACGTAGTTTTGGCCTTTATATTTCTGGTTGGAATTGCTTCAGCCCATTGAGTGCATAAGTCAACCGCACAAATGATGTATTTATGTCCTCTTCTGGACGGGGGTTCTAACGGACCCAGACAGTCAACGCTCCAAACCTCAAACGGATTATCTGGTCTTGTAATTGGTTGGATCGGGATTCTATCTCGATAAGTTACAGTTCGTCTGACTTGACAAGGCTTGCAACTTCCGCAAAATTTTCTTACGTCAATTTTAATGGTCGGCCAGAAAAAGGAATATTTTATTCGCTCTTTTGTTTTCTTTTCCCCAAGATGTCCTGCTAACGGAATTTCATGGGCGGTTTTCAATACGAACTCCCGCTTAATAGTTGGTAGCACTACTTGCTTGATTCTTTCTCCACACACCCACTCAGAGTGTATCAATAGTCCATCATCCACGTCAAAGCCGTTCCTACGTTCTTCCGCGAACTTCCAAATATTCGTCAAGGATTCGTCATCCTGCTGTAGCTTTATAAACTCTGACCTATTTTCTTTATAACCTTCCTTTTCTTCACTGGATGGGGTAAGATGCTTTATCTCGGAGGATTCTTCCTCATCATTCCTTGTAACTTCATTTAAACTGCACTTCAGTTCTGGTTTTTCATGTCCCACGTGAGGGGCAACTGGTTGGCATTGTTGGATATTTTCGTTCAGTGCCTCAAACGCTGTAGGACATATCAGCATATCACTCACTAATTTTTTGGATACTGCGCATATAACTGGAACTTCGCAATGTTGTGGATCATTCACTTTCATGTTGAAAACCACCAATGGTGCTGTTTCAGCTAAACCAAAAGCACATACGATTTTAACAGTCCCTTCTCCTTCACTATCTTCAATGGGAATTAGGTCATGTCTGATGACTGAAATTTGCGCACCCGTATCTAAAATGCCATCGAAAACAGCAGAACCGCACTTTAGTTCTATTCTTTTCAGTTTATCGCACTTGACTGAACTTGCCTTGACCGGAGTCCATGTTGGCACTGTAATCCGAGCCGATAATACTTCTCCATCTTCTAAAGTTTTCTCTGTAGTGACCAAATTACTACTAAAGTTATCAGCTCTGTTCCGTGGTCCTTGGTTGTTATTCTTAGGACAAGCTCGTGCGAAATTCGTTGAATTCCCACATGTAAAACAAGCAGGCTTAGATACTCTGGCACCTTTATCCTTTTGATAATATCCTTGATATTTTGTTTTGTCGAAGGGTCTGTCATTATCCCTATACTTATTCGTGTTCACAAATCGCTGGTTTCTGCTATTTTCGAACTTTCCATTAAATTTAGATTTCTCTTCTTGCTGCCATCTAGGAATATCCTTTGCTTTGTTGAGGGATGTCCTTTTCTTCAATCCGTCTCTCAAACTTTCATATTCATCAACCTTCTCTGCGACTTCTAGAGGGTCGATCATTTTATTCCATTTGTCCAAGAAATGCTCCTTCACTTCATTTGGAACTCTGCGTTTGAGTTGATCAGCCACCATTAAATTCTTTAACTGATCGAAGCTCTGCACTTCTAGCTCATTGACCCATTCAGTAAAATAGTTATTCAATGCATGAGTGTAACTTCTCCAGGACTCTTCTGGATCTTTCTGATGTCGGAAAAATAATTGCCTCAATTTTTCGGGATTTAACTTATAGCGTTTCAACAACATTTTCTTAATGAAGTCATAGTCGTTTGCTTTCTCAGGAGGTTCTCGAGCTATGTTATTAGCTATTTCTGTTGGTAACAGTCCCAGCAAATAAGCTACCCATTCTAACTTGGGCACACCAGCCATCTCTGCACGACGCTCAAAATTTACTAGATATAATTGCATTTCATCTTTCTTTTCATCATATTTCGGGGTAATCTGCATTAGTTGTACTCTGGATCTTGTTTCGTTCGAACGTTCAATGACTTCATCCACAGGTGAATTACTACGTCTTAATTCCAGCCGTTTCATTTCAAGCTCGTGATCTCTTTCTTCTTTCTTGATTCGCTCATCTCGTTCTTCCTTCCGAATTCGTTCTTCTTCTTCTCTGTTTTCTCGCCGAATTCGTTCTTCCTCTTCTTTGGTTTCTCGCCGAATTCGTTCTGTTTCTTCTTTTGTTTCTCGTTCAATTCGTTCTTCGATAATCCTGTCCAGAGAAACCTTGGCATCATCTACGCTGAAGTTTTCACTTTCAACAATTGACTTTTTAATTTCTATCACTTTATTCACAGCACTAACTTCTATACCCAGTTCAGTCGCCAGTTCAATCAAGTCCTCCTTCCTCCCTCTACCCAAGAACGACATGGTAAAAGAATTTCGGAAATAAATTCAAATTACTATTCAAATATACGATATGTGATTAACCCTCCTAATTATTCTCTAAAATCGAAATATTCATAATACAAACACATAATTCAAACAATAATGAAACAAAATCAGTAATAATTTTAAAACTCAATACTCGTTTCGATTTGTAACAAAATAAATATATCTACCTATACTTTCGTTTTGGTTACACGTTGCAAACATATTTAGAATACACATTTAATTCTAAACTGGATTATACACTAATCAACACTCGTTTTAAAACAATTGAAATCAATTAATTAAAATTTATTGCGGAAAAATTATTATTTTCTCTGATGTAACACAACAAACCCATCTACCTTACTTAACACAGGAAATAGAAAATTCTCTGAAAAGAAGAAGAAAAAAAATGCTTCGTCTAACGCCAAAACGAAATTGGAACACTGCCAATTTTTATTTCTCATACGAAAAGAGAGAAAGGTTTGTATTGGAACACTGCGAATTTTTATTTCTCATACGAAAAGAGAGAAAGGTTTGTATATAACACAATTTAATACCAGTTCCGCTTTCGTTTTACTGAATACCAATAAAATAAAAATATCTTCGTTCGCTAAATATATTAGTCACAACAATGCTATATTATCATTGATACGGACACAATTATTAATTGTATAAAACACAATTTAATACCCAAATACAATTCTACTTTTTGTTTTAATGAAAACCAATAAAATCAAAATAACTTCTATCAGAACAAGTTTCCTTTTAAAATGTATACGTTTCGTTTTACTATATTTTTCAAGTTTAATTATGTTAGAAAAACATTATTAAAACTATTTAGAGCAACTACTCTGTTCTTCATAAATACTATTTACTTTCATGTATGTCAATATTTTAACATTATAAACAATATTTGGGACTAGCGAATAATACAGGACTCTTACCTTCTTTTTCGCTCGTTGACATCCGCGTACAAGATTATCCTGTTGACTGCGCCACTACAATTTCTTCACTCACACTAATGTATTTTTAGTTCACTAGTATAATTGGTGTACTTCACTAGGTTAGTCCCAGCAGGTGATGCTGTTTTACCACGATGATTTGACTCTTCAATAACCACTTCAGTTAAAATCACAAACACGTTTATTTAATAGAACACAACACGAACACAAAACATTTAAGAAAATTGAAATCAATAATATATCCCCTATGGGATTTACAAATCACACACAGGTGACACGCCTGTGGTTTTCGTACGCCGAGCGATCTACCTCGTTCCTCCGACCTCCTCGGTACTCTGGACTTATTGTCACTTCCTGTCGGAAGCTGGCGAACGTTTTTATTATTGGCGGTCGCCAATTCTCTCTCTCCATTCTAAACAGTCTTACAGTTATGAATTGGAACCTTCCTATATTTTGATGGGACTCGAATATGATCATACAAAATTTCAGCTCATTCCAATCTTTAAATTTTGAGTTACATTAAATTTTCCTCATTATTGTGATTTTAGGGGGCAACCGAAGGTTTAAAAAACGTCTGACAAACCTTGGAAAATAATTCTCGGATCTTTTGCACGCGCTGACGAATACGTTTGAAATAGTGTCCAAATTTGAAATATAACTTCAATTAATCTCGATCTACGAATAGCGATTTTCATTAAGGAGATGATCCCTGAAATTGACAACAATTTTAACTTTGAATATCTCCGGATATAAAGAGTCATGAAATTTCATACTTAGACTAATTTAACGATGCCGAATTTGATTAAGGTATCAAAACATGGCGTTTCCATTAGAAATTTTATGTTTCATATGAATTCATATGAAACATAAATTCATGTTTCCATTAGAAATTTTGTTTGTGCAAAATATGATATGAAGACGGCCCCTAATGCAATTTTTTGCATTTGAATTTGAGAAGGACGTTATTCCCTATTGAATGATATCTTTGAATTTGTGCTGCTATGAATAGTGCTTGAAATAAAGGGATGATTCTGTTTTTTTTTCCGTGACTACACGACGGTCTTTGGTTGAGGTAGTTTTGATCTTGTGACCCTCCTGTTGCTAATCCGCGACTCTACCAACTAGACTACCATGCCATTCTACCTATTTTCTTTGTAATTGGAGAGGTCAGAGGTCCGGTTCCCCTTTGCCTTAGGGATTTTCTTTTTTCAGAGAAAATTTTTATTTTATGATGACGAGATCGTTTCAGTTTTTGATGATGACGAGATATCTGGTCCATCAAAATCTGGTCAGTTTTGCTAATGACGAGACACCTCGTCGACGCAACCACCAAGAGGGTTGAGGACACTGCTGGCGAAAATAGAATCTAATAAAAATCAATTGGCAGCACAACACATGTCTCGTCATTAGTAAAGTTGGTCAGATCTTGATGGACGAGCTATCTCGTCATTGGTAAAAAAAGCTGACAAGATCTTGATCGTGTAATCATCAAAACATCAGTAATTTTTTGATGGTGAGTTATCTAATCACTAGCAAAATTGAACTGATCTTAATGGACGAGATATATCATCGAAACCACATGGAGGGTTAAAAATTTTTTTAATACCTGAAACGATAATAGACATGCAAAGGTTGTAATTATTGGATTGCAGTTTCGCGAGTAAAAAATGAAAAAAGCGGCAATTTCAGCGAGATAATTCCCTTCCACCTAAAATATTGGAAATTATTTTGCAAAAGTCGTTCCTTAGGAACAACTTTCCGGACGAAAAAGTTCCATATTCATTTCAAGGCTGTGTAACATTATTATTGTCGCAGACTAGATATTACAAACCTTGAGAAACTTGTATGACATTTACCACCCATAAAGAGCTTTGTATGTCAAAATCATAAACTTTGCTGTGCACATTATTCTGATATGCACTAGGGAGATAAAACTGGAACTCAGAAGAGCAGATATTATGTTTGTGTACTTAAGAAATAAATCCTTAACTGTGTGTGTGCGAACTGTGCAGTCTTTTGTCTCTTCAATGATATTTAGGCATTCCATGGTGGCTGTACTTTTTATTACTATTACTTTTCTGTTATTTATTCTTTCTATAAAATGGTTTTTATAGATTTTTTAGGAGGCAATATATTTCTACTAATAACGCAATTAAAAAGACTGTGTTGTTGAGAAACAGAGTTATAATTTCTCGTGGGAGGGTATTTTTACAACTTAAGTTTTTCTCTACAATTCAAGTCCCCTGCCCAAAACGTCGTTTACATGGGGACACGAATTTTTGTTTCATGGGCAGTAATAGCTCTGTTACAAGAGTAACGGATTAGCAATCGAAGGGTTGCGAGTTCGAAACTTGGTCCAACCAAAGACCCTCGTGTACACGGGGGCTGGTACACGTTAAATATGTTGTAGACTCAAATGTCCTCACGTTGGCTTGGTTTAGACGTGGCATAAATAAGTTTGGATCATTGACGCGAAATATAAGCAGACCGAGCATTGCTATTGAGAGTAGCTTCAAAAAGTGTGAACATGTCGACTAGTAGTCACGTGACTGCTCTGAAAAGTTGACTTTGTAGATCGCTTCGCCATCTTATCGCCTCGTTCGCCACAAAATGCTTTTGTTGTCAACTCTTTGGCGCAAGAAACTTGTGCTGGAACAAGCGTGTAGGTTGCCATAGCAACGTACTTGTTGGTTATCGTTTCCTTCATGAGTATTTTAGATAAAAATGTTAAAATGAAGTGAAAGTATTTACATATAACAGGGTAGGTGCCGAAATTCAGAATAGGATTTCATGAGTAAATAACTTTTTTATATATGAACAATTTCAATGACGTTACAACGAATGCTTAACCCTTTGAGGGGTTCACAGGCATAATTCCTCTTTGCAACCTGTAGTCACCTTTGCATGACTTATGACCAAGTTGACCTTGACAAATAGAATCTTTTCAGTTTAGAAAACTCGTTAATAATCATTATTTTCTTTATTGATCATTCGCCCAATTTTCAAAAAATCACACTGCCATTCATAATTTTCAATATTGATTGTTAACCAAAAATTAAAAGAAAATCGGGACCATTCAGTATCATTTTTATTATTGATCATTAGCCCAAACTTTTTCAAAATTTCATTACATGATCATTTTTAATGTTGATTATTAGCCAAAAATAAAAATATATATTTACAATTCAATATTAGTATCGTTATCGATCCTTAACCCTCCAAGTGGTTTCGACGAGATATCTCGTCCATCATGATCTGACCATTCTAATGACGAGATATCTCGTCATCAAGAATGCCGATTGAATCTCGAATGACGAAGATATTGCATTGATGAAGATATTTTTGACCATGACAAGATCAAGATCAGGTCAGTTTTTTCTAATGACGAGGTATCTCCCATCAAGATCTGGTCAATTTTGCTAACCTCTTCGAGAGAATCACCAGGAGAATTCAACATATATTTCTGACAGATTTAAGGGAAAGCTATTTACATAGTTCCTTCTTAATCCTCCAAGTGGTTTCGGCAATATGTCTCGTCCACCAATTCTGCAAATGACGAGATATCTCGCCATCAAGATATTCCCGATTTTTTTTATGATGAGATCAAGATCTGGTCAGTTTTATTCTAATGACGAGATACATCGTCGAGACAACCACCAGGAGGGTTAACTGTGCGCAATTGAGAACTTTTCCACAGCCAAAAGACCTTTTCATGCCTCGAAAACTAATAAACACTAATTGCTTGAAAACTAGTATCTTATTTTTATCCCACTCTTCCATCTCTATCGATTATCCGAAAATAAAAATAATCCAACACAGAATGTGAATCTTAAAGAAATAACTGATCAGCAATGGTTGTGCACGTTGTGATGGAGATAGTTTGAGGAAAGTATTTTCATAGACGCCTAATGGCGCCTCCAATCCATTTTATGGCTTCTTAGACTGCATTTTATTTCGAGCGTTCGTGTCCCTTGAAAATGAGCTGTTATTTCCGATAACAGTTAAAAGTAACAGTGTTATTACAAAATAACAGTTAGCAACTGTTATCGAAAAGTTATTGGTTTGTTTTGGGGTTTTATGGCGCAGCGGCCATATTGTGGCCATGCTGCGCCAGACACAATATCGAGTAATTGACACACGCACAGTGAAAGCTTTACTGACACAGCAGCGATAAATACATCCAGGGAGAATGCACCTGGCAGGAATCGAACCTGCGCCGCCTACAACTCAAAGGTTGCTAGCGCAGTGGGCATACCCAGCTGTTATTGGAATTGCAGTAAAGGGATGAAAATTGCATTAAATTTTTAATTTGAAATATTTGAGATTTTAGAAAATATTTCATAGAAATAAAAAGTTGGAAAAACAAGACATTTAAAATCACTTGTAGTTGAATTTAAACAGCTGATAACTGCTAAAACTAACCGTTAATGTTAATTTACAATAGCTAATAACAACCGTTAAATTGTTAAATATAGCTACAAATTGACCGGATTAATTGCTGACATATAACAAAACTGTTAATGTTCACATTCATATAAATAAATATTTAAAAAGTGTAGCAAACAAAGAGTAGTGTTATTTCGCAAATAGCTGCTTTGAAATTTGAATCGCGCAGATAGTATATATATTCTATTGTACTTGTATTATTCTTATACTAGGGAAAGAAGCAATAGAATTTTTCCAAGGGATTCACTTCCAAGGTTGGTTGGGATTTTATGGCGCAAGGTCCAAAAACGGACAAGCTAAGCCAAACACAAGACATTTGAAGATAAGAAGTTAAAAAATATGAGGTAACACTATGAAAAGTAAATTTAAATAACGCGTTTATAGAACAAATTATATGGATGTGGTTTAAGTGAATCAATGGGTGTATGCTAAAAGATGAGATATACAAAAACAATTGGTAATTGGTAATTAATTAACGTCGCACTGGTGCAACGCACTATTGGCGTCGGTCCAAGATCAAACCCGGAGAGAAAGATCCGAGGACAACACCACTTAATTTTGAACCACGGTCAGATGACGAGGTCACACCTGAGCTGAAATCCCACTCTCCAAACTTCCAACCAGGTTACTGATATAATTCAAAGATGATTGTAAATGTGATAAAAGTCCCGAGTGATGCAAGAGAAGGCAAAGTGATGAATGCGGAGGATGACCCAACAACTGATAAAAGGGATAAGGTTTTAAAAAATTGTCGATTAAATGAAATGAACATTAGTCCCGAAAGGTTTGTTCCCAACTTCGAAAACAAGGCAAAATGTAAAATGTGATTCCAGTAAATAGAATCCTGCGTCTATATTTTGTAGGTAGGTTGGGAGGGAATGGATGGAATTCGACTCCAGCAACCCTTATAGGGAAGAATTTTTTTTCTGGATTATTCTATCCTAATTATGACCAAAAAGCGAAGGCTTTAAAATGTAAAATTTCAAAAGCCTGGGGAGCTGAAATATTATACCAAATCAAAATATTTTTCCACAAAGGGTCTTATGCAACCATTTCCAGTATAGGGGAGGGCAGCGGTAGCCCGGTTGGTTTTGGGGTTTTATGGCGCAAGGGCCATATTTGGCTATAACTCAGTTGGAAGAGTAACGGATTAGCAACCGGAGGGTTGCGAGTTTGAATCCAACCAAAGACCGTCGTATACAAAGGGGGCTGGCGTCCGTTAAATCTGTCGTGGCCCCAAATGACCTCACGTAGGCGGAGTGTGGAAATTTGGAGAGTGGGGTGCCAGCTCAGGTGTGACCTCGCCATCTGACCGTGGTTCAAAATTACGTGGTGTTGTCCTCGATCTTTCCATTCGGGATTGATCCCGGACCATCACCAATAGTACGTTGTGTTGCTCCATTGTGACGTTAATTAAATACCTACCAGTACAGGTGATTAAAAATTATGATAGTTAACCCTCCTGGTGCTTGTCCCTTGACGTCGTGTCTTGTCATTTACTAATCTAACCAAATCTTGATGGACGAGATATCTCGTCATTTGGAAAAAAACTGACCTGATCTTGATTTCGTTAACATCAACAAACGGCAATATCTTCATCTTTCGGAATTAAATCGGCATTCTTGATGACGAGGTAACTCGTTATTAGCAACATTTCTGAGACTCTGGTGAACGAGATATCTCGTCGAAACTACTTGGAGGGGTAAAAATTTTTTTCGAATACCTAAACTATAATAGACATACAACGGCTGGAATTATTTGATTGCATAGTTTCGCTAGTAAAAAGTCCAAAAAAGCAATTTCATCGGAGAAAATATGCGACAAAAATAATCAAAACAATAATTCATTTCGTCAATTTAACCCTCCTGGTGGTTGTCTCGATTAGGCACCTCGTCATTAGAGGAAACTAACCAGATCTTGATCTGGTCATCACAAAACAATTGGTAATATCTTCATGACGAGATATCTCGTCATTAACAAAATTGGTCAGATCTTAATGGATGAGATATCTGGTTGAGAAACAGCTTGGAGGGTTAAAAATGTTTTTTTCATGTTCGGATACGGTTTCCATAATTTTTCAGGGGATCTAATTGTAATTTAATTTGAAATTTTTTTTTATATACATTTAATGCACAGCTTTCTCCAATCCAGGTGATAACGATTTAAGAACTTTTAAAAGCAACCCATTCTAATTTATATTTATCTTTAAATTTAATGAGTAACATGAAAGAGCAATAAAAATCAAACTTTCTGTGTGTGACAGTATACACTTGCAAAATGCCGGCTGATGACTTATTTATGTCGTGCATAAAATAACAATGATTAGACGATTTCTAGAATAGTTTAATTCCCTGGACTTATCGCTTTTTCTGTTCATATTCTCGAAGATGATATACTATCACTTTAAAGGATGAATTACATTTACAATCATTAAAGTTTGATGTGACGCAATATTTTATCTCATGCTGATATGAATGCAGATGCAAAGGTTTACGATTCTCGTAGCAAAGGCGTAGCAGAAAAACCTCTGAAATAGTTTTAACGCAAGGACCCTGAAATTCTGTTTACCTCTATTCGACAATATGCACTTGCAGAGTGCCAACTGGTCACTTATTTATGTCGTCCGTAAACCAACATTATTGAACTGGACAACTTCTCGAATAGTTTAATTCCCTATGTTCCGTCTTTCTGTTCATATTCTCTAAGATGATGTATTGGATGCATACTCTTGGATGCATTGCAATCGCTAAGTGTAACACCACTTTGATATGAAGCAATATTTGATCTCATTCCCGTGAATGCAGAAAAAGAGGTTCGCGATTCTCTCAGCAAAGGGTACCTTAAAGACCTTTGAAATAATATTAACACAAGTCTAAAATTCTGTCTATCTCTATTCTACAGCGTATACTTGCAGAGTGCCAACTGGTGACTGATTTGTCCTTTGTAAACCACATTAATGACCTAAACGACTTCTCGAATAATTTAATTTCCATATATTCAGTCTTTTTTATTCAAATTCTTCAGGATGATAATCTATCCATATTCTTGGACGAATTGAAATCGCTAAGTATCACCGCTTTGATATAACGCTATATTTGATCCGATATTGTATAAATGGCGATGCAGAGGTTCACGATTCTCTCAGCAAAAGGGTAACTTGAAGACCTCTGAAATAGTATTAACACAAGAAGCGTAAAATTCAATCTACCTCTAATCGACGGTATACACATGCTGATTGCCAACTGGTGACTTATTTATGTCCTCCGTAAACCTACATTAATGACCTAAACGACTACTTGAATAATTTAATTCCCATATATTCAGTCTTTTTTATTCAAATTCTTCAAGATGACAATCTATCCATATTCTTGGACGAATTGAAATCGCTAAGTATCACCGCTTTGATATAACGCTATATTTGATCTGATATTGTATAAATGGCGATGCAAAGGTTCACGATTCTCTCAGCAAAAGGGTAACTTGAAGACCTTTGAAATAGTATTAACACAAGAAGCGTAAAATTTAGTCTACATCTATCCGACAGTATGCATTTGCGGAGTGTCAACTGGTGACTTATTTATGTCTTCTGTACAACCGACGACCTAAACGACTTCTCGAATAGTTTAATTCCCTTTTTTGTTCATATTCTCTAAGACGATGAGCTGTATTCATACTCTTGAACGAGTTGCATTCGCAAAGTAACACCACTTTGATATGACGTAATATGTTTGATCTCGTATTCATGTGAGTGCAGATATAGAAGTTTACGATTCTCTCAGCAAAATCACGATTTTCCAAATACGTTTGTCGTACTCAGATCTCGCTTCCTTATTGTTAGTATTTCGAGTGAAATAGATGACAATGTTTGGCTTCTGGAGGAGACTGTATGAGTTACTTTAATATGAAATGAACGTTGTCAGTCTTGTGTTTGGCACAGCTTGGCCATATATTCCCAAACCAATATACCCTTGGCCCTTGCGCCATAAATCCCAAAACTAACCTACCAATCTTGTAAGATGAGAAATAAAATATTTCTGAACCATGGAAACAAAAATTCATGTCCTTATTGTCAGCTTAGAACAGAAACTCATTGACTGATTTTTTTCGGAGACACTAAATGCTTATTTTCATCAGACGAGATCTGACAGTGTCATATTGTAATCTGTTTAAAGTTCTATAGCATGATCAAAATACTTATAATTTTAATTTTTTTACCTAGAAACTAATAGTCTAACAATTGACACCTATATGTTCTTGCCAAAAAATACATTTTTATACAGCCCCAATGAAAAACGGCAATTGGAAGCAGAAATATCCACTAACTAAAAGAAGCTTAAATTTTACTATTTGACATATTTTGTTGGGGAGGGGCGAAGATGGTTGGTTATTTTGTTTGGGTTTCATACATCTAGGGCCATATTTAACCAAGCTTTTAAAAACAACGTCAAGTAAATGGACATACACACTGAAAACTGCTGTGAAATTCACCCAGGTTGGGTTTCATGGCAAGGGCCATATTTGACCAAGCTGTTCCAAAAAACGTCAAGTAAATGGACAAACTAGCTGAAAACTTCTGACACAGAAGTATGAAATGCACCCAGGCTGGAATTGAGCTGACCCACTGAGCAGCAACCAAACCCTGAAACAATAAAAATTAAGTTCTTTCATGTACTGTGTATATGTGTTATATATACTATATAAATAATATTCTTGTCGGATGAGAAAAAAATATTTTTGAATCATGAAACAAAAATTCCTGTCTTTATCGTCAGCTTATAACAGATATTCATTAACCTTTGAGGCCACACGCTTTTAAAGAAAAGACCTAAGTTGCATATAATTGTTTATTCACTTATTCAGCTTCAAAATTAGTATAAACATCAAATAACATGTTTTTTTATTATAAAACCATTTATTCACTGATAATAAATTTTTACGAATAAAAAACATTTACCGTTATGAAAGACAATAATTCACTGCACCACACAATTCGCCAACCTTAATCACAACAGTGTCAACAACTTACTAATGCGTTTTGAATGTGTAAATTTTTGTTTTCAGTTATTTAGAAATTTCGCGTTAGCTCGCAGCATTGTGCCAACTCATGAAAAACTTTAAATACAATATTAAACTGTTTGACTATGAGTAATTTCAACTTTTTGAGGTGGGTTAAAAAATATCCCACCATGCATAAAAAGCTAAGCAAAAGGTGGGACAGTTTTTAACCCACCTAACCCCAAAGAGTTAACTGACATTTTTTTGTAGATACGAAATCGTCGTCTTACACGTCAAACATACTGGGTCAAAATTTTCAAGATGGGTTTATACACAGAGGGAATATAAAAGTTGAGTGAGCAATGATAAACTTTTCGTGTGCCCAGGATCATGTGACCAAAACTAGTAGTCACGTGACCTTTGGACTGTTTTCGTCTGCTGGGTGGAACCTAACATTCATCATATGATTGAACCATGGGAAGGGGGTTAGATTAGTGTTAATTAACGTCGTGCTCAATCCTTTTTTCACTGTATGAAGATTAGATGCTCTGGGTGTTTAGCAGTGAGTTGAATTCCCCTTTCGTTTTCTCAGCGATTTGAACTTGGTGTGCTTCACTTGTAAGTCGACGAAATACTTATTTTCATCATGATGGGAAATCCATTATCATATTGTGATCTGGTTCAAAGATTTATATATTGCTGGTCAGCATGCCTTAAAATCATCGATTCATATCATTCATGATTTTATATAGGGGCCGCGGTAGCCCGGTTGGAAGAGTAACGGATTAGCAACCGGAAGGTTTCGAGTTCGAATCCAACCAAAGATCGTCGTGTACACAGGAGGCTGCTGCACGTGAATCGCTCGTGGCTTCAAATGTCCTGACGTTTGCGTGGTGTGGAAATTTCGAGAGTGGGGTTCTAGCTCAGGCGTTGACCTCGTCATCTGACCGTGGTTCTAAACGACGAGGTGTTGTCCTCGGATCTCTCAGTTTGGGGTTGATTCCGGACTGTCGCCAATAGCCCGTCGTGTTGCTCCAGTGCGACGTTAATTAAAATACCTACTTACCTTCATGATTCTATATAATATTTTATGGCAAATTTTAACCATACTTTGCCATAACTTTGATTAAATTTAACTTTTTCTTCTAAATGCTTTTATATTGTTTTTAATATACTTAATAATATTGGTGTAGCTCGATATTTTGAATGTGTCACCTATACTTCTCAATTTTCATTTTGTCTTGCATTTGACACGGCTTGTCCTTACTGGACCTTGCGCCATAAAACCCCACCAACTATCCTAGATTTATAACACTATCAAGATACTTACAATTTTTATTTTTGATCTAAAAACTTATAGTTAGTCTACTTCGAAGAAAATGTTGTGAGTTATTGAGTTTCTTGTTTAAATCGGTAAGTTGGTAGAGGTAGTTGGCGACGGTCCGGCATCAATCCAGAAGGGAAAGATCGAGGACAACACCACTTAATTTTGAACGAAGGTCAGATGACGAGGCAATACCTGAGCTGGCACCCCACTCTCTAAACTTCCACACCACGCCAACGTGAGGGCATTTGATGCCACGGCAGATTTAACGTGCACCAGTCCCCGTGTACACGACGGTCATTGGCCGGACCGAGTTTCGAACTCGCAACCCTACGGTTGCTAATCCATTACTCTTCCAACTGGTCTACCGCGGCCCCTTATATAAGTCGCAGATAATATTTGAGAACCGGACGTTGATGATCTGAAAAAATAATTTTTATACGGCCCCCAATTAAATTGAAATTGGAAGCAAAAATGTCGCCTTAACTGAAATGAAGCTTAAATTTTAATATTTTATATTTTTATCACGGAGACGAAGATTTTCTACTTAAAGTGATGTCTTTTATTGCGGATACAACAGTCCGGTGGGACCGTGTCCTTTTTAGGGTCTCCTTTTGCTTTGGAATATAAATCCCCGCTTGATCTTGAGGGCTCGATCTTGGTGGTGAATTGGAAATCTTGGAGTAAAGGAAGGGGTCGTATAAAAATATTATTTCGGATAATCTACATCCGGGTCTTGCATATAATTTATGCACACATTTCATGTTCATTATATACTCCACAAAACTCAAAATAATGAAATTAGATGTTAAAAAAAGGATTTTGTGACTACTTACAAAATTTAAGTTTTGCTAAAACTATAATTAAATTATTCAAGAAACATGTGTAACTATTTTATCAAAACTATTCAGCAAAATTTATGAAATTACATGTTAAATATACAATAACGTAATGGGAAAAGAAATCCGGTTTTCAAATGTAATTATGTAAGGTCATTTCTATGTAGTCATGTATAACAAATATATGATTACATAGAAAAGTCGATTTTTGATTAAAATTTCATACTTTATTTTATTCAATTTGGATATTTTCTTTACAAAACTGTTTTTATTTTGTCTGTACGGTGAATAGAAGAAGAGATATATAGCAATTTGAATAGATCTTGACAGCAGTTTTTTAATTCGTTTTCAAATCTTTGTCTTTTTCTCATTGTGATTTTGAGCAAAATATTTGTACGAGAAACAATAAAACTAAAAGTGAATGAAATTGGGTGAACTGATTTTTATATTTGTTTTGGAGGACCTGATTTAGGATATAAGCTATCTTAAAAGAAAAACTTTTTAGAGAGATTTCAGTGTTGTTGTTTGGCGTAATATAGGTAGGTAGGTAGTTAATTAACGTCGCACTAGAGAAACACAACGGGATATTGTCAACGGTCCAGGATCAATCCCGAAGGGAAACATTCGAGGACACCACGTAATTTTGAACCAGGTTGTGGGGTTAGGAAAATTTAGAAAAAATCATGTTTTCTTCTACATTATTACCGATATCTCATGAGTAGAAAGGAATATTGCACATCTTTTAGTTCAGGCCCTAGCTTATATATTTAGGAGACTTAATGCACAAGTTTAGGCAATTGTACTCATACGTTTTTCAATTGTAATGTTTTTCGTTAACGTCATTTTTTTTTACCTAAATTTTCCAACTTTTGTCAGTTTTTTAATAAATTACAATAATGTTTAGTGATTTTTTTGTTTTCTAATGTGCTTTTACGAGCTGCTCTACCTTATCAAGAAAAAATAGTATAACTTGAACATTTAAAAAAACGGACTCGGATACCTTAATGCTTAACAACAACACGCTTATAGAAATAGGGATTTTTATGAAAAAAGGCAGAAAGTGAAGGAGAAAAGGTGTGCTTCTCGATATCGAACAAAATTCTGCTTTGGTACCACTCACTCTATTGATTTTTCGAATTCAATCATCAGTCCTGAGAATCACAGTCAGAATTGCGATAGAATTGAATTCGACATTTTCAGAGTCAAAAAAGTGTATGCACTATACTTAGTGTAGAAACCACGCTACTTCTCCATAGATAATCCATATTTCAACGCTTTATTGGAAAGTTTCCATAGAAAATAATACACTATCGGGTGAATCCATTCAAATCCAGGATGGCCGTTCGCCTCACCATCTTCGAATCAAATTATATTTAAAAAAAAGGTACATTTTGGGCCACGTAGAATCAACATATTTTTTATAATCTCGAAAAAAATTTTGCTCGAGATACAGGGCTGTGAAAGTGACGTCACAAATTAAAATTTATTTTTCTTAGCGTTACATCACCTAGTTAAAAATCGCACATCGTCTAAAGTATTTAAGATAATCCAACTTTGTTTTTCAAAACAGTTGTAAGACTTTACAGCAACTATTGATACTAATTTCATTAGTGGTACCTAAATAGTATTGGAAATATGAATTTTTCAATTTGGTGAATTTTAAATACATTTTTCTCAAAAAAGCCATCTTTTAAAAATCTGATTATTTTTTCTAAGTTCCTATACAAATATTCTATCAGAGTGTGTGACTTTTTTGCCGTTTTTGAATAGTTAAGCTTAAATTTTGTGTAATGACCCTGATCGAAAAACCCGACGCGATTAGAAAATAATGAAATACCGTCAAATTCACTTTCGAAGTACGAAAAGTTCCTAAGCGCACGTCAAATTCCCTATAAGAGGACGAAAAGGTTTTCGAAATCCCTAAATTAAATCGGGATTCTCTTTCAGCCAGTGGGAACTACGCTTTTTGTATTTGCTTAAAAATACTTTTTACTCAATGTTAACCGAATAATTTGAATAATAATTTACAATATTTACTTAATTTGAATAAATTATCTATCACAAAATTATATATTAAACATGTACACAGAATTTCACAAACATATAATAAATTTGCTGTCCCTCTCACTACAAAACCAAATTAAAAAATAAACTGTAATTGCTTTGATATAAAGGATCAGAGTAATAAACTACATATTTAAAATATTAATAAATTCCTATAACTATATTAAAACATTTAAACAGTATTGAAACTAGTAGTACAAAACGTAATACCCTATAAATCTTCATAAAACAGTTCTAAAATTACATAGATAAGAAAAATTGCGAAGCTCAGTAATATATTTAACATCGCATATAAAATAATGATATGCATTTTTATTTACTTAAAACAATAAAAAAGTTGCTAATTTGAATATTAGTTACATTAAATAAGCTATTAATTTAAATAAATTGAAAGATTTGTTAAATTCGGCGAAAGTGTTTAATGTCCTTTTCGCCACATAAAACTCAAAGAAAGCATTCAACGGATATACTTCAATAAATGACTATTTCAATGTTGAACTTCACGAATGCAATTCATAACTAAATACAGCTTCATAATTAAATAAACTTACTTTCAATCATCCTCGATTCTTTAAAAGTTGCACTCATGTCATAATACTAGGAGATCGGATTTTGTGTATAACAAGAGGCCGACTTTGTCATATGAACACACCATTGTAAAACTTTCAACAAGAGTGACTTGTTTGTTATTTAAAAACTATTTTTGATGCTGCAGGAAAACTTTCATGTGCCTTCCTCCATAAAAAGACAATTAAATTTATTAGTTTCTTCTGAAACCATGAAATTGCTTTTCACTTAATATATTGATTTGTTTGAGAGATTAATTTCACAAAAGATCACAGAATGAATTATACTCAAGTAAATGAGTATTATATACTAAACGATTTAAAGTGTATAGGAATAAGATGTAATCAAAGGTAAAGGCTTTTTAATGTACCAATGATGATGATGATTGGTACATTAAAAAGCTACTCTTTTACTATATAATAATCTTCCCCATATGAGCAGCTGGGTGGATAAAAAGCAACTGTTTGTAGAATATAAACAATCAACACTCCTAAAGCCCTCAGAATAGTATATCTTGTAACTTTATTTTATAATTTGTTGCAGCAGGTGCAAGTGAAACCATGTGTGCAAGTTATTACCAAGTGAAAATTTTAATGCAAAGTTCTGAAGCAATATGCATCCCAAATATTTCCGCGGTAAATAATTAGATCTTGGCTGATTTTTTTTAAACTATTAACAGTAGAATTATAGGATTATCAAAAATCTTAGTTCCATACACTTTATTGATGTATGTATAGAAATAATGAATCATGTTAAAATATCGCATCGAAAATGGTGCTTGAGCTTCTAGTTGAGGAGATTCGAGCGCTCACTTACTAGTGGAGGAATACCGTTGGCCCCTCTCGTTGAGCATGCGTTAGAGGTGGAAATTTCGATATCTTACGTTGAAGACTCTTAAAAATAAATCTTTGAGAAACTGCATTAGCTATATAGGGTACTACATTAACAACATTCTAATGAACTTACACAAAAGTTTCAAAAATTTTAAAGGTGGCTTTTTTTATTAAATCTTCCAAACTTCAGCAAGTTCCGTGCCAAACTGTTAAAAAATGAATCCAATTTTAAAAGATATTTTTACTCATTAGTACGAACAGTACTTTTAAGTATCACTAGCAAAAAATAAAACAAGCTTATCTCTAACAGTTTAAGCGTAGTGGAATTTAAGTGCTACGCGACATTCTTGAAAAGTAAAATTGAATATTTTTAACCGCCTTTTAAAGGGTCTTATTTCCATGAAAAAAAATTATTTCGCAAAAAATAAACGTGGCATAGTTTAACATACGCCACTGGCCGCCATATACTAAATTTTGAAAAAAATAGAAGGTGGTGAGGCGAACATTTTATTTTTTATTGCCTGAATTTGAATGGATTCACCCTATCATTAGCGTGGAAACCACACTACTTCTATACAGGTAATCCGTACTTCAACGCTTTATTGGAAAAAGTGTCCATAGTAAACAATAATGAAAGAATATTTTAAAAGGCTGATACAAAATAAATTAACAGGATACATTACTTTGTCTTTAGAGCTATAAAAAAGAAAATGACAAAGTCAACTTGTCACCATAGCGTGACAAGTTGAAAAGCAACAAACAATACGAAATGGAACGATTTACAGCATAGTCAATATAAAATATTAGAAGGGGTCAAGCAGCCACAATGATTGAATATGAGATGAGTGGACTTTCTGGCATTTGTCAGAGCATTGGATATGAAGCTAGATTTTATTGGATTCTATTTTCTCATCCCAACCACACTTATTTAAACAGATACAGTGCACTAAGCTATGACTGAACACAAAATGATTAACAATACTTTTATTTGTCCTGTTTTAACGTTTATACAAAATTATCGTTCACCCCGATTTTACATGAATACTCTAAATACGTATTTCCAAAATGCGATTTTACTCATTGATAAAACTGTAACAGGGAATAGTGACTATACAAGCAATCCAGAAATTGTCTCCTGCAAGGAGAGAAAGTTTTTGCTCTGGTCATAAAATTACAATCAATGGATCATGTCCTTTACTACACATTGTTCTGAGATGATAACAACATTAATCTTATCTCTCCCCTTGATTTGTTGCTAAGCCACGGACAAAGTTTTCGAGTGGTTGCGGTCACTGTGACTGATGTGTATTCAGGAAATCTTGAATGGTTTGATTATTTTTAACCCTCCAAGTGGCTTTGACGAGATATCTCGCCCGTCAAGATCTGACGAATTTTGCAATGACAAGATATCACATCCATCTAGATCCGACGGATTTTGCTAGTGACGAGACATCTCGTCTATCAAGATCTGACAAATTTTGCTAGTGATGAGATATCTCGTCCATCAAGATCTGACAAATTTTTGCTAGTGACGAGACATCGCGTCCATCAAGGTCTGGCAAATTTTGCTAATGACGAGACATCGCGTCCATCAAGGTCTGACAAATTTTGCTAATGACGAGACATCGCGTCCATCAAGGTCTGACAAATTTTGCTAATGACGAGACATCGCGTCCATCAAGGTCTGACAAATTTTTCTAATAGCGATATATATATCGTCATCAGCAAAATATATATCATCATTAGCAATATCTTGATGACGATATAGATATATCGTCATCAAGATATTGAATATTATTTGAAGATGAAGAGATTAAGATCAGGTCAGTGAATTTTCTTATGACAAGATGTCAGTGTATTTCTTATGACGGAGATCGGGGCCGGTCGTAGCTCAGTGGGTATGCCCACTACGCTAGCAACCTTCAAGTTGTAGACAGCGCAAGTTCTATTCCTGCGAGAAATCGAACCTGCATTCCTCCATGGGTGTATTTCTCTCTTCTGTGTCAGTAAAAGCTTTCATTGTGCGTGTATGTCTATTACTTGATATTGTACGTCTTGTGTTTGGCGCAGCATGGCAAAATAGAGCCATAAAATCCCGAAGGGAGATCCGAGGACATCTCGTCATTTTGAATCTAGGTCAGATGACGAGGTCAACACCAGAGCTGGCGCCCGACTCTAAAAACCTCCACACCACTCCAACGTGAGGACATTTGAGGCCACTACAGACTTAACGTGCACCAGCCTCCACGTACACGACAGTCTTTGGTCGGATCGAGTTTCGAACTCGCATCCCTCCTGTTGCTAATCCGCTAGTCTTCCAACCGGGCTATCGTGGAACTAGCTCATTTTAAGATTAGTAGTTTTATTTCGTGCAAATACGAGATTATTTAATGAATCTTCCTTTTATGGCTCTTATTAACAAATATTGGACAGCTTTTTTTTAGATTCGCAGTTTTATAAACATGTATTTCGCGAATACACGAGATTACTCAATGAATCTTTCTATTCTGACTCTGAATAACAAACATTTGATAGCTCTTTTAAGTTTCGTAGTTTATATACATGTATTTCGTGTATACGCGAGATTATTCAATGAATCTTTCTTTTCTGGCTCTGAATAATAAATATTCCACAGCTCTTTTAAGATTCGCAGTTTTATATGCATGTATTTCGTGTATACATGAGATTACTCAATGAATCTTTCTTTTACTGCTCTTAGTATTAAATATTGGACAGCTCGTTTAAGATTTGCAGCGTTATATACATGTATTTGGTGTATAAACGAGTATTCAATGAAACTTTCTTTTCTGGCTCTTAATGACAAGCATTCGATAGCTCTTTTAAGATTTGTAGTTTTATATACATTTATTTCGTGTATTCGCGATCATTCAATGAATCTTTCTTTTACGGCTCTTAATAACAAACATTCGATAGCTCTTTTAAGGGGTTCGCAGTTTCAAATACATGTATTTCGTGTATACACGAGATTATTCAATGAATCTTTCTTTTCTGGCTCTTAATAACAAGTATTCGATAGCTCTTTTAAGATTCGCAGTTTCAAATACATGTATTTTGTGTATACACGAGATTATTCAATGAATCTTTTCTGGCGCTTAGTGACAAATATTGGAGAGCTCTATTAAGATTCGCAGTTTTATATACATGTATTTCGTGTATACATGAGATTACTCAATGAATCTTTCTTTTACTGCTCTTAGTATTAAATATTGGACAGCTCGTTTAAGATTTGCAGCGTTATATACATGTATTTGGTGTATAAACGAGTATTCAATGAAACTTTCTTTTCTGGCTCTTAATGACAAGCATTCGATAGCTCTTTTAAGATTTGTAGTTTTATATACATTTATTTCGTGTATTCGCGATCATTCAATGAATCTTTCTTTTACGGCTCTTAATAACAAACATTCGATAGCTCTTTTAAGGGGTTCGCAGTTTCAAATACATGTATTTCGTGTATACACGAGATTATTCAATGAATCTTTCTTTTCTGGCTCTTAATAACAAGTATTCGATAGCTCTTTTAAGATTCGCAGTTTCAAATACATGTATTTTGTGTATACACGAGATTATTCAATGAATCTTTTCTGGCGCTTAGTGACAAATATTGGAGAGCTCTATTAAGATTCGCAGTTTTATATACATGTATTTCGTGTATACACGAGATCATTCAATGAATCTTTCTTTTATGATTCTTAGTAACAAATATTGGATAGCTCATTTTAATATTAGCAGTTTTATATATATGTGTTTCGTGTATACGCAAGAATATTCCTGAGTACGAATTTTGCTCTTTCGTATAACAGACAAATTTTACTTTGACAAAGTCTAAAAATCTACGTAGTTTCCAAAGGTCTTATTTGATGAGAACCATTTACCCGCTTTAATGACCTAATCGTAAATTTTTCGCTAGGAACTTCATGATACCCTATCAGATAACATTCGCCTTCTCGTAACCAGCGAACTGGACGTGATATGGCAAGTCTTAAAAAAGTGATTATCACATTGAAATATATTTCAATAGAAGGTGTGATGACGAACCGCAACTTTTATCACTCTGCTGCTTCGACGATTTCGTCACGCGGAATAAAAAAAATGAAAAGAAGCTACAAATGTTTCAAAGCACCATTTTAACTGAAAAAAGAAAAATTTTAAACTCTGGGAAGTATTGATTTGGTATGTTCTAGAGTTAAATCTTTATAATGTTAAAAACAAGCACTTAAGGTGTACATATACATTAGACTTTTTTAAATTTGGACTTTAAAAATCCAGTTTCTTACAATATGTCATTGGTCTGTGATTAAACTCATTTCTATGTGAAAAAATCAGATTACACTAATAATTAATTATCTGATTTAGATATAATTATCTAATTATTATTTTTTGAACAGTGATATCTCAAATTATAGTTTGTTCAGAAAGACAATTCCTGTTGGAAATTGGGGTCCAAAATTACGTGGTGCTGTCCTCGGATCTTTTGCTTCGGTATTGATCCCGGACCGTCGCCAATAGCCCGTTGTGTTGCTCCAGTGCGATGTTAATTAAAATACCTACCTACTTACCTCTTCATATTTTGACTCTAACTCAAGTTGCTAGATGGAATAGGCTTTCTTTTACAATTTTTTTCACCTAGGAAGTACAAAAAATTAAGATATCAGGAATTTTAACATTTGAAAATCAACTAAAAATTCTTTTTTTAACTAATAACTCTGAATGCCAGTCGAAACATTCCCTATATTATATAGATTATAATAGCAAAAATGATTATAATAGATCAATTCATTGATTTATCATCGTTTGTACAAAGCATCCTATTGCGAAAACACAGTTCTTCAGAAATTGAGTTTTTAAGTTTTGAAAACATGTAAATGTTGACAGAACCCAACGAAATACCCTTGCAACTAGAAAATATTCCGAATATTTACGAGATCTAGGTATCGCTCGAAATCAAAGGAGTACGCGAAAATATTTCGAAAAAATAAAAAAATCGATTTTCGTGTTCTCTAGTATATACATACACCTTAACAACTTTCATAAAATGTGAAAACGGTTCGTTTTTTGTACTTTCCATCCAGTTTTTGTACAGCATAGACCTTCAGGGGCACATCTCTTTTAGATGTGTACGAGCTTCACGGACGCGAGGTACTCTATTGATCTTTTCTTTTCCTATGGAGTTTACTGTCTATAGCGCGAACACGAGAATCACGCTCCCGGAATACCGAAGCGACTTTTTTTGGTTTCATCTCACTACTGTATCCCCAATCCCTCTTTTTTCCCCTTTCACATTTTTTACTTAATATAATCTGTCTTGTGTTTGGCGCAGCTAGGCCAAATATATCCCTTGCGCCAATAACCCAAACACAGCCAACCAGCGGTATATCAGATAGTCACATCACTCAAACAACTATGGATTTAGTGTCCTTAATCTTTTCTTTTCCTATGGAGTTTACTGTCTTTAGTGAACACGAGAATCACGCTCCCGGGATACCGAAGCGACTTTTTTTGGTTTCATCTCACTACTGTATCCCCAATCCCTCTTTTTTTTCCTTTCACATTTTTTACTTAATATAATCTGTCTTGTGTTTGGCGCAGCTTGGCCAAATATATCCCTTGCGCCAATAACCCAAACACAGCCAACCAGCGGTATATCAGATAGTCACATCACTCAAACAACTATGGATTTAGTGTCCTTAATCTTTTCTTTTCCTATGGAGTTTACTGTCTTTAGTGAACACGAGAATCACGCTCCCGGGATACCGAAGCGACTTTTTTTGGTTTCATCTCACTACTGTATCCCCAATCCCTCTTTTTTCCCCTTTCACATTTTTTACTTAATATAATCTGTCTTGTGTTTGGCGCAGCTTGGCCAAATATATCCCTTGCGCCAATAACCCAAACACAGCCAACCAGCGGTATATCAGATAGTCACATCACTCAAACAACTATGGATTTAGTGTCCTTAATCTTTTCTTTTCCTATGGAGTTTACTGTCTTTAGTGAACACGAGAATCACGCTCCCGGGATACCGAAGCGACTTTTTTTGGTTTCATCTCACTACTGTATCCCCAATCCCTCTTTTTTCCCCTTTCACATTTTTTACTTAATATAATCTGTCTTGTGTTTGGCGCAGCTTGGCCAAATATATCCCTTGCGCCAATAACCCAAACACAGCCAACCAGCGGTATATCAGATAGTCACATCACTCAAACAACTATGGATTTAGTGTCCTTAATCTTTTCTTTTCCTATGGAGTTTACTGTCTTTAGTGAACACGAGAATCACGCTCCCGGGATACCGAAGCGACTTTTTTTTGGTTTCATCTCACTACTGTATCCCCAATCCCTCTTTTTTCCCCTTTCACATTTTTTACTTAATATAATCTGTCTTGTGTTTGGCGCAGCTTGGCCAAATATATCCCTTGCGCCAATAACCCAAACACAGCCAACCAGCGGTATATCAGATAGTCACATCACTCAAACAACTATGGATTTAGTGTCCTTAATCTTTTCTTTTCCTATGGAGTTTACTGTCTTTAGTGAACACGAGAATCACGCTCCCGGGATACCGAAGCGATTTTTTTGGTTTCATCTCACTATTCTATCCCCAATCCCTCTTTTTCTTCCCCTCCTGTCGATACAAAGGGGGCTGGTGCATGTTAAATCTGTCGTGGCCTCAAATGCCCTTACGCTGGCATGGTGTGGAAGTTGGGAGAGTGGAGTGCCAGCTCAGGTGTTGCCTCTTCATCTGACCATGATTCAAAATTACGTGGCGTTGTCTTCGGATCTTTCCCTTGGGGATTAATCCCGGACCGCCGCCAATAGCACGTTGTGTTGCTCCAGTGCGACGTTAATGAGAATACCTACCTACCCTATTTTTCCAATAGTCCGTAAGTGATACTCCAGTGCGACGGTAATTCAATTACCTATCGACTCTCTTTTTCCCCTTTCACGTTGTTTTTTGTCTTGTGTTTGGCGCAGTTTGGCCAAATATGGTCCTTGTGCCATAAAACCTGAAAACCAACCGATAAACAGAACTTTCGTTACACGATAAATTTTTGGACTTTTCATCACCTAGATGGGGATGGCGAATCTATGGCACGCGTGCCAGATTTGGCGCGTACGAAAATTTTGCTGGCACGTCAACGATTTGCACGGGTGATACCATTTTATAACCTTTTAAATTATTCAAAATTTCATTTTAATTGTTACAATGTACAAGTTGTGTTGCACGAAAGAAACCAACCAACAAACACATGGCCCACTCTAGGAACGATGTAGGTAGGTATTTTAATTAACGTCGCATGGAGCAACACAACGAGCTATTGGAGACGGTCCGGGATCCATTCCGAAGGGAAAAACCCGAGGCCAACACCACGTAATTTTGAACCACGGTCAGATGAAGGGGTCACACCTGAGTTTACACCCCATTCTCCAAACTTCCACACCACGCCAACGTGAGAACATTTGAGGCCGCGAGAGATTTAACATGCACCCCCTTTCTACAGAACGGTCTTTCGTTAGACATTGGCATTTAATGTAGTCCTCATGAGCTGGTGACCGGTAGCTCGGTTGGAAGAGTAACGGATTATCAACCGGATAGCTGCGAGTACGAATCCAACCAAAGACCGTCGTGCACAAAGGGAGATGCACGTTAAATCAGTCGTGGCCTCAAATATCCTCACGTTGGCGCGTGTGGAGGTTTGGAAAGTAGGGTGCCAGCACAGGTGCGAACTCCTCATCTGACCGTGGTTCAAAATTACGTGATATTGTCCTCGGATCTTTCCTTTGGGGATTCATCCCGGACCTTCGCCAATAGCACGTTGTGTTGCTCCAGTGCGACGTTCATTAGCTACCTTCGTTCCTACCTACCTAGATGTAAGTAAGCAGTTGAATTTACTTAGCGCTGGAACAACTCAACGGGCTATTGACGGACATCCGGCAAATCAATCCCGAAGTCGTTTCCTCAGAACTACGATTTTTGCCTTCGCGCGTTTCACGTGTAAGTAGGTATTTTAATTAACGTCACACTGGAGCAACACAACAGCTATTGGCGACGGTCCGGGATCAACCCCACAGGGAAAGATCCGAAGACAACACCACGTAACTTTGAACAACGTCAGATGACGACGTTTCACTTGAAACCGACGATCTTTCGTAAGGCATTGGCGTGTGATATACTCCTCATGGATCTCACGATAATTTCCGATATTCTCAAAGCCGTCATTGACAATAGATTTCATAAATGAGTAAATAATGGCAGCAGCATGGCGAGGGTGATAAGGATAAGAGGAGGCTCAGGTTTCGGTTTTTATCTGAAAAGCGGCGATATTTTTATCGACTAAGTAGTATCTCGTCTCCCCATTCGGGGAAAGTAATTTATTGCATGTCTGATTAGCTATTTATCAGGTTGAAGTAGGTAGGCAAGTTTGCTGAACAGAGAAGCGCGTGCAAAAATTTTTTTGATTAGTTTCAAATAGGCATGACGAGGAGAGATACTAAAGGGGGTCTCTAAAGCAATGGTTTCCAAAATGTGGTGGCTGCGGTAGCTCGGTTGGAAGGAGGGTAACGGACTAGCAACCGGAGGGTTGCGAGTTCGAATCCAACCGAAGACCGTCGTGTACAAAGGAGGCTGGCGCACGTTCAATCTGACGCGGCCTCAAATGTCCTCACATTGGCGTGGTGTGGAAGTTTGGAGAGAGGTGCCAGGTCAGGCGTGACCTCGTCATCTGACCGTGGTTCAAAATTAAGGGTTGTCCTCCTCGAATCTTTCCCTTTATGATTGATCTCACATGTTCACCAATAGCCCGTTGTGTTGCTCCTAGTGCGACTTTAATTCAATTATCTACCTACCTATTCGTCTATGTTATAAAGTCTTCATTTCATAATCTAAAGCGATTAGATTGCAGTATTTACCCTCCAAGTGGTTTCGACGAGATATTTCGTCCATTAAAGTCTGACAAATTTTGCTAATGACGAGATATCTCGTCCAAAACGATCTGACCAGTTTTGCTAATGACGAGGTATCTCGCCATCATGGTTGTTGATTTTTTTATGACGAGATCAAGATCTGGTCAAATTTTTTCTAACATGATACTTCGTCCATCAAGATCTGGTCAGTTTTGCTAATGTCGATACGTGTCTTCGAGACAACCACCAGGAGGGTTAATTTGAAACAGATTTAAGTTGAGAATGATTTAGTATTAAATTGTCTATATAAAACCCATTTTTGAGCTAACTGATAAATAGCTGATCCATTGTTTAAATTAATATTAAATTATATATTTTTTATGTTTCTATTATAATTTTGCTAGTTGAGAACCCTTTGATTCCAATACATTCAATACATTTTAATTAATAAGAGTTTGTATAATATCACTATTAATTTATTTCGGTTTTTCTGTTTCGGAACTTATCTCTAATCCTTATAAATCTTCGGAACTTATCTATAATCCTTATAAATCTCCGAAACTTATCTCTAATCCTTAATCCTTAAAACATTATCTCTAATCCTTATGTGAAATTTTAATGTTTGATAATCTATTTAACATAGATCTAAATATTTTACTCCCTAAATTAAAGCGAACAATAAGAATCACTATGGTCTTACGTAGGTCTCATGATCTCTATTTAATCTTATAAACTCAAGGGGCCCGTAATTTTTTTCAAGTTTTCAAGAGGGTCCTTGTACTGAAAAGTATGAGCAATATTTCTCAAACTCTGGGCCCTAGCTTCAATTATATCGAACCATGAGAGATTCTGCTGAAATTCGCCATACTTGCTTTCTGAGCATTTTTTATGAATAAATATTTTATATTGGAAATATTTTGAGATATATAATATCCGAGAATGTCGAAAAGCTCGGACTTAGAACGCCTAAATAATATCTGGTAGCAAATGGTGCAGATCAATCAGTTAAGGAAGAAAAAAGAAAATTTTCCCATTCAAATTGAAGTTCAAGGCTATCTGTATCCGGTTCTCAGATCTAGGTGATACAGGTAAGTAGTTAATTAACGTCGTACTGGAGCAACACAGCGGGCTATTGGCGATGGTCCAGGATCGATCCCGAAAGGAAAGATCCAAGGACAACGCCTCTAATTTTTAACCATGGTCAGATGTGACGCGAACAACACCTGAGCTGGCACCCCACTCTCCAAACTTCCACTCCATGTCAACGTGAGGACATTTGAGATTTGAGGCCACAACGGATTTAATGTGCTCCAACCCCCGTGTACACGACGGTCTTTGGCTGGACCTAGTCTTGAACTTGCAACCCTTCGGTTGCTAATCCGTTGCTCTTCTAACTGGGCTACCGCGGACCCCTAGTGATACAGAATGCTATTTTTTCGTAAGCTTGCTTTGAAGTTTGTAAGTGCTTGTTTCGAAACCCGAGTGCTATATAACTACCCTCCCTAAAAGTGTTGATATCTTATTTGTATACCTCTAAAAATTTAACATTATAAGTGCATAGAATAGTAATAGCAATACTATAGTAATAGTTTTTAACAAGTTAGTAAATTAATTAATAGCCTATTAAATTATTCATTCACAATGAAAAATGAAAAGTAAGAAGATTTCGAACATTATTTTAGCTCAGTATACGTACATTGTTTTCTCTCTAGTGCCTCATTTTTCGTTAATACTTAACTGTTGCACCTCACTAGTAAATAAAATGTATGCGAAATATCTAGAATTTACCCTTTTCATCATCACGATAGCTAGTTAGTGTGTTATTACTACCAGGAAGGCGGAACTTTTCACAAATACTAATTTTTGCCACATCCCTTTACTAAATAAAATATCTACGAAAGATCAAGAAAGTATCATTTTCATCATTATGCTGCCCAATTAGTGCTATGTGTTTACTACTAGGAGTGTCACCCTTTTCGTAAGAACTTAAATCTTGCCATCTAACTTTAATAAATAAAATATGTACGAAAGATCTCGAATGTATCATTTTCATTATTATGCTTCCCAATTAGTGCTGCTACTAGGAGTGTCACCCTTTTCATAAGAACTTAAATCTTGCATCTAACTTTAGTAAATAAAATATGTACGAAAGATCAAGAAAGTATCACTTTCATCATTATGCTTCCCAATTAGTGCTGTGTTTACTACTAGGAGTGTCACCCTTTTCGTAAGAACTTAAATATTATCTAATATTAGTAAATAAAATATCTAACTTTAGTAAATAAAATATGTACGAAAGATCTAGAAATTATCATTTTCATCATTATGATGCCAATTAGTGTTATGCGTTTTACTACCAGGAGTGTCGCCCTTTCCATAAGGACTTAACTCTTGCACCCAACTATTAAATAAAATATATACGAAAAATCTAGAATGTATCATTATCATCATCATTCTGCCTAATTGATACTATGCTTTTACTACTAGGAGTGTCGCCCTCTTCTCTCTCCGTAAGGACAACTCTTGCCACCTAACCTTAGTAAACCAAATATGTATGAAAGATCTACAACTTATCATTTTCATCGTTGCGCTGGTTAGCTAGTGTTATGCTTTTACTTCCAGGTGGGTTGGTTTGGGGGTTTTATGGCGCAAGGACCATATTTGGCCACTTTTACTTCCAGGATTGCCCCACTTTTCACAAATACTTAACTCTTGCACCTCACTTAAAAAAAGAAATATATAGGAAATTATATAATATATTATTTTCATCATTACTCTAGCCAGTCTGTGTTATGCTTTTACTACCAGAGTGGCGCTTAACTTACTTTACATACGTTAAATCTAGAATTGACATGGTTACTAAAAACGAAATAAACTCGGTTTACTGCTTTGAGTAGGGCATTAGGTTAGAACTGATTAGAGTTGAAAGAAGAACCGAAACAAAATAGAAAAAAGACACTGATCACTGAAATTTATCTTTAAGTGCAGATACTCGTGTTCAATATCCACTCGAAGTTCTCAAGTACCGATGAAGTTCCGTCTTTAGCAGCTACAAGATTCCGCTGTTTAGTATCAGGAACCCCATCAGGTATAATCGAGTGGTGAAATATCCAAGGACATTGAATATTCAGTTTCAAATATATCTGATATTGATGTATCTCATACTTAAACGCGAATAAATGCATCGTTTTATAAAGGAAATTTCTTAAGCTGTCGTGGATCAAATATTGGGGGGGGGGGTATTTCAATTAACGTCACACTGGAGCAACACAACGGGCTATTGGTGACGGTCCGGGATCATTCCCAAAGGGAAAGATCCGAGGACAACACCACGTAATTTTGAACCACGGTCAGATGACGAGGCAGCACCTGAGCTGGCACCCCACTCTCCAAACTTCCACACCACGCCAACGTGAAGATATTTGAGGCCACCACAGATTTAACGTACACCAGCCCCCACGACGGTCTTTGGTTTGATTCGAATTCGCAACCCTCCGGTTGCTAATCCGTTACTCTTCCAACCTGGCTACCGCGGCCCTTGGAATTTTGGTTCCACCCCTGTTGCAAGCAGTTCGTCTTACAATGAAAGAACGTATTTTGACAGGGTGGGTTTTTAGTCCAGGAAACATTTCAAAGTTCAATTGCTTCCCAGCTAAATGTGATAGAAACACGATTCAAGCTCTTATAAAGTTCAAAGTCTGAAGTTTTTAGAATGGTTTGATAATTAATTAGTAACACTTACGCATGAAGCCTCTAACAGTGCAAGAATATGTATCTATTGTAAAGAATTTTTATCAGAATTCAGAGTCCCCCACTATAGTATCCTTAAGGCCACACCTTCAATTGTGTACGGTTATCACAATCTCGAGGTAATCGAGTTATCTGTCCTTCTGTTTTATCCTGGCCTGCCTTTTTACCTCCTTGTTGTCCTGTGTTTGGGCAGCTTGGGAAAGTATGACCCTTGCGCCATAAAACCCCAAAACAATCAACCCCCACTATAGTTCTGAGGAACTTCGTCAAAGCTCGATTGGCCAGTTTTTCAAATTCTATTGCAATACGTGCATTGGCTCGTATTTCAATAAGATCGTCTTTTATTAAATCGATGTCGTCCATCGAAACTTCCCTGGAACATGTTTTCTCGCACCCCAGGTTAAGAACCGCTGATCCAGATGGAAGGAGACCACCATGGAAGACCACCCCGATAGAAGTTTCGGGATTTATGGCCGGAGGTCAGTGGTGTTTACCTCTGATCCCGAGCCGTTGCTATGGACGCTACAGACCGGGTGATTTTTGCTCACAACTCGATACAGCCGCAGCTGTCCCAAATGTCCTATTCGTCTTGTTAGGACAGTTGTAAAAACAAAGTTAAACTTGTTTCCAAGCAAAATTCAACTTCGCCAACCTTCTAAAGGAAAGGTACATCGCGCTGAGGTTCGATTTTGCAAATTTGATGCTAATAATGATTGATGACGAAAAAATCGACATGAATCCAATTTATTTCTCCGATGAAGCGTACTTTCACCGATCTAGGCAAATAAGCAAAATTATAGACATTTGGGTGCAGAAAATCCCCACCTTACAGTGGTTAAGCCCTTGCACCCTAAAAATGTTAATGTGTGTAATCAGTGCTGAAGCTAATTGGGCTTTTTAATAATACTAACTCTCCAAGTGTTTTTGACGAGATACTTCGTCCATCAAGATCTGATCAATTCTGCTAATGACAAGCTAATCGGAAATACCTTGAAGACGAGATATCTCGCCATCAAGATATTGCCGATTTTTGTGGGATGACGATATACGTAGATCTAGTTAGCTTTCTTCTATTGACGAGATACACTATCTTCCAATAAGTATTTGGACACCCATGCAAATAACGGTATCTGCGGTCCTGATATACGTCACGCCCTCCGCCGTTAAATATCGTGTAGTAAACAACATTGGCATTAGTCGCATGCAAGATGCCACGAAGTGTAGTTATCTGATTTCGAGAAAGGTGTAATCGTCGGGTATCACAGAAATGGCCGATCCTTAAGGGACATATCTAGCGAGCTGAATTACCCAAAATCGACAGTGGCCTATGTGATTCAGAAGTGGAAGGTGAGCTGTGATTGTCGGAATGTGCCCCGAGTCGGCAGACCCACGAAACTGGGAGATAGAGACCGACGGGTGCTGTCCAGAGAAATTCGGAAGACCGCACCCAATCGATGGCCCACGTACTCCAGGAGTTTCAACAGGCATCCGGTAGTTTTGTTTCGATGAATACCATCCGTAAGGAAGCACATCTGCTTGGTTTTCATGGTCGTGCTGCCGCAAAATAAGCCTTTGATGACTAAGTCCAACCGCGCTGCTCGATTAATGTGGTGCAAAGCACGTCGAAAGTGGGCCGTAGATCAGTGGAAACGGGTTTTCTGGAGCGACGAATCAAGGTTCACCCTCTACCGCTCGGATGGCAGGGTCTGGCGTCTGCCTGGAGAACGCCTCCTGCCAGAATGCATTGTGCCCACAGTAAAGTTCGGCGGAGGTAGAATTATGGTCTGGGGGTGATGCTCCTGGTATGGACTGGGACCTTTGGTTCCAATTCATTGTAAGCTCAACGCCGATGCCTACTGCACTGTTTTGGATGACAGTGTGCTTCCTACGTTGTGGCAGTTTTACGGGTTGGACCCATGTTACTTCCAGGACGACAACGCCAGCTGTCATGTTGCGAGGTCCACCATGGATTGGTATGGTGACAATGGGGCTAACCGAATGGACTGGCCTGCCCAGAGCCCAGACCTGAACCCTATCGAGAACCTCTGGGACAAGTTGGATCGCCGAATTAAGGGGTGCAACAACCGTCCAAAATCGGTGAAGGAACTTACATGTCTTCTCCAAGCCGAGTGGAAGAAAATACCACTAGCCGTCATAGAAGGACTTGTGGAAAGCATGCCCCGGAGGGTTGAGGCTGTAATTGCCTCTCGTGGAGGCTCTACCAACTATTGAATATGAATAAATTTTGTTTTTCTTTTCTATCACAGGTGTCCAAATACTTATTGGTAGATAGTGTAGTTCGTCCATCAAGATCTGGTCACTTTTGTTAATGACGAGCCAATCAGAATACCTCCAAATCGAAATATCTCGTCATTAAGGTATTGCCGATTTTTGTAGGACGACGATATAGATCTAGTTAGTTTTCTTCTATGGACGAGATAGTTCATCCATCAAGATCTGGTCAGTTTTGCTAACGACGAGATACCTCGTCGAGACAACCACCATGAGGGTTAAGAGAAGTCTTATATCGAAATGTTGTAACAGAAGCTCGACGACCCTAAAATGCGCGTAGGACATAAACATCGCTGTGTCTGGCTCATGCAAGGTAGGTACGTAGTTAATTAACGTCGCACTGGAGCTACAGGCTACTTGCGACGGTCCGGGATCAATCCCGAATGATCAATCCCGGGATCTTCCCGATCCGAAGACAACGCCTCGTCAATTTGAACCACGGCAGATGACGAGAACAACACCTGAGCTGGGACCCAACTCTCCAAACTTCCACACCACGCCAAAGTGAGGACATTTGCTGCCACGACAGATTAAAAGTGCACCATCCCCTATGTACACGACGGTCTTTGGCTGGACCAAGTTTCGAACTCGCAACCCTCCGGTTGCTAATCCTTTCCCTTCCAACTAGGCAACCGCTGCCCCATTTGTAGCATGGATTTGTTATCTATCAGGCTTTATTCGTCTATGGAAAGCAACAAGTTTCGCCGAGGCAGTAAAAATCAAATGAGATGTCTGAGAGGTGTAAGAGAAAGGAAATGGAAAGGTTTTAGGTAAGAGCAACACTACATCACTCCCAAATCTAAGAGCTAAACATCAGCTTTTATGTTATAACACTTCGGCCTATTAGAATATGAAACAACAAGCAACTCAAATGCGATAAAAATAGCTTCGAGAATGCTTAAGTCAACAGGCAGACTCCTGAGATTGCTCAAAATCACGCGTCCCAGTCGAAGGAACCGTAAAGGTGTGGAGATAAGACTGTTGACAAAAGATATCACGAACGAATATGTTTTTGGAATTGCTCACAACAGCATATACTACCAACGTATTGCCCCCATTCCGCCAGTAATTCAAAGAAATATAAACGTCCCATGTGTTTTCAGACACTTAAACGACAAGGGAGTTTAGATTTCCACATGAATTGAATGTACACAAAGAGAATAACGTCTGGTATTCCTTACCGGACAATGTCTACTTGATTTTGCGTCGAGAGTGTTTCGGTATTGTGTTTTATGGACTCGAACGTGACCGTTCAATGTAATTTAAGTTTCCCATACAAGGAACCAACATATGCCCTATTGAAAGCGTGACTCTAGCAGAGTATGAAATTGCGAGCCAATCTGATGATAAATCAATAATCAAGTTTAAAGTACGAGGATTTGTATTCTATTGGGAAACATTCCGAAGCGTTGGAAGTGTGTCACTTAATGTGTCGTTTTGTCGGTTCGGTTTTGCAGCGAATGCGTTAGATAGGCAGTTGAATTGGTGTCGCATTGGAGCAATACAACGGTCGGTCCGGGATCGATCCCGGAGGGAGATATCCGAGGGCAGGACCTCGTAAATTTGAACCACGGTCAGATGACGAGGTGACACCTCAGTTATCACATGAGGAGGGTTGGTTGTTTGGTAGTTGAATTAACTTCACACTGGAATAACGTAAAGGGCTATTGACGAAGGTCCCGGATCAATTCCGGAGAGAAAGATCCGAGGAGAGCACCTCGTAATTTTGAACCACGGTCAGATGACGAGGCGACACCTGAGTTATCCCATGAGGAGGGTTGGTTGTTTGGTAGTTGAATTAACTTCGCACTGGAGCAACTTAAAGGGCTATTGGCGACGGTCCTGGATCAATTCCGGAGGGAAAGATCCGAGGACAGCACCTCGTAATTTTGAACCACGGTCAGATGACGAGGCGACACCTGAGTTATCCCATGAGGAGGGTTGGTTGTTTGGTAGTTGAATTAACTTCGCACTGGAGCAACTTAAAGGGCTATTGGCGACGGTCCTGGATCAATTCCGGAGGGAAAGATCCGAGGACAGCACCTCGTAATTTTGAACCACGGTCAGATGACGAGGTCAACACCTGAGCTGGCTCTCCACTCTCCAAACTACCACACCACGCCAACATGAGGGCATTTGAAGCCAAGACAGATTTAACGTGCACCAGCCTCCATATATACGACCGACTTTAACTGGACCGAGTTGCGAATTCGCAACCCTCTGTATTCAATTAGGAAATTCCGAAACGCCAAGAGTGTCAGTCTCAACGTGTCGTGTTGTAAGTTCAATTTTGCAATGGTAGTTGAATTAACGTCACACTGGAGCAACATAATGGGCTATTGGCTACAGTCCGGGATCAATCCCGAAGGAAAAGAACCGAGGACAACACCTCGTCGTTTTAAACCACTAAAGACAAACATGGAATGCGAAATCCCGTCCTTTCTGTCGGATCTTTCCCTTTGGGATTGATCCCGGACCGTCACCAATAGCCCATTGTGTCGCTCCAGTGTGACGTTAATTGAAACACCCCCCCCCCGTCCTTTCTGTCTCAAATGGTTTCTTACTATGATTGGTTAATGGTGTCTGTCATGCGCAATGGCACCTTCAGCACAATATCTTCTCTCCGACCCTATGCTTCCTATTGAAGTCCAGATAATATGTGTGCAGTGCGTTATTCTTTATCATTCTCTCCTCACCTTTGTAGGATTGCCATAAAGCTATACAACAGCCTTTGGATCATGCATACAAACGCATCCATTAGAGGCTACAGACGTTATACCTATTTGCAAGGCATAAAAAACACGATTTTTCACCAATTTTTAGTGAAGCATAAGTATATATTTAAAGGAAACTTTTTAAATTTGAAACAGCATACATTAAAGGTGTTATATTAAAAATTTTTTTTATAAAAGAATATCGACTTTTACACTAGTTATAGCCGATGTCCGAGAGGGTCTTTTAAAAAAGACGTTTTTTTGTGGTGATCAAGATATCTCCGAACTAGATTATATGAAATAAAAAATCAAAAGTTTTAGTTTATAAGTTGTTAAGTAGTTAATCGAACGAATAAGTTAAATTTTGATTTTTCACAAAAGGGCGACTGTCAGAAGATATAGCTTCGATTTTTGCGAAAAAAATTGTATTTCTTGATTATAAAATCAATAATATTGATAGGATAAGAAAATCAAACGATTAAAGACTATTAAATTATGTTAAGAAAAGGCAGCAAACATTTTGGAACGATTGGTTGAGTGGTTCTCATAAGATATATATTTGGATCACCGCAAAACGCCTTTTTTAAGACCCTCTCGAAGATCGGCTGTAACTAGTGCAAAACTCGATAATTTTTATAAAAATATTGTGATAACATCTTCAATATATGCTGTTTCAAATTAAAAAATTTTCTTTTAAATATAGATATTACCGTTAAAGCTCGAAACCCGTTAATGTGCACATTACCTAGGTAATCTGCAGATTAGCTGATTTGTTCCGTTAAAGCGCGGAATCATCTACAAAATAAGTTTTCCGCACTTTACCTAGGTAATGTGCACATTAACGGCTTTCGAATCGTTAAATTGCAAGTTTGTTTCTCTAATTTCCTTTCCCTCCTCCTTCCCTTTCTCCTTACGCTTCCTCTTTCTAAAGTTCGTGTAGCCGGCGTCTTAAAAAATAAATCAATAACATGTTTCAACAATTGTCATATATTTTATTTACATCTACTGATTATTATATGAAATTACTTATAACTGTATGGGATAAAAGTATAGCGTATTTTTCAATTAGTAGTACCTAGTATACTGAATTGTTTGTCTGAGTATTAATTTAAGCGTACAAAAATGTTGCTGTTCGACCAGAGGTCTTATTTTCACTTTAACGAGTGCCTAGTAGGTAATGTGCAGATTATCTTGGTGATCTGCAGTTTACCTAGATAATTTGAGAAATGAAACAATTTTCCGCACTTTAACGCATCGGCGAAGTTAATCTGCATATAACTAGATAATCTACAGATTACCTGATTTCCGTACTTTAAGCGATAACATATGATGCGTCTTCACAAAAAATTCGTGAAAAATCGTGTTTTCTTGCCTTGCAACTAGGTATAACCCATTAATCCTCCAAGTGGTTTCGATGAGATATATCATTCATTAGAATCTGACCAATTTTGCTAATGACGAGATATCTCGTCATTAAGATATTGTCGATTTCTTTTCGATGATAAGATCAAGATTTGGTCTGTTTTCTTCTAATGGTGAGATATCAAGATATTGCCGATTTTCCGATGACGGGATGAAGAGCTGGTCAGGTTTCTTCTAATGGTGAGATATCCCATCTCGTAAATCAAGATGTAGTCTGTTTCGTCAGCTTGACGAGGTGCCTCGTCGAGACAACCACCAGGAGAATGAAGTATAGCCATGCAAGACATTATAAACTTTAAAAAATTTAGATTACAAGCCAGTTCCAATGACTGTCAGTGTCTTGAGTCGATTTCCGTCTTACTACCTCCGTCATCTGAACCTCGACTACTCGCATATCTACCTGAACATGAGCAACTATCAAAAGAAATATTGTCTCTCTTATTGGTAGTAAGACGGCTGCTTGATTGGCAGTTGAACTAACGTCGCACTGGAGCAACGCATCGTGTTATTGGCGACCGTCCGGGATCAATACCGAAAGGAAAGATTCGGAGACATCTCGTCATTTCGTACCATTGGTCAGATGACGAGGTCAACACCATAGATGATACCCCACTCTCCAAACTTCCAACATTTGAGCCCACAACATACCTAATGTGCACCAGCCCCCATGTACACGACGGTTTTTGAACCGAGTTTCGAACTCGCAACCCTCAGGTTGCTAATCTGCTACTCCAATCGGGCTCACGCAGCCCTCGATTTAGAATAGAGGCAAGAATTTTAAGACACCAGTAAAAATTGTTCATAAAACCCAAATCAATTATTATATATCTATTTGGAATTCCTTCTTTGGAGGGCCACTATAGCCCAGTTGAAAGAGTAACGGATTAGCAACCGGAGGGTTGCGAGTTCGAATCCAACAAAAAGATCGTCGTGTACAAAGGGGGCTGGTGCACGTTAAATCCATCGTGGCCTCAAATGTCCTCACGTTGAAGTGGTGGGGAAGTTTGGAGATTGGGGTACCAGCTCAGGTGTTGCCTCGTCCTCTGACCGTGATTCAAAATTACTTGGTGTTGTCCTCGGATCTTTGGGATTGATCTCGGACCGTCACCAATAGCCCGTTGTGTTGCTCCAGTGAGACGTTGATTAAAATACCATACCCCCAAGTTGGCGTTCCCATTTTGAAAATTAGCTTAAAAACTCTTATAGCACAATGAAAACGACCGCTGGACCTAAGAAAGAGGAATCAAAACTTATTTTGATAAAAAAAACCTCCTCGTAAATGATTTAAGACGCCACCGTGCAAGAGACAAAGGCCAGACGGACTAGACGCTGCGATTTTTTCATAAATCAATCTTATTTTCCAGTGCAATTTTGTTTCTCTTGCAATATATATCTTTCAGGATAAGATCGGACAAGTGCCAGAGTCCCACAGGCTCTAAAAAAGCCCGTTTCTCTCCGCGTTTCGCCTCCTTTGGCGGGCCTGGGCCTGATGCAAAACAGAATACAATGCGCCAGATTCTGGTACGGGGGCAATGAATCACTCGCGTGTATCTGAAAGTTTTATGTGGTGCTTCCAAGGGACGGAGGCATTTTATTTCTCTCCGAAAGAGCTGCAAATCGAGACTTAAGAAGGCGAGAAAGGGCCGCGTAATGCTGCGATTACGAAGACTTGCATAACGTCGCTGTGTTGGATTTCAAAGAGCGTGGGTTTTAGTTGCGATTAAATGGGGATTATCTTTTTTCCGTTAAATTTACCGGGCCAACCAGTACCAAATGGTACTGGTTGGCGTTGCGGATAAGACGCCAACTTGGCGAACTTTGGTAACCGTACTGTTAACTAAGATTTAACCCAAATGTTTTCGGTACGAGAGCGAATGTCAGTGTAAACGAAAAACCATATGGAAAGTGAAGGTGCTTTCTCATGATACGTATCGGGGTTACCTTAAAATGTAGTTTATCGCCGTTTTGTATTCTGTTTCGCATCAGTTGAGGAATTCCAAAGGAAGGGAAATGTGAAGAGAGAAATGGGATTTTTTAGAGCCTGGAGCTCTATAGCCTTTGTCCGATCTTATCCTGAAAGATATATGGCAAGAGAAACTAAATTGCACTGAAAAAGAAGATTGATTTATGAAAAAATCGCAGCGTCTAGTCTCGCTTAGTCTTTGTCTCTTGCACCATTGCGTCTTAAATCATTTATGAGGAGGCTTTTTTTTTATCAAAATAAGTGTTGATTCCTCTTTCGTGAGTCCGGCGGTCTTTTTCTTGCGATAAAATTTGGGTTATTAAATGAATTTTCAATATCATTGTGAGAAAATATACTTTTGCAACTGCATTTTGCTTAGACAGATCAGTAGTAATAGTGAGTAATATCCTAGTTAATGATCCTGCCTTCATGTTATCTTAATCTTTAATCATCAAGTCAATATCAAAGGGTAATGGTTAGTCCAGAGTTCTTTAAAAATGGCCAATTCCAAATTCACTGCTTTTGAGTTATGTCTATTTCTGTGTCTCAATCTATGTGTAGAACAAGGTACCTAAACTAGTAGTAAAGTGACCCTTAGACTACTGTCGTCTGACTGAGTGGAAACGATCAGTCATCTGATTGGACCCCTGTACGGAAGACGTCCATCCATTAATTCATCATCTGATTGGGCAATGGGACGTATAAGACGCCCATCCATTGATTCAACATCTGATTTGTCCGCGTGGCAAAGTAGTAGACTGGCGATATCACCATTTTTGTCGCCACTAGAAATGCACATTTGTATTCCCAAACGAGGCGATGGAATGACAAATCGGCCAACCAAGTCAATATTCTCAGAGCAGTCACGTGACTACTAGTCGACATGTTGGTCCCACTCGCTTAAACTCTTCAATAGCAATAGCTCAGTCTACTTTTTCGCGTGTATGGGTTCTTCGCTTTTATTCACTATCATGGCCTGCAATTTGATGCTGATCTCCTTAATGGTCTTCATCTCCCATTTCGCTTTACCTGCAGGTGGACTATCTCGTGAGGATCAGAGGTCAGACGGCTCATTGTCACCTTCCCCATTGTCTTCATGGAGGCGAGACAGATGTAAATTTCGAAGCATTCTTCCTTCCATTCGTGACACCATCTGAATTGCTGAAATAGAAAATAATGTCGCAATATGAAATACCTTTGCATATACGGAGAGGGAAGCACGCGGAGTTATTTTTCCTTTCCTGATTTAGTAAGCTCCCACAATCAAAAGGATACTTAGACGACTCTATTACACAGAGTAAGTCTTTGTTTCCGTTTGATAGGCACAGGCGTAGCTAGGTTTCTTCAGGCAGGGGCGAATAATGCTGATGGCCGCCCTTCGTCCGAAACAAAATTTATGCATTAAAAATGTAAAAAGTCTAATTAGTACCATATTAATTTTCATTGAATTGTTATTCAAGTTATTAAGCCTCCAAGTGGCTTCGATGAGCTATCTCGTCCATCAAGATCTGATCACTTTTGCTAATGACGAGATACTTCGTTATCAAGATACTGCCTATTTTTCGATGATGACGAGATCAAGATGTGGTCAGTTTTCTTATAATAACGAGAGACGACGACATCTTGATGAGCAAGATATCTCGTCCATCAAGATCTGACCAATATTGCTAATGACAAGATATCTCGTCCATCAAGATCTGACCAATTTTGCTAATGACAAGATATCTCGTCCATCAAGATCTGACCAATTTTGCTAATGACAAGATATCTCGTCCATCAAGATCTGACCAATTTTGCTAATGGTGAGATATCTAGTCGTCAAGATACGGCCTATTTTTTTATGACGAGATCAAGATGTGGTCAATTTTCTTATAATGCCGAGAGACGACGAGATCTTGATGGACGAGTTACCTCGTCGAGACAACCAACAGGAGGTTCAGTTATCGATTACAATTCATTGTAATTTGGTTACTTATAATATGACTTCTATTTACCGATACATTACGTTTGCTGAAACGAATTTACTTCCACATGACTTTAAAATTAGCTGGACACAGCCATTTTTATTAGTGTGTTAAAATTCTTACCTCTCTTCTAAAGTCAATGATGCATGGAAATAGTTTTCCAGACTTTTAAGCAAAAATGGAACTCAATGAAAAATAAAACGCATTAGAGAAGTAACGCTTACCTTTTTGTCTGAGAGACAATCGAGTAAGAAAGAAGTTGTACTGTTAAAAAATAAACGTTCAACTGAGAAAAAGTACTGTTAGCGAAGCTGAACTCGATTAGAGCACTCCCGATAATGAGAGATAGGTTGGTTAATCTACAGGATCATCCCTCTTTTTGTATAAATGAGAATCCTTTGAGGTTCCTATTTTGTTTCTGTGCTGAAAAAGGCAGAATTACATGATCAATCTCACTAACTTAAATCAGTATAATGATGTTATATGTGTTATGTGTGGGGTTATAGTTTCAAATTTGATAATAATTTAAATCTAATTCACCTTTACAATGTAATTTTTAATAATTAGTATAATTCTTGCACATGTGAGTTTAAATTACTGTGGCCATCAACAACAGTAGGAATCTTTGGTTGATTGATAAACAAGATGATCATTCCTCCCACCTCTGATTGAAATATTTAAGATCTTCCCGAACTAGCACGCCTGTTCCTATCACTACTCAGCCCTGAAAAGGATCCCTACAAGTTAGGTAAATGAAACAGTAGAGAGTTGGCATTATGGACAATTCCCATTCCAAATTTTCTTTCTCTAATCGTGCTCTTATCTAAACAGATTTGAATGATAATGTAAACGGCCTAATAATCCCGACATAAGTAATACCAATAAAACTGCTCTTGATTCAAAAGAGAAGACAAAACATTTTTGAATGAGAAACAAGACTAATATTTCTGAAATGCCACCCTTTAGACTTCGGCACCAAGTCCCCTTTATCTATACCTCTGTTGCTAGGTTATACTAAATTTAATGTGCATTTCCAGTCTCCTAAAACAGTATATACATACACATATGAAACGATACCTAAAACTAATACCCTAAGTACAGTTCTCACCACAGAACTGTACTTAGGGTGTTAGAGAACCCCACAGAAGTCCCTTAACGTTCCCCTTTTCTCCCAGTCTGTTTCCCTGTCCATGTGGTCAATGTATCTTGCCACCCCCTTTCACCTTTGAACTCCGGCCATCTCACTAACCTTGACTTCCCACTGACCTGCTCAATCGAAATGTTTATCTTTTCCTTTCAAATCGCCAGTGAGAGATCAACTTACTTATTCGTTAAGACACCGACCTTCTACCAATGAACTTTCTTGATAGATCCCCTGGTCCAATAATATTTCCCTTAATCCTTATCCAGCGAGCTCATTTTAAATCCTAGCGAATCCTAGCGAGTTCATTTTAAACCTATTGGTTCTTTGAAGAGCCAATTTAATAAGGAGCTCAGAGCCGTCACAAACACCCTACAATCAACAACCTCCGTGCATTATGATGTTACTACTTGTCTGATGAAGTAATAAACGATTGTAATGTAATTTTCTGCCTCTCCATTTGTGGAACCAACACTATATTCCGTCTCAGTGGATTATTCTCGGGTGTATATATACATTCGAGTGTGTGTGTGTGTGTCATAATAACAGATCTCATAAGCGTGCAGTCGTGACAAGAGTGTCAAGAGTGGTGTAAGGCAACCAGAGCGAATGATTCATTGGTACTGAGTGTAATGATGGTTCCGAAAATGGAGAGGCAGAAAGTTCTATAGCAGTTCTTTATTAATTCAATAGACGAGTAGTTACATCACAAGGCGTGGAGGTTGTTGAGGGTTTGGAGTTTGGAACAGCTCTGAGGGCTCCTTAACCAAGAGGCTAAGTGAAAGAATGAATAGTCTTCAATGATCTCGCTAGAGGGATTAGGATGAAGAGAAATATATTGGACCAGGAGATCTAACAAGAAAGTTCATTGGTAGAAATCGGTGGTTTAACGAAGGAGGAATGTGATTTTACATATGCGATTTGAAAGCAGGAGAGTCCTTGGGAGGTCCAAGTTAACGGGGCGGCTTGAGTTCAAAGGTGAAAGGGGGTCGCAAGATATATTGTTCACTTAGATAGGGAGACAAAGACTGGGAGAAAAGGGGACCGCTAAGGGACTTATTGGTAGTGAGAATTGTAATTAGGGGGTTAGTTTTAGGTATCGTTTCATATCCCTCCATTTAGAAGGGAAAGTCTTACTGTTCCAGATTGGCTTTCACTAAATTCTCAACAATACAAAACATACAATATAACAAAGATACAAAATAACATTTCAAAATAAATATGATACCTAAACACTTGATACACAAATAATACAATATTAATTTACAAATTTCAACTAGTAGATGATTAGTGAAAGTAAAAGACATCTAGTATAAGGACTTCAAAATTTATCCTTACACCTTCATAAAAGCTTCCAAAATGTCCTCTACTTAGTAACAATTCTTAAATTTTTACTGTTCAGAAAATATTCAAACAGTTTTCATGTATTGTATCAAAATTTTCTATGCATGGTGACTGAAGAAATATACAGTTTGTAAGTTTTGGGGATGAACCATATACGACATCATAATCACATCACTAAACAATTTCTAAATTCATTGTTACAGTAGAAAAATTCTAATGTTTATTCGTTTTTCTTTTTAGCTCTTATTCATTAATTTGATGTAACAAAACGTGCGAAGATGAAAAAACTCAGGAACTTAGATGTGCAATAGGGCCGACTTCTCTAGCAGTACCGACATGTCAGTGGTGTCTGTACCTACGAGAGCGTTATTGTAAATAGGCTAGAAATGAGCTCCGTATACTTCTAAATGAGTAACTGCTCATTGTAAGCTTCTAATTTACATCAAGCATCCTGCAACGTTGACAGTGTGTGTGCTGTGTTGTATGTAATGAAATTTTGTTTGATCATTTTTTAACTTCAAAATAAATGTATTTTGTGATCAATGTGTGTGTGGAATTTCATTCATTCATCAGTACAAAATCGTTATCAGTGCAATCATTTCATTATCAATCAGTACAAAAATAGAAATAAAATTTAAGTAATGAGAGACTGGAATATTGAAGAAAGTGCTTTCCATCAGTGTCCTCGTACGTTGAAAAATTAAATTACCCTAAAATCTTTCATATCATTTGGTAGAAAGATTAGGACAGCTGCAAGTAAATACAAAAGATAGAAATTTTCGTTGGATCATCCTTTACTAACACAATAGAATGACTTAAATGGCAATGAGTTATTCAAATAAATTACGTTTCATAACAAAGAACATTGTTCACCATGAAAATAAATTATTTACATTATTCGACACATTACTAATTCTTAATTGAATACATTCATGCATCATGCAATAGTATGATTTACATGATGTTTGTCATTACTTCATATCAGTATCACATTTTCTTGCATGATGAAAAGATAAAGGTAACTTTAAATATTTTCCTCCACATTTAACGTTTGAATCTCAAAATCGTTTTAAACGCAAAGTAAAGAATTGATGGCAAAGCATTTTCTCAGAACTTTGCCAGTAACGACAATGCACAAACAGGAAAAATAATTGGACGACACGTGTGTATTGAATTGGAGACGCAAAGAGAGAAGACTCTGGACGGGTGGTTGCGATACGGTGACAGGTTAAAGGTCATAAGGTTGAGCTGAAAAAGAATGAAATGCGAAGCTGTGGGGGAGAAAATTCTCCCTTTCCCGGTGGGGTCGCTTTGTACAACTCGCTGCTTGTCCGAAAGGACGGAAAACTTGTTTCTTTTTCATAGGAGCGACCTCCTGTCCGAGGAAATCAGTGCTTGGGGTTTTTCTTTTTGAACGAGAATGAAAATTACTTCGTTTTACGAATTCGGGATTTTGATGTTTTAGGAACAGATACTTTAGAATTCTTAGAAACTCAATTGGGTATTTCACAGACTGGATGGGGGAAATCTGACAATCAGATACGTGATAAAGAATGACAATCTAGTTGAATGCACTACTTTAGAATTGACAATTAATATTATAAACATTATTAGTGTAACACTGGTAATAGTACAATTCGCAATATCATCATGATCAGTACAAAACATCATTATCATAAGAGTACACCTTCCCACACTTTATATTTTCAAAATTAGAACATTGTCATCACAAATATTCGGTAATTTGCATAATTTCTTATGATCCAAAATTATTACCCTGATTATTATAAGAATAACATGAATAGATTGTAGAAATGGTGATACGCTTTCACAGAAGTCATAGAAGAGAGAACATTCGATGTTACATCACTATTAAACTGAAATATTTGGTTACTTCTGATAAGGGTTTCGAAGTTAAATAAATTGACAATTTCTGAACTTAAAAAGGCATAACTCAAAATAGAGTTGATCATTTAAATACAAGTAGCTTTCTGATGTAACCAATTTTAGCCTTAATTAAAATAATTCCACTTACTCAAATAGCTGCTTGTGGCACATTGTTCGTTCAATTTCAAAAAGTGTAAGTGTTCAGAGTTATTTTGGTGGTAGTGGCGGTGAAAATTCAGAAAATGTTTCTTGACCACAAAGAATACTTATGGTCATTGAGTATCCTCATAAATCTGCTTATCTTGATTATTGTAAACTCTTTGTTCGTTTCTTGAGAGCAGGATGAAGCAAAGGAAGAATTCTATGTGGGAAAGATCTCCTAGGAGGGGGAGGGGGGGGAATTTCAATTAACGTCACACTGGAGCAACACAATGGGCTATTGGTGACGGTCCGGGATCAATCCCAAAGGGAAAGATTCGAGGACAACACCACGTAATTTTGAACCACGGTCAGATGACGAGGCAACACCTGAGCTGGCACCCCACTCTCCAAACTTCCACACCACGCCAACGTGAGGACATTTGAGGCCACGACAGATTTAACGTGCACCAGCCCCCTTTGTACACGACGGTGTTTGGCTGGATTCGAACTCGCAACCCTTCGGTTGCAAGTCCGTTACTCTTCCAACCGGGCCACCGCGGCCCCTCCTAGGAGGACTTCGGTCCTATGAATCTGCAGAAGGGTAGGAGTCACGACTCCGGGCAGCATCGGGAATCATTTCCTAGGAAGGTACTGCACTGGTTTTCTTGGCTAGACGAGGAACTGGTACGAGAACTCATAGATACTAGGTACCATTCGGTACCATACATAGATACCATTCGGTTGTTCAAAAGGGTGAAATTTGAGTGTTCTGTCCGGAAGTCTGAAGACGTGGAATAACGCATAACTGATTTGCTTTTCATCGAGTAACATCTTTTGTTGTTTACTGGTGAGAGCTTTATCTGAGATAATCTTTTTGAAGTCAATTGATAAGAGCCGTTCAATTTCTTAAAACTTGGACTTCGAAGTGAGGTTCCCAAACCACAAGTTGCCGTCCTGTTGGCTTTAAAATCCGTCATAATAACAGATCTCATAAGCCTGCAGTCGTGACGAGAGTGGCAAGAGTGGTGTAAGGCAACCAGAGAGAATGATTCATTAGTACTGAGTGTAATGACGGTTCCGCACAAATGAAGAGGCAGAAAGTTCTATAATAATTCTTTATTATTTCAGTTGACGAACAGTTGCATCACAAGGCGGAGGTTGTTGAAGGTTTGGAATTTGGAACGGCTCTGAGGGCTCCTTAGCCCAAGAGGCTAAGTGAAAGAACGAATAGTTTTCAATGATCTCGCTAGAGAGGGATTAGGATTAAGAGAAATATATTGGACCAGGAGATCTAACAAGAAAGTTCATTGGTAGAAATCGGTGGTTTAACGAAGGAGGAATGTGATCTTACATATGCGATTTGAAAGCAGGAGAGTCCGTGAGAGGTCCAAGTTAACGAGACGGCTTGAGTTCAAAGGTGAAAGGGGGTGGCGAGATACATTGACCACTTAGATAGGGAGACAATGACTTGGAGAAAAGGAGACCGCTAAGGGACTTATCGGTAGTGAGAATTGCACTTAGAGGGTTAGTTTTAGGTATCGTTTCATATCCCCCATTTAGAAGGGAAAGTCTTACTGTTCCAGAAAGGCTTTCACTAAATTCTCAACAATACAAAACATACAATATAATAAAGATACAAAATAACATTTCAAAAGAAATATGAGTTCCTAATATAAAAATACAAAAATTCAGCATAATTGTTGTTTATGTGAATATTTGAGAAAATCAACATTGGAATGGAAGGAAACGCGGTATGCGTGTGTAATAGGGTTATAGAAGAAGAAAACAATGCAAAACAAGGATAATAATGACTTTTATTATGCAAAGAAAAGGGTTGTAAGAAAAATATTCACAATACGAGTGTCAACTTTAGTGAAACAGAATGATTAAAACAATGAGATGCTGAAGTCTAATACGGTGTGTGGGAACCTCTGGTGGCCACGCATGCTGCATAACGATTTCCCATACTTTCGATGAGGGTATGGATGAGTTGGGTGCTCAAAGAGTTCCAAGCCTCACGGAGAGCAGTTTTCAATTTCGGGACGGAGCTTGGTGGGTGGCGGAGAGCTGCAATATGTCTCCCGAGGATATCCCACACATGCTCTATACGATTCAGATCAGGAGACTTGGCAGACCACTGCATGCGGTGGATATCTTCATTTTGAAGAAATGCGTCGACCAGGGCTGCACGGTGAGGAGACGCGTTATCATCCATGAATATGAAACCAGGACCAATTGCACCTTGAAACAGGAGAACGGTAGGCTGAAGGACTTCGTCTCTGTATCTTTGACGGGTAACAGACCCCGTGTTAAAGATGTGGAGATCTGTGCTACCGTCCAGTATGATGCCTGCCCAGACCATGACTCCCTGAAGGAAAACGATGTCTTTCCCGGGAACGATGTGATGTTTCCCGGGTTCCCTTATTTATTATTTTTACATTGTCAAAAAAAGGTTAACTCCAGATGAGATTAACTCCAGATTGGTAACGCTATGAGATTAACCCATATAGCTAACTTTGTGAATATGTTTACTGTAATTAAATTTCACCTATCTTACCTATCTAGTTAATCTATAAATTAACTTAGGTTGAACAATTTTTCAGGAAAACCAACACGGTTTAACAAGTATCCCGTGAAAATAATTTTGTATCACATCTATCATTTGAAATCTGACAGAGCAGTCTAGTCTCCATCCATTCTGAAAAATTAATGAAATCAGGGTTGTTCTAGATATTAACCCTTTCAGGGGTTCACACGCATAATTCCACCTTTCAACCTGCAGTCTTCTCTGCATGACAACAGGTTTTAGGCTTCGCAATTAAAATAATCTTTCCAGAGGATTATATTCTAAGAAAAGGAGCAGTAGAATCTTTTTAATTGATTCTATCATAAGGAAATGGGTATCGTTCCAAAGGATTCTATTCTAAGGAAAAAATCAATAGTATCGTTCTAAAGGATTATATTCTAAGGGAAGAACCAATAGAAAATTCTTCCAAAGTATTCTATTCTAAGGAAAGAACCAATAGAATCGTTCAACGGATTCTATTCTAAAGAAATAACCAATAGAATACTTCCACAGGATTCTATTCTAAGAATAGGACCAAAGAAATTTTTCCGAAGTAATCTATTCCAAGGAAAGGGACAGTAGAATAATTCCAAAGGTTTCTATTCTAAGATAAGGATCAATAAACATTTTTTCAATGAATTCTATTCTAAGGAAATAACCAACCGAATTTTACTAAAGGATTCTATTACAAGGAAGGTCCAGAGGAATTTCCCTAAAGGATTCACTTACAAGGAAAGGAGCAGTAGAATAATTCCAAAGGATTCTATTCTAAGATAAGGAGCAATAAAGTTTTTTTCAATGAATCAATGAATTCTATTTTAAGGAATTGACCAACCGAATCTTACTAAAGGATTCTAATATAAAGAAAGGACTAAAGGAATTTTTCCAAAGGATTTACTTCCAAGGGAAGGAGCAATAGAATCTTATGAAGGTTGAAAAAAATCCAAGGATTCTTTCACACATTAGATGTGGTTATTTAGTCAACAAGCGTGTTGTGTGGTAAAAGCAGCCCTACTCTACTCGGAAATCTCGTGACTCTCCAAGGGTTAACAGTTTGAATTAGGAATGAAAAATTGTAGAAGCATCTGTAATAAAAAATAGGTAGTGTCTTGAGCTTTAATCAAAAATATTGTAAATTACAAATTTTTTCGATAATGGGAATAAATAGTTCATTTTTATTCATTACAGTTTCATTTTATTCATTACAGTCTCATTTTATTCATTACAATTTCATTTGATTCATTACAGTCTTATTTTATTCATTACAGTCTCATTTTATTTATTACAGGAGTTCATATCATTACATTTTTTCTTTCATTAGGGTCGAACTTACTCTTTTGCCAAACAACGGTTGTGTACCTAAAACCACAAGATGCGTACTGTGATTCTCCTTTCATGAGATGTCATTACAATTAGATGATTTATAATTATGTCACGGTTAAAACTATTGTAAATTGATACCAAAACGTATTTTTCACTCCAAAAAGTCCGCAAATTTGTGAGCATTAAATCTGCTCTAAAGGCTACAGCCTACTTAAAAACAGGCTGCTTTTCAGATTCGCTATCAGTGAATACGATAAAGAAAAATTGGAAGTTAATGCAAGATCTCATAAACGGGGAGATGTAGGTTATTTAAATCTTCTTTTCTTCAAATAACTCTCCTAGAGTTTATATAGGATTTTTCAAAACTTTCGTTACAAACTTTAACGAACATAAAATGCAACCGAATTCACATAGGGATGTACGACCGCAAAGAGCTCATAAGGGTGTTTTTGTCGCAAACTTTAACGAAACAAATGTAGTAGAATTCTATACTAATATATTAATTTATCATTACATCATTCGAGGCGAAAAGTTACCACCTGCCTTTACTTGTCAATCACAGTGAACTTCTTTTCTTCATATAACTCTCATAGAGTTTGTATAGGGTTTTCCAAAACTTTCGTTACAAACTTTAACGAACATAAAATGCAACCGAATTCACATAGGGATGTACGACCGCAAAGAGCTCATAAGGGTGTTTTTGTCGCAAACTTTAACGAAACAAATGTAGTAGAATTCTATACTAATATATTAATTTATCATTACATCATTCGAGGCGAAAAGTTACCACCTGCCTTTACTTGTCAATCACAGTGAACTTCTTTTCTTCATATAACTCTCATAGAGTTTGTATAGGGTTTTCCAAAACTTTCGTTACAAACTTTAACAAACACAAAATTAAACTGAGTTCACATAGGGATGCATATCCTCAAAGGGCTCGTAAGGGTGCTTTTGTTGCAAACTTTAACGAAACAAATGTAGTATATTTCTATATTAATATATTAATTTATCATTACATCATTTGAAGCGAAAAAGTTACCTGCCTTTAACACCTGTCTTTACTTGTCAATCTCAGTGATTTATACAAGTGAATCAGCATAACGAATCGACATCTTTTACGGATTCCGGAAACTAAATTTGGACATTCTTAAGATGGGAGAAACAGCAAATTATTTTTTATCCAATGTTATGCAATCAGATATTCATAACTGTCAGAATAGCGCAAAACATCTGCGCTAAACTTCCTTAATAGCTTAAATTTATTGTTTGCGAAGTGTCCTAATACACATTTCAGATTCGACTTCAATCCATCCATAAGGAATACGAGCATCCAAATTCACATAAATGGACTTCACACCTCAAAATGTAATGAAATTACAATATAACAGCGTTTCCATAGGCTTTTACTGGTATTAATTCTTATTTCCTTTAAGGGCCGCGATAATCCAGTTGGAAGAGTGACGGATTAGCAACCGGAGAGAGAGAACCGACGTTAATTAATTACCTACCTGCCTCTTAAAAAATAAATAAGTTTCATCAATTCTATTCCTGCGAGGTAAGGTGGCTCAGTGAGTTTGCTCGAAAACGCGAAATATGAATAAACTGAGCATTGCTATAGAGATTAGTTTCAAAAAGTGTGACCAACTTATCCAATAGTAGTAAGGTGACTACTCTGGAAAAAACCAATCAGATATTAATATTCGTTTTTTCCCGGCAGACAAAAGTAGTGTAAAGAGTCACGTTACTACTTGTTTTGATCTCATGATCCTGGGCTTTATAAAGGGCTATAGAGCGGTGACTAAGATTGCAGTTTCAATCCCCGCAGTCATTGGTACCATTGGTAAAGATGGTAAAATCGCCAAAGTCTCGTCATTAACTGAACTGGCCACCGCCTACTGGTCTAATTTTATAGACGCATTCAAGTGAAAAGCTCTCTTACGGTAAATAACAGCGATAGAATTGATTTTAATATAGTGGAACAGAGATATTGTTCAAATCCATGAAATGTAAGCTCCAACAGCGCAAAGAAAGTACCTAAGAACGTTGTCTCATATCTCACCTTTTGGGAAGAAAAAGATGCATTTTTCACGTATGAGGAATTTGCGCAGTTTCAATCCCCGCAGTCATTGTTTCCGAGGTCTCAAATAAGACAGTCATATATGCAAACTAATGGGACACTTTCATCTGCTGGAATAGGAGCGATCACCGTTGAAGCATAAAATTGCCATACGTGGTTTCATATTTTATTCTCCTCAGTTCATTCTTCTCGGCTTCTCTTTTCTCGCCTCGTTTTAACCCTCTGAGCGTCACGAGGTTTAAGAGTAGTGTAGTATTGCTTTTACCCGAGTACACATCACATATAATGGCTAAACAGCATCTTTTGGGGGAAAATCCATGGATTCTTTCACCCTTTACAAAGATTCCATTGGTTCTTTTCTTGAAATGGAATCCTTTGGAAGATTCGATTGATTCGTTTCTTGAAATAGAATCCTTTGGGAAGATTCCGTTGGTTCTTTTCTTGAAATAGAATCCTTTGGGAAGATTCCATTGGTTCTTTTCTTGAAATAGAATCCTTTGGGAAGATTCCGTTTTTTTTCTTTTCTTGAAATAGTATCCTTTGGGAAGATTGTATTAGTTCTTCCTTTGGAATACAATCCTTTAGAAAGATTCTATTGGTACTTTCCTCATAATGGAATCCTTTAGAGGGATTCTATTGGTTCTCCCTTTGAAATATAATTTTTTGGAAAATTTTATTGATTATTTGCTCAGAATAGAATACTTTGGAACGATTCTGTTGAATCATTCTGTATAATAGAATACTCTGGATAGATTCTGTTGCTCATTTCCTTAGAACATAATTCTTTGAAAAGATTTCATTACTCTTTTCCAAAGAATAGAATCCTTTGGAATGAGTCTGTCGGAACTTTTCTTCCCTTGGAAAGATTCTATTGGTCAAGGTCAAAAGTTCTTAGAATTCATGCAGGGTAGACTGCAGTTTGTAAAATGAAATTATGCGAGTGAACCCCTCAGAGGGTTAATTTTTAGCCACTACAATTTTGCGAAATTTGGACTTCTGGGCTTAAATGAACGCTACGCCACTGTTAAATTATAAGGTTAATAAATTATTTCCTACCAAAATATAAAATTATGAAAATATTAATTTCTTTTCTTCTTTGACATAACGTACCAAAGGGAATTCATGAGATTGGAGCTTACACTACTTAGAGCCTACACCCACAGAAAGAAGAACCCTCGTGACCAAGCCATGTAGACTATGCACACAAACACGAAATGCCGTGAATCGCTCTACTTTTACTATGCATGTCCAGAAAGTTCCAGCTTAATGTGAGGAAAATTATTTAAAAAAATTATCACCAATAAACATTATTTACACGTGTTAATAAATATTATTTTCTTCAAAATATTAATTATTTTGTGTAATTTTTTAGGAGTAAATAACCTTTTCCCTGTTCCATTAACCTTTCTGGTGGTTGTTTTGACGAGATATCTCGTCATTAGAAAAAGAAAGTGGCCAGATCTTGATCTCGTCAACATCCAAAAATCGGCAGTATCTTAAACCTGCTGTTGGTTATCTCGACCAGGTATCTCGTCATTAGCAAAATAATTAGCAGATCTTGATGGACGAGATATCTCGTCTTTAGAAAAACTGGTCAGATCTTGATGTCGCAATAATAAAAAAACGGCAATATCTTGAACACGAGATATCTCGTCATCAGAAAAATTGGTCAGATCTTGCTGGACGAGATATGTCGTCATTAACAAAATTTATCCGATTTTGATAAACGAGATATCTCGTCGAAACCACTTGGAGGGTTAATGTGAAGTCTTATGGATTCAAATTCACTATCAATACACATACACAGATCAGTTTATTTTGTAGTGTTTAGTGTTAGAGGCATTCTGAGGTATTTCCCAGTACGAAATTTCTCCGGACGCTTCAATCTTCTCAACATGAATAGTTTAAAAGCATAATGTGATAACTATTCCACCACATAGAATTGCCAGTGGCTATTCAAATCAGTCTTATACGCGTAGAGCGAACTCGAAACCGTGATGAAAAATGCGATTTTTCCACGTGCGCTAAAGAATTATGAGGTAATCAACTTGAAGGTCAAGAAAGAAGACGTCAGTTGAATAGAGATAAACCATTCTCTTTAAAAAATAAAACTTCGTCCGTGATCATATCGAAAAATACGCGAGTTTCGCTACAAAATATTCTTTTTATAAGATATTTTAAAGTTACAATAAGTAAATGTAAAATTTCTAAAAAGGGAGAACAATACTGGAGAAGGAGAAACATTCTTTGAGAAGAAAAAATACTCGTCCGTGCATATCTAGAAATATACGCACTTTAGAAAATATTATTTCATAAAAATATTTAAAAGTACAATAAATAATTGTTATATTTTTAAAGTGGGAGGACCATTCTTTAAAAAAGTAAAACTATTCGACCGTGCTCATCTCGAAACATACGCGCTTTCGGTAGAAAATATTCTTTCACATAATATTTAAGTTACCATAAATATTAATTTTTCCAAAGTGGGAGGACCATTCTTTAAAAAGATAAAAATTATTCGACCGTGCTCATCTCGAAACATAAGAGCTTCTCGGTAGAAAATATTCTTTCACAAAATATTCTAATGTTAAAATAAGTAATAGCTATATTTTATAAAATATAGAACAGCGTAATAGATAAAATCTTTTTTATAGATAAAAAAAAGTAAAGCTATTCGTCAGGGATAATCTTAAAACATGCGTGCAATAATATCGCTTGGAAATAATAAAAATTGGAAATAAAATTAAAAAAGTTTATTTGGAGAAAAGATCTTTCTAAGGGATTCTAATCTACAGGATGGGCCTATAGAATCTTCCCAAAGGATTCTATTTCAAGAAAAGAACCAATTAAATCTTCCCAGAGGATTCTATTTCAAGAAAAGAACTAATGGAATCTTTCTAAAGTATTCTAATTCAAAAGAGCCAATGGAATCGTTCCAAAGAAATGTTCTGTTCTAAGGAAAGGTCCAATAGAATTTTTCCAATGCATTCCATTCTCAGGAATGGGCCAATAGATTCGTTCCAAACGATTCTATTCCAAAGAAAGGAGCAATATAATCGTTCCAAGGAAATGTTCTCTTCTAAGGAAAGGCCCAATAGAATCTTTCTAAAGGTTGAAAGAATCCATAGATTCTTTAGAAAGATGTGGTTATTTAGTCATTAGGTATGTTGTGTAAAAACAACCCTACACTATTCGGAAATCTTGCTACACTCAGAGAGTTCAGTGATAAGATACAATTTTGAAATAAAATTCATTTTTTTGTCTCGACGCATTTATATCCAACTTTATATTTACCCTCCTCTGAAACGAAATGAAACCGAAGCTATTGTGTACTGATATTTGAACACCTCAGCAAATAAATCGGTGCGAAAGTGCTCCGACGCCATTTACAGTTTACTAATATTTACGTAACCGAATGGCAGAAATTGATACGAATAGAAATATATATATATATATATATATATATATATATATCCCGCAAAAATAAGAGAAAAGAAATCTACACGACCTTCGCAACTTCGTTATTAGTATGCTCGACAAGGAACTTCGATACTTGGGTAAAAAAAGCGTATTGAAGGTAGATAGTTATGCAACACTTTCTAACTTATTTGTTGATGTACAAAAATGCACTACGTGACTTAGTTTGAGGCTGTCTAGACCTCTTGTCACAACTGCTTGAATAATCACCCCTTTTTTAGCCCGGAGCTTCGAGGAAAACTTGATTGAACGTTGATATTGGGCTACGGAAGATTACGGTTAGACGGGTTTCGATGTCGCGTTTGAAAAACTGGAGCTTTAGATCTTATCTCGCTGGTATTAGCGATCTGTCCGAGGAACTCTGTTGGGGCTGATTGAATAACGAAACAAGAATGTACATTGGTGTTCAAAATTAAGAGAATTTTCACTTTTGGGCGATTATCTCCAGATATACTGGATATATTTTAATGAAATTAGTTATGCAGGTTGAAATAATACAAAAATAACCATACAACAGTTATGGTACACACGCATGATCGTGCGATCCGGCAATATCCTCACTTTCCGGATATTCGTCGACCAGATGAGCCCTATGTGGACGAGCGTTGTCGTCCATAAAAATGAAATCCGGGTCAACTGCACCCCTGTAAAGGCGAACATAGGGCTCTAAGATCCCATCCCTATACCTCACAACAGTCACAGAGCCTATGTCAAAGACATGAGGTCTCTGCGCCCATCCAGACCATTAAACCTCCGCTGCCATAGTGGTCTCTTTCTCGGATGTTGGAGGACAGGTAGCGGGTCCCTGGTTCTCTTCAGATGAACGTACGTCGAGAATCAGTGGTTAGACTGAACCGGGACTCATCAGTGAATAGAACGGTCCCCTACTGATCCCTCGTCCAAAGTCAATGTTCTCTGCACTATGCTAAACGGGCTCTCCTGTGCGCAAAAGTGAGCGGGACGCAAACAGCAGGTCTTCTTGTAAACAGACCTCTCTCATGTAGCTTTCTGGAAACAGTAACCCTTGAAACTCCTTCCTGTGGTCTCAGGAAGGTCACGAGAGAGCTGAGAAGCTGTTGCACTCCTGTTACGCCTCGCTGTAATGGACAAATATTGATCTTCATTGGCCGTCGTGGCTCTTAGATGACCTTGCCCAGACATTCTCTCTACGGATCCGGTATCCTTAAATAAGTTGGACACGACGCTGGGCGTTACATTCAAGTCTATTGCAATCTGCACTTGAGACTGTCCTGCTTCAAGTCTCCCGACGATTCGCCACCTCATTCCATCATCCAAACGTTGGTGGTTACTCATTTTAACAGTTTGCTTTTGAATTTCACCGAATGTTGCAAAAAAAACCACCACAAAATTCGCAGAGGCGTGTGAGTGAACGAAGAGCGGAAATTGCAATGTGCGCTTAGAAAGCCTGTTCCTCTAAATGCACCGCCCACACGCACGTGTACGCTTATATATTCAACACTAAAGATTTGCATCTTTGTTTGGAAGCATTAGTCTTACCTTTCGTTCAGTGCTTTTCGAGAAATTCGACAAAATATGTAAATTCTCTTAATTTTGAACACCAGTGTATAAACTGTACTGACAAGTCATCGGACACCTGGAGTAGAACTAAGCAGGGCATTTATTTTGGGGTCTGACTATAAATTTAAATTTCCAATTTCAGAGTCCTCATCCATATGAGTAACTAACTACTAATGAATAATATAGATTGAAATTTTAGGATGGAATGTCCTACAGAAATGTGCAATTGTTTTAAATAAATCAAAATCCAAACACTGAAGTAGCAGACATTGTACTTAGCTTAGAAAGACGTCTTTTTCAAAACGTAGAAACTACCAGAACAATAAATTTTGTGTTGTTTGTTTCGAAATTACATACGTTTCGCTTGTCTGACACCTTAGGTGATGGTCTATATATATATAATATATATTATATATATGTTATATATATATAATTTATATATATATATATATATATATATATATATATATATATAATTCAATATTATCAAAATCAAAACAGAGAGAAATTGAGGAATTTAAACTTAAAAATACCAAGGGGAAATTTCAAAAAAATGAAAATATAAAAATGTAAGATTGATCATTTATTATATATATAGATATACATACATATGTTATATACTGTTTTCATTCAGTGCGTCATAAAGTTCGCTTATGGCAAAATCAGAACATCGTGTTCTGAGGGTATCTTATCAATGATAGCCGCAAACGATAACCTTATCACTTTTATAACAAGGTTAATTGACAAGAGCAGTAATTGGTTTTCGTGATTTTGCTCTGATTTTGTTGATTGAAGAGTGTTAAAACATACGAAGTAAAGTATTAACTAATAAAAAGATATGGATACATATTGCAATTATATCCTATCCTAAGTGCCAATTCATTTTTTTGCAGTTTTCGTGAAAAAAATCGTCGATCGAAACTTAAAGCAAGGAAAAGTATTTCGGTTCACCGCATGGGCACTTAGACAAGCTGGTTTCTATTTGTGTTTCTACGATAAATTTTTTCCTATGTGAAGGATAATCAGTTCGGTGTTATACAAGGTAGGTAGTTAGGCATTTTAATTAAGGTCGCACTGGAGCAACACAACGGGCTATTGGCGACGGTCCGGGATCAAACCCGAAGCTAAGGACCCGAAAACACCACCACATAATTTTGAACCAAGGTCAGATGGCGAGGTCACACCTGAACTGGCACCCCACTCTCCAAACTTTCACAGCACGCCAACATGAGGACGTTTGAAACCGCGACTACGACAGACTTAACGTGTACCAGCTCCCGTGTAAACGGCGGTCTTGGTTGGATTCGAACTCGCAACCCTCTGGTTACTAATCCGCTACTCTTCCAACCAAGCTACTGCCCCCCCCTCGTCTCTTGCAAAAGTGATGTTATTGAAAGTTTATTTAACTCTAGAAAGAATTGTACTTAGAAACTCTGAAGGAGACAGTGTAGCCCATATTCCTATATCGCGCTGGGGGCTATGGTAGCCGTGTTGGAAGAGTAACGAACTAGCAACGGAGGATTGCGAGTTCGAACCTGACCAAAGACCGTCGTGTACAAAAGGGGCTGGTGCACGTTAAATCTGCCGTGGCATCAAATGCCCTCACTTTGGCGTGGCGTGGAAGTTTGGAGAGTGGGGTGCCAGCTCAGGTGTGACCTCGTCATCTGACCGTGGTTCTTTCCCTTCGGGGGTTGATCCCGGACTGTCGTCAATAGCCCGTTGTGTTCCTCCAGTTCGATGTTAATTAAATTACCTACCTACCTCCCAACCGGGCAGCCAGTCTTTGCAAGCTATTGAATAGAGCGATTCCCACGTTCCAAAGGGGTGACAAATTTCCACGTGGCGAGAGAGACAAAAGGGAATAACCCAGCACCACTTGTTCGAAGAAAAGAGCGTTGCTATATAACCACGGAAACGCTTCCTCAAAGAATGCGTAATGGAGTTTCCCCATCATTGCGTCTAAAGAGTCGAGTCACAAGCTCTCCAGACTAGTTCCGGGTTTCTGGGTATTTAGCATTTTAATAGCGATATGAATAATTCCTTTTCATGAAGAGGCAGACTATTGCTTCCGTCGTGTCGGGAAAAGCGAGGGTTGAATTCTGTATAGTTTCTTGGATACTACACGCAGCGAAACTAAAACTCGCGAGAGGTCGAAGGGAAATTTGTTTCGCCCTCAATACAAATTGAATTTAACCTTCTGAGGGGTTCACACGCATAATTCCATCTTGCAGTTTTCCCTCCTTGACTAATATTCTAAAATAGCAACATTATAATCTTTCCAAAGGATTTTGTTCTAAGAAAAAGAGCAATAGAATCATTTTAATGGATTCTGTTCCACAGAATGAGCCAATAGAATATTTCCAAAGGATTCTATTCTACAGAATGGGTCAACTGAATATTTCCAGAGGATGTATTCCACAGAATGGGCCAACAGAATATTTCCAAAGGATGTATTCTAAGTAAATGAGCATAGAATCTCTCCAAAGGATTATATTCCAAGGAAATCAACAATGAAATATTTCGCAGATTCTATTCCAAGGAAATGTCTAACAAAATCTTTCCAATGGATTCTAAGGTGGGTATTTAGGTAGGTAAATGAATTTACGTCGCTCTGGGGTAACACAGCGGGCTATTGGCGAAGGTCCGGGATGCATTCCGAGGACGTACTCCTTAATTTGAACCACTAGCCCAGTCAGTTATGGTTTAGAATCGGAAATAATTAGGGTAAAGCTGAATTTTACCCCATTGATAGACTACTACCAGAGGAGCATTTTTACAAAATCCCCCCAAAATCCCCCTGGAGCTTCCCATAAAGGTTCAAAATGCCAATATTTACGGAACAGACATCATTATCTCTGTTACTAATGATCGGATCAAGTTCAACTTTTTTTATTTTGTTTGTTATTAAATTGGCTACAATATCGGTTTTCTTCGTATTTACGTTAAACCTAATAGTTTTTTTTATACATTTAAGAAAATATGTGGAAAAAGTAGGTTTTTTACTTTGAAACTTTATTTTTTTGCTATATTTTTTATACGTCATATTGTGTCAAAACCCTTCCTATAAAAGTTATAGCCTACACTTTTTTGAATCTACTGATATACAGTTCAATTTATCTATGTGCGACGCGGCCGCCCAGTCATCGCGAGCAATATGACTTACTATACTAAGACTTGAATAGTTGATCGTGTAATTTGTGAATGTAGTAAATATAATGGGATTACATCTACTACAAAATGTAAAGTAGATGAATAGAATTATGGTTATTAAATCTACATCTTTAAATTGGGTTTACCGAGGAAATAACAATATGATATAAAACAGTATAAAATGATTTTTAATACAATTTCTAATGTTTATGCCAGTTTTGGTTCGGGGGGGTTTCCCCTAACCCTTTTCATTAAGGGCCATTCCATTATCCACCACCTATAAACCCACCGTGTCCTGGACTGGCAAACCGGCAGCTGTTTAGACACTATCACATAGCGATAAGTGCTTTACAGCATCACGGCCCAATCTCATAAGCTTGGTCACAATTTACCGAATTGTCACTTACAAATCCAGATTCCAAGGACACTGGTTCTTCTGAGAGTTTGGTGAACGGATTGTGTTGCTGTAGCCACGTGGTAAACTTTAGTAAGTCACAGAGATCTATTTGTTTTCTTGACTCTCGTAGTTCAACATGTTGCTCATTATATTGTATTGATGTTCCAAGAAAATCTTCAACGGCTTCGTGTACTTTGAGGAAGGGCCAAGGACCCATTTCGAAAGAGTGTTTCCGTTATGCCTCGCCATGGGTTTCATAGGACGTATGAGGCCTGACTCAATACACATATCAGTCCACGTTCCAGAGTGTGTCCTTTCGCCTGGCAGTAAAAAAACCCTTTTCCTTAAAGTAAACCAAATCTTACTCAGATAGTTTTGATTCAATTTTAGTCATCTGTTGAATGTACAATTGAGCGGACTTCGCATAGGGTAAGTGTCCGGCTGCATGGAAATAAGGAAGCATTTCAATGTTTGTGTTTAAATGCAAATCCCGATCTCCGGATCTTTCAGCGAAAATAAATCGCATTATGTGGTCAACGTACTTCAAAAGGTTCACCCACAGCTTAGTTTTTCGACTCAGAGATTTATAATGTTCTTCAAACAATCATTTACCTTCTGCAAAGCCTCAATTACTGAAGATTCAAGAACATCTTGCCCATTTCGTTTATTTCTTACCAGTTCATTGGAACATTTTTCTAAAAACTGCATGGAGACTTACATCGGGAAAATTTCCTCCATCACATTTATGATAGCACAAGCAGTTAAACTGTATACTCGAACGCACCTTGCATATGCACACCTTGCATCAATATATAACTTTTGACATATCACTACTGCTTTCTGCTGATGCTACGATTTCAATTATTTCAAGGTCAATGTAGGGTGTAGGAGGGTGTAATAGGGATGAATCAGCGAGATAGTTTTTGTGGTAATAAAAACGATGTTGCCTACTTTGTCATGCTATGACTAGGCAGCCGCGTCGCACGCCGAACCTTCTTGCTTTCTCTCCCTCCTCAGCGTTAGCATCGCACATAAATAAAGAAAACTGTATATCAGTAGATTCAAAAAGTATAGACTATAACTTTTATAGGAAGGGTTTTTACATAATATGACATATAAAAAAATATAGCGCAAAAATCATGTTTTAAAGTAAAAAACCTACTTTTTCCACATATTTTCTTAAATTTATAAAAACTATTAGGTTTAACGTAAATATGAAGAGAACCGATATTGTAGCCCATTTAATAACAAACAAAACAAGAAAAGTTGAACTTGATCCGATCATTAGTAACAGAGATAATGGCTGTACCGTAAATATTGGCATTTTGAACCTTTGAGGGGGGCTGGGGGATTTTGGGGGACTTTTGTGAAAATGCTCTTCTGGTATTGGTCTATCAATAGGGTAAAATTAGCTTTACATTAATTATTTCCGAAGTTTGATGTTTTGGGATCTTTATTGACTGGACTACACGGTCAGATGACGAGAACACCTGAGCTGGCACCCCACTCTCCAAACTTCCACACCAAATCAATGTATGGACATTTGAGACCACGACAGATTTAACATGCACCAGCCCCCGTGTACACAGCGGTCTTTGGTTAGATCGAGTTTCGAACTCGCATCCCTCTGGTTGCTAATCCTCTATTCCATCAACCAAGTTATACGCAGTCTCCAAATAGCGGAACTGAGCAGGTTATGAGATAGACTGAGGCTATAATAGCATAGCAGCAATGATTGGTTGGACCATCCGCCCTTGTACACGATGATCTTTGGTTGGATTCGAACTCGTAACCCTCCCGTTGCTAATCCGTAACTCTTCCAACAGGGCTACCGCATCCCTTAGTTTCCGTGAAAGAGCAACTCGGCAGCTTTTGATTGACGCTGAAACGACTATTGAATTTGTCTTGCTTTCTTTTACCAAAGACCGTGGTGTACAAATGGGGCTGGTGCACGTTAAATCTGTCCTGGCCTCGAATGTCATCACGTTGGCGTGGTGTGGAAGTTTGAAGAGTGGGGTGCCAGCTCAGTTGGGACATCGTCATCTGACCGTGGCTCAAAATTACGTGTTGTCCTCGGGTCTTTCCCTTCGAGTTTGATCCCGGACAGTCGCCAATACCCCGTCGTGTTGCTCCAGTGCGACGTTAATTAAAATACCTACCTACCTACAAAAGTTACGCACGCGATGCTAATTCTGAGCTTCGAAATGCGTGCTTCAATTTGATTGAGTTTAACTCAATGTGTTTGTAGAAGGGAATATGCAAATATGAGTGCCCAATCAGAATTTACTCTTCAGAAATATGCAAATTATTCATTGGTTGATGTGGGGCGGCTTGAAACAGGACAGTCTATTAAGGACGTCTCTATTTTCTATGGAGTTGACCACTCTGATTTCTCGTCTATGCAAACAATTTCAAACCAATGGGTCTCTGGTATGTAATATAAATATTTTCCTCGGCGCCTTCTATAAGCCATCCATACATCTATTTTATCTTGGGAATCGAGCAGGCATCTCTATAAGCCTATTGCACGCTCGGTTCCCTACTCGTACTAGAACCTGCTTCCTACTCGCAGGTCCGACATTTTAAATCTTATTCCTGTACCCTTGGTTCTTGGAATAGAACCTGCCTCTTATATTCTATAGGCCGAAATAAGATTCTTGTCTACTATTGTCGGAATTGGCACAGGTTTAGTTGTGTCTGCCTGATGAAGATTAAGCCGGATTCGAGCATAGGTGCATGTGCACTGACTATGCTTTTTACACGTGTTATATGTTTTAAAGGTATTGTACCTTTATTTTTATGTACTTTTTGGTTGTTTCTGCTCCCTGTAAACTTTGTTTTGTTTAAATAAACGCTGCTCCGGGGTTGGGTCCGTTGGACCCCTTTCGTGTTGTGGTGGAAGTCCTCACCTCCGGGCCACACATAACGCTCTAAACCTAACGGTGAGTGGGCCCGGAGAGTGTTTCCAAACCAATGGGTCTAAGCGTTTTTTAGGCGAGCTGGAAGGCGGTGGGTCTGAAAAAAAAACAGTGGGTCAGTTGTCCGGAGACTTGTTCCCGGTTGTCCAAGGGTTACCACACCCTCTGATGATAAGTATGTGTCGTTATTGGCTAAGCGCAATCCACTTCAACTCCAAGGCAATGGTTACTACAATTTGAAAAGTTAATATCTGCCACTACTGTACGGCGAAGGTTATATATGGGAGGACAATATGCCCGGGTACAGCGAGGTTGTGTCCCTTTAAGCGTCAAAGCCAGAATAACACGGTTGAAGTGGTGACGCGAGCATGCGAATTGGAAAGCAGCGGAATGGTCCAACGTAGTCTTCACGGATGAGTCACGATTTGCCCTGGATTCAGACAATAGGCGTGTGAGGATCTGAAGAGCACAAGGAACAGGCCCAGTATTCTTCTTTCTTATCCCAATATAAAAAAAGTTACACTTCCTCATTTAGTCTGTGCATAAAAAGTTTTTGGGCATTGGCAGATGGGTCCTTAAAAATGTCTTTATGTGTAGCTCCAATGCAATTCAGCATATGATGGAGAGGCTGGTAATAAGCCGTACAGGTGGGAAAGGATTTCTGGCCATCAATGAATATCATCTTTTTCAAATGGCCAGATGGGAGCCTGGCAAGTATAGAGAAAGTTTTCCGGGGCAAATTGAAGGCAAGCAGCTCTCCTGCTGTTGCACTGAGGTACCAGTGATGAAAGGGTACTGGAGATGATCTGCGCAATTTCTTTTTAGATACGGAGACAGGTGATCGTCCGCTGAGAGCAGGACGGTACTTTCTCTTGGGCCAGGTTGTCTATTTGCTCCAGCTTTTGCCGATAAGTCAGCTCTCATTGCCCGGAATCCCAACATGTGATGGGATCCATTGAAAATAGTAATATCATTGAATACCAAGCCTTTTGTGGTGCCAATATAATGGTGGGGCTGGATTTTTTTTAGCCACCGCACCGACATCTTCACCAGAGATACTGTGAAGGCTGAAAGGTGTCCGGATGAAGTCCTTGGTCCCATTGTGAGACTGTACGCTGCAGCAGTTGGTCCGACATTTCTTCTCGTGGAAGATAATGCACGTCCAAGAGCAAACTTGGATGAGTACTTTGAGAGTGAAAGCATTGCTCGCATGGAATGGCCACCCTATTCACCCGACTTCGACCCCATCGAAAATCTTTGGGATGGCCTTGGACGTGTAAACTTCCAATTACTCCCGTAAATCCAATAGGTAGTTAATTAACGTCGTACTGGAGCAACAAACGGACTATTGGCGACGGTCCGGGATCACACCCGAGGGGAATGTTCCGAGAGCAACACCTCGTAATTTTGAGCCACGGTCAGATGACGAGGTCAACACCTGAGCTGTCACTCCACTCTCCAAACTTCCACACCTCACCAACGTAAGGACATTTGAGGACAACAGATTTTCCATGCTGGTCAACAACATGAAAGGTGTATGACTTGTTAAAGGAGAGATGAATGGATATATTATATAAATTGATGATTAAACAACATGATATATATATATATACATATATATATATATATATATATATATATATATATATATATATATATATATATATATATATATATATATATATATATATATATATATATATATAAAATAAGTAAAACTACCCTAAGAATAGGGTCCATCTAAAGGGTCAATATTATTGTTGTTATTTTGCTCCATTTTTGTTCTTGTTATTATTTGCATTTTGTTTTTGTTTTTATTTGGTTTCTCCTTTTTGATTTGTGGTGATGGTCTATATATATATATATATATATATAATATAAAATATATGAGGTAGGTATTTAATTAACGTCGCACTGGAGCAACACAACGAACTATTGGTCCGGGGAAACCCGAAGGGAAAGACCGAGGACAACACCCCGTAATTTTGAACCCCGGTCAGATGACGATCCGAAGATCTGGAAACTTCTCTATTAGAGGAATGACAGTTATTGCCCTTTGATGAGCTTGACCACCTAATTGAAGGTATGGAATGTAGCTGCGGAATTTGCATGAAGGTCAAAGGTGGTCACATCCCATACTAAGATACGATTCGTTTGTACAGCTTACAAAATTCTCTTTTGAATGTACGAAATCTGTTGTACATATTAAATCATTAAACATACGCCTAAATATATTTTACTACTATTTTTAGTCATGAATCCAAACCGAATGCCTACCTTCATGTGAAATTTTGACTCAATGAATAACTTTTTCAGTTATAACGAATTTACTGTCACGAGCTTCACTTTTGGAGGACAGTTTTCTATGCGTTAAAGAGACGTAATTCAAGTAAAACCTTGCGGCCGCACTCCGATAAAACTTACCCGATTTTTCTTGATTCAGTCGATGGTATACAATTTTTTTCCGCAAAGGGTTCACGACAAAACTTGGAGACAGCCACTAATATCACGGTAGAATTATTTGTGCGTTTCTATTCTTCCTCTCCGAAAGGATTTTCTTGAAATTCGTGCAAGAATTCAGCCTCGCACAAAAGCAGTTTCTTCACTTTTCTCTCGCAAATGCAGTTACTATGCATGGTAATGTGGAATATCGGAAATTCTACGAAATGGCAGAAAGAAACGGTTAGTAAATTAGAAATTCTAATTCATCCCGCCATATTCCGTGTACCTAGTGGTCAATTATGGCCTTTGCTTAGGTTTTTTTCCCCTGCCGTTTCACAAAACTCTCTGAACTTGCAATGACATAGCCATCCCGTGCTTTTCTTCCCGTTATATGCGCATAATTTGACGACAGGTTTTATTTCTCCGTCTAAAACAATGGGAAACGAAGAGAAATTCTGCCCTGTTTTGCAGATTTATTCTCCGTATCTGAATGAGCCACGTGTAGTGCTAGTCATGGGGAGATGTTAAGAAATGTGTTATACAAATGTCGCGAAACCTCCTGATGGTTGCCTCGACGAGGTATCTCATCATTAATAGAAAACTGACCAGATATTTATGGACGAGAAATCTCGTCACTAGAAATAAAACTGACCAGATCGTTATGGACGAGAAATCTCGTCACTAGAAAAAAACTGACCAGATCTTTATGGACCAGAAATCTCGTCACTAGAAAAAAACTGACCAGATCTTTATGGACGAGAAATCTCGTCACTAGAAAAACTGACCAGATCTTTATGGACGAGAAATCTCGTCACTAGAAAAAAAACTGATCATGTTTTCATTCTAAGGAAATGACCAATAGAATCCTTCCAAAGGATTTTATTCTAAGGAAAGACACAATAGAATCCTTCCAAAGGATTTTATTCTAATGAAAGAACCAATAAAACTGTTCCAAAGGATTCTATTCTAAGGAAAGAACCAATAGAATCTTTCTAAAGCTTCAAAGAATCCATGGGTTCTTGCAACTAATAGATGTGGCCATTTAGCTATTAGGTGTGTTAGGGATATAAGCAATACTTTACTACCTCGAAAATCTCGTGACGTTCAGATGTTTAAACCTCATGGTGGTTGTCACTCTGGGCTACCGCGGCCCCGTAGCCCGGTTGGAAAAGTAACGGATTAGCAATCGGAGGGTTTCGAGTTCGAATCCAGCCAAAGACCGCCGTGTACGAAGGGGGCTGCTGCACGTTAAATCGGTTCGTGGCCTCAAATGTCCTGACGTTTGCATGGTGTGGAAATCTTGAGAGTGGGGTTGTAGCTCAGGCATTGACCTCGTCATCTGACCGTGGTTCTAAACGACGAGGTATTGTCCTCGGATCCCTCCGTTCGGAGTTGATCCCGGACTGTCGCCAATAGCCCGTCGTGTTGCTCCAATGCGACATTGTGAACCAATCATTAGCATTTGGTTACATCGTACTTGCGGAATAAAATTACAGCATTCATACATTTTCAACTTTAAACAATCGCACCATTTAAATTAAATATTTACCTATACAGCGTATATATAAATATATACAGCTTTAAGCATTAACAAAGCGAGCTGGAAACTGGTCATACACCGTATGGTTTCGATTCCTCGCAAAATTCTAATGTTATACTAAAGTCTTGTTTGGGGGGTTTTATGGCACAAGGGAACAGGAATAAACTTTTTGAGTTAAGCATTAACAAAGCCTTATCAATTTTTACTTTACAGACGCATAAGGGTCATTCTATGCAAAATTAGCAAATTAACTGTGGCTGACATATCACCGATTTTAATGAAAATTAGTTTTTAAATAGGTCGTGTAGTAATGAGCAACTGCAAATATTAGGTTTCAGAAATCTATATTTTGTTAAATTTTTAGTTAAAGTTCAAGGTCTCACAAATTAAGATTTTTTAGTACTCAAGTGGCCTGCTTGCGACCCTATATTTCAGTAAGTTACTGACTCAAATTTACAATTTTTAGTTACAATTCATCAGAAAAAGGTCTCTTAGAAGACAGAACATAATTTAATTTTTCTGACGACTTTTGTGAATTTTTGCAATCTTCGAATTTACAATGGCCACTTTTGGAAGTTTAGAACCCTTCCACATAGCTGATCCATCAGCTTGGGATTCTTACCATGACCTTTTGGAATGCTTTCTACAAACTAACGATGTAACTGATGTTCAGAAGAAGCGTGTGCATTTTTGAGTTTGTGGGGCCAAGATGTAAGCATTTATCCGCTCTCTTGCGTCGCCCGAAAGTCCTAATGCTAAGCCTTACGAGAGCTGATAGAACTCTGTAAATCACACTTTGTACCCAGGCCATCCGAAATATTCCAAAGGTTCTTGTTCTATCGAAGGAACCAGCATCGAGAGAAAGTATCGCTGCATTTATCGTAGAATTACGGAAGCTGTCACACAGAACACTGCAACTTTGGAATATTGTTAAATGTTATGCCCGAGACAGACTGGTGTGTGGCTTGAAAGATGAGGCTCTTCAACGAAGCTTGCTGGCTGAAACATATCTCAGCTTCGCACAAGCTCAAGAAAGGCGCTTGCTGCTGAAACTGCCAATCTTCATGAGAGGGAGATAAGAGGATCTGTCATGCCTCTTCAAAAGTAACATCGTAAGCAGCACTTTAAAGCCGACAAAGGTGAACACCAGCAACAAAAATGTTCCGGTTGTTGGGCAAATCACCCATGAACTCAATGTCACTTTAAAGATGCAGTGTTACCTTTGTAAAAAGAAAGGTCATATTCAGAAAGTATGAGGAGTGAAACTCCTCCAATAAAACCTTTCGTGGTTAGAATAAGGACACACATACTATAGAAACTGAGGAGTTGGATGATTTTCATTTGAACCATGTTTATATTAATACTATAGAAAGCTCAAACATGAAAACAAGTCTTCATAAATGGCTCACCGTGCACCATGGAGGTGGATTCTGGAGCCATGATATCCATCATTGATAAAGGCACATTTGATAACCTATATCCTCGCAGTTCTCCATCTCTTACAAAGTTTCCATTTGTCGTGAAAGTCTGCATACTACTCAAGAACAATGAACCCAACTGAACGTCGGTATACACAAATTGAGAGGCTCTTGCCGTCATTCAAGGTGTTAAGAAATTCTACAATTATCCCCCTCTATGGTCACAAGTTTGAAATTCGTACTGGCCATAAACCACTATTGGGATTGTTGGCTTGTGATAAACTTACACCATCTGTTATCACCAAGGATGCAGCGTTGGTCCTTAAGTCCCTACGATTACAATCTTGTGTACAAGCCAAGAAAGTCAATTTCTAAGGCAGACGGACTTAGTCGCTTGCCGCACCCGCAGAGTGTAAAGGATAACCCATCACCCATGGAAATCTTACTATTGGAAGCATTGCACAAACCACCTCTTCAAGCCATCGTCCCCAATGACTGCACAAGATCCTGCTCTATCACGAGTGCTCAATTGGGTATGGAGGGGATGGTCAACAGAGAAGCTAAGGGAAGACTGCTCCATTCCAGACAACTTGAACTTTCGGCTCATAAGGGTTTACTCAGGGGATGCAGAGTTGTGTTACCTAAGCTCAAGATCAAATGCTGGCTACTCTTCATAATTCTCATCAAGGAATTGTGCGCACCAAAGCAGTTATGTATGGTGGCCAGGGCAGATTGAAGACACTGAATGCTTGTGATATTTGTCAAGACTAGATATGCACCTCCTAAAACATCCATAACATGGGAATAGACAAAGAAACCTTGGTCAAGACTGCACATTGATCATGCTGGCCCTTTCCAAGGAGCATTGCTTCTGATTGTTGATCCATACTCTAAATCAGGGGTCTCCAAACTACGGCCCGCGGACCAGACCCGGCCCGCGAAGGGTCATTGTCCGGCTCGCGGAAACAAGGTCGATGCAGCATGCAAATTTTCATAAAATCGTAGATCGTAAAAATAATTCAAATGCAATAGAGCCGCGGTAATTCGAGTCTCGGTAGGTTCGAAGTTCCGTGTAATTCGAGTCGGTTTTATGGAAAATAAACTATTACAAAATATTAATAAATGATTTTCGTTACTGAGCGCCTTCAATTTAATAACGCTTTCCGCTTCTCATTAGTGTTTGCCTTGCGTTCTTTACTAGGGTAAAGGAAACCCTTTCTAAACTTCAATTAAATCTAAAAAACTAAAAGACGTTACCACAGATGGAGGTAAAAGTATGTGTGGCTGTAAAACAGGATTAGTAGGGCATGTATGCAATGCTATTCAAAACGCTGGAGGTGAGAAACCAATGGTTTTTCATTGCATTATCCATCAATAATCCTTGTATGGGAAAAACATGAATGTGTCGGAAGTAATGCAGGTCGTTAAGACAGTAAATTACATCCAATTCCACTCTCTTAAACACCGCAGTTTAAGAATTTTCTTTCGGATATTGAAAGTCAGTATTCAGATGTCCTATATCATTGTGAGGTACGTTGGCTAAGCAGAGGAAAGGTGCTCAAAAGTTTTTTGAGCTGCGCCAAGCTATTGGCATTTTCATGATTGAACAACGTAAGCCTGTAGAAAGCTTTCAGATCAGTAGCTGTGGAAGCTTGCATTTGCTGCTATTACCACTCATCTTAATTTTTTAATTCGAAACTTCAAGGCGAAAAGTCCTTTGTAAACGCCTTGTTCCAACATGTGAAAGTTTTTAGAAGAAAACTTGCTCATTTTGAAAAGTAATTGGGAAAGATAATTTTGGACCACTTCGAAACTTGCAAGAAGTTTGCTAGTGAAACTTGTGTGCTTTGCCCATCACCTTATACAGTACAAACTATCACAAAACTACGTGAGGAATTTAAAAACCGCTTCGAGGGACTTTGATCATGCAGTTACAGCAGAAAAGATCAAGCTATTTCAAAATCCATTCCAATGTGAAATCGAAAATGCACAAACAGAACTTCAACTTGAATTGATTGAACTTATGTCAAATGAATACTTGAAAGAATATTTCAAGGAGTGTTACAAGAATGCGAACCTTCTTTCATCTTACAGGTGATTGATTATATTTAGTTTATTTTTAATTTTAAAACACAGTAAACTGAGTTTCTTTCATTGCAGGTTATTGGGTGATTTCAAAGAAATAAAAAACTTTGAAAGATCAGTGTTTGGATCGACCTATATCTGCGAAGACATTAAAAAAAAACGACCTTTGTAAAATCAAAGTACAGGGCTAACTTGTCAGACGAACACTTGAAATCCATTCTAGTGATTGGATCATCGAAATTTAACCCAAAATGGAGACATGCCAGAAGCAACTTCACACGTACATAAGCCAAAGAATGATACAAAGGAATAATGTTGAATGTTATTTTTTCCTTAGGTCAACTTATATGTACATTTACATTATTTGGAATAAATTTGATTTGTTTGGATAAATCTACATTTTTATTTAAACACCTATTTTATTAACTAGTTTATTTCGTAGGCTTTAAAAAATTGACCTTGACCCAATGTCCATCACCCCCCCCCACACACACACACACCTGTGTATATATATTTATTTGTGTATCCTTAAAATGCCCGAAACTTCCAAAATATTTCATTTTGAACAAAACATTTTGGGTATCGTTATTTATTTATAAACTAAACCCCTGTACCAAATTTCATGAAAATCCGTCACATCACCATACGGCCACAGGTTTTCCCGATTTTTGCTCATTTCACATGGAATGACCCATAAATGAATATTAGTGCTTTTCCGCCTTTACACTTGGTCTGGAAGGGTTTAGTTAAAAAGTGAGTGGTAGTAACATTCTTCTCAAATATATTTAACGTCTTTTCTCTAGTTTATTTTGGCCTGATATATGGTGGACCTTTTAGTTCCACCAAAATAAACTAGTTTTATCTCATCTTGTTTTTATCGTCTTGAGTAATTTTTGAAGGCTTTGTAAAACAGTGCACAACCCTTGTCTACTAAAAAGTATTCCATGGTAGAGTTGGGTTACACTGCTATATACACTATTGTATCGTTAGTTAATTTTTGTAGTGGTAGCTAAGTCCGCCACAGCTTTACACAATATTGACCACTATTTTGTGGTTAAGTTTTTATCTTTTACTCTGCAATTTCAAATCTGTCATTTAAGGCAACTCACATGCTTATTGTTTGGCTTCGTAAGTTTTGCATTCGATAACTGCACGGCTTTTAGAAGCAAATCTGACTAAGAAAAACAGCAACTGAAACAGTGTGTTAATCTTTTATTTACACAAGTGTATGTTTAACATCCTACAATGGAGCTTGACATCCATAACGTATCATACATTAGTTTATGGAAATGAGGTTTTTCTGAAGTAACAACACATTAAATTCATGATATTTTTATTTGCAAATTGAAGGATGAATAACTGAAATTAAACACATTTGATATTTGCAGGATATGCTTCCACCTCCATGATTTAGAAACATCTATACACCTAAATTAGTATAACAATTAGATTTTTTATACGGTAACTAGTCTACATATATTTTTTGCTCTTTCCTAGATATATATCACCTAACTTTCAACTATTATACTCCAAGGACAGTTCAACATTTTTTTCAGAAAATTAAACACTTGTGTTAACATATTACAATGCATTGATAGTTTACACACATTTTATATACCATTTTTGAAAAACATCATAGACAATTTCTATACATATATAAATTTATTATAAAGTAAGGTTCTCATTTGAAAACAGGCTTAAGCAAATATCTATAATTTAGCACACAAAAATTTAAAAATAAAACATAACAGATATAATCCATATACATCTGTTTTAAAATAAACAGAAATTATACAAACATGGAATGTTTACACTTAAAAACATCATAATACTTGTTAGGCATGATTTCACATAACACTCAATTTAAAATTCCAGATAAATCTATAAAATTAACAAACAGTTTTGATAAAACACTCAACCATATGTTGAATTCATTTTCACAACTTGACTTTGGAGGAAGGAAAATAAATATATCATATATACATCATAAATCTATAACAACCTTCTAAATTTAACAAAAAACTGCATAACAAATGTCTTTGGCAATGATGGCCGAAATATGAAGAAAGAATGGTGAATGTTATCTGGGGCAATTATTTTTATATAAAAATTAAATAATTTTCACTATTAATTTTACAATTATGCTGAATCTAGAAAAGCTACAATAACCACTCCGTTTTATTTAAAAAACATGGCCTTATAAAAAGGGAGAAAATCTGCAGTTTTATACAAAGTGAAAGAAAGTGCATAGGTGAAACAGTTTGTGTAACAAGGTTTTAGTAAAAGCTTTAAATAATACAAAAACCTATGCACAAATAAATTTAGCCCAAACACTTCGAGCAATTAACAGAGAAGACAGAATATGTAACATTAAGCTAAATCGATGACAAATGTATGCAGAAGGGGAATATCAAGGACTATGCAATGTAAATACAAATTGAAACAATATGCAGATTTTTACCAATTAGTCTAACACCACTTCAGAAAAAAATATTTCCATTCACATTTTCTATTACATGCATATAACTTAAGGACACACACTCTGAACATTTTGAATGTGCAAAGACACTCTTTACCTTAATTTTAAGCCACATTACAACATCACATACAATATACTGGGGTAGAAAGAAATCTGAGGTAATTTCACAAGGGCAGAAAAAGAATCAAACAGCACGAAAGGCTAACAGATTTACATCAGCTGTGCATGGATGCCAATCTTGAATATCAAATAAATTTACACGACTAAAGATTTTAGTAACCATTGAAGGATATGAAACAAATTACACTTGCAATAGAAAACTGCAGAGATGTACAAAAATCTCACGCAAATGATTTATAGTCTGAACGGGAAAGGAAAAATTTACTCCAAGTAGAACAGAAAATTCAATGGTAGATACTTCCAAAGATATGGCATCCTTGCAAATTTATTTCTTATAAGGGATACAGGATGAAAGGATTTACACATTAACAAAGGATATATTCTCATCTGAAACTCATGTGCAGTCAATATAAATAACCACTGTTTGGCTAAAGAATCTGCCCATGTAACTTTAGTCCACAGATTAAAGCTTGGTAGTAAGTATAAGGGCAACAATAAGACCATACAACCCGAGTACTTCAGCGAAAATGAGGATAAGGATCATGCCCACGAAAAGTCTTGGCTGTTGAGCTGTTCCTCTCACACCAGCATCACCAACAATACCAATAGCAAATCCAGCAGCAAGGCCCGAGAGGCCGACAGAGAGACCGGCTCCAAAATGAAGAAATCCACTGAGAAAATATCAAAATTAAAACATTTCACACCAAGAAACGAAAACATTATTTTAAACGAAACAAAAGTTAGTACAAAGACATCAGTTTGTTCAAAATTAGTTAAGAGCTTTGTTTAAGGGATTATACCTAGTTGTAACTTTCAAAAAGTAGCATTTTCCGGTTGTACATTATCTTGAAAATATTCAGTTAAAAGTTTAAGTCGATCAATATTCTCGAAGTTACACGCACTTTCGTGCAGATGTCTCCGAACGCTTGACAGCTGATTTTAAAACTTAAAACGCGTTTTTCTCAAAACCATGTTTTCAAAGTCGGTGATCAAAATATCTTGAGAACCGCTGAACCAATCGTTCCAAAATTTTTATTGCCTTTTCTTGCCATAATTTACTGGTCTTTAATTGTTCGATTTTTTCCCCGATCAATATTATGGATTTTATTTGCGAAGAAGTGCAATTTTTTTCCATAAAAATCGAAACTATTTTCTGACAGTCGCCATTTCGTGAAAAATTAAAATTTAACTTATTCGTTCGATTAAGTACTAAAACAACTTATAAACTGAAACTTTTGTTTTTTATCCAGTTCGGAGATATCCGCAAAACGCCCTTTTTAAAAGACCCTCTCGGAGATCGGCTGTAACTAGTGTAAAAGTCGATATTTTTTATTAAAAAAATATGTGGTAACATCTTCAATATATGCTATTTCAAATTTTAAAAATTAATTTAAATGTATACATATGCGTCTTTACAAAAAATTCGTGAAAAATCGTGGTTTTTTGCCTTGCATTGTCACAACTTGGAAATGATTTAAATGTACTTAAAACTTAAAGTTGTGAAACTTGTAAGTTAAATGCTGCAAAGGGAAAGTTCGAAAAGAAAATGTCTTTTTTATTTAAGTCCATTTTAAAACAAAGAGGTTCCTTAAATATAGAAATCAGGAATAAATCATCAGCGAAACTTAACACACGACTTTTATAAGGGAAACCAGCATTAGAATTTCTTTGAAAGTTCATTTTCTGAAGGTAAATCATTTTCCAACCACTAAAAGAATTTTAAAATAAATATTTAAGGTAGGTTGGTATTTTAATTAAAGTCACACTGGAGCAACACAACGGACTAAATATTTAACGTTTTCATAATTTGAATTATAATATTTTGAACACTTTATAAATCAAAAGTATTTCCATCTATATATAATATTGAGATATGGGCAAAATACAGCCCAAGTATTCTATCTGATGCCAAGGACCAGAGGTAACACTCTTGCAGGTTTAATCAATAAACAAAAAATACTTTTTCACCAAGTAATCAGTACTTTTTAATTAAATAAAATCTTATTAGCATGTAAACTATCCCCCTCTGAATTTTCTTTGATTTTGAAATTTCATCATGGGCTATCATATTTTAGTTTTTATTATTCTAAAATTAAATCCAAGTGCAGTTCAATGTAGTCAACAAATTATTTTGATAAATAATTTAGCATTCGAAACAATAGCTAGCTGGTTTCTCAAAGCTAAGCTGATAAGGCCGGAAATATAGTGCTCGTCTTAAGCATACAATAAAACCAGTTACATATATTACAGGATATAGTTGATTTAATTTTCACATAGTAAATTTAGCAATTTCATTTGTGGGGAAAAATACCACTAATCTTTAAATTTCAATAACTATAAAGATAATAAAATTGTACGTACTTATATAACTTGTAACCGTCTGTAGAAGATTTAATGTTATTTGCTATTAAAACAGCAACTACTAGTCCATAAATAGCGATAATACCAGCCATAACAACTGGAATAATTGACTTCATAATCAACTCAGGCCTCATTATGGACATAGCTGATATGCCAGTTCCAGACTTAGCTGTTCCATAAGCAGCTCCAAGAGCTGAAAGAAACACATAAAATTTTAAGGGGTACAATTACATACTGAATATATACAAGGTATTACAGATATTCACATACAACTATTGCAAGAATGAACCATTGTACAATTATGTTACATACCATGGTACAAATAAAATTTACATTTCAATTACTATTTGGTACAGCTGTATTATACGCCTCGTTTGGTGGCAACGCTCTTAGCGCACTTTTGTCGCCAAGGAAAGAATATTTCGAAAAAATCGTTTTTAAACGGAAAATAATACGCTTTAGCGAAAAGTAATTAACAGGAAAAAATACAACTTGAAAACATGCTTTTTTTTAATCGGAAAAAGATGGGTTGCCTTCCGCTGCCATAACTCGCTGCTAAAAGTGCGCCAAAAAACGCGCCAAGAACGTTGCCACCAAACGAGGTGTATGATACAGCTGTACCTACTATTTCTATTTTTAATGATTCAGAAATTAAACAGCAGCAAACTAAACCTTTTAGGACTTCCTTCCAAAATACTTCGGTAGTACCCGGAGGTCTACAAGGGCGGTGACTCCGAACGCCAATGTCGGAAGGCGAATTTCAAAAACTATTTGATAGTGAGTTTCCTCGGGAAAAGTCTTATAACTTTAAACACAATTTTGCCCAAGTAAAGGATGCATTTTCAAATGCTGTCATGCACACTGCCACAGAACTTGTGAGAAATAGTATTAATAGCATATTTCTTTTAAATAGTAGCAAATAAAGTCTCTTAAACCTATTCCAGCAGCAATTTTAGTAGCTCAGATACAAAATGAATCGGCTAAAGTACAAAATGTACAAAACAGACGTTGGAGATCTCCCCCGCCAAGAAATTTAAATTTTAAAATTAAACAAATATTTTCTTAAGGTTATCATGACAATCTAGCAATCAGATTCCGATGATTTTCCGATTTTCTTTCGTGGTTGCCACCAAAAATCCGAAAAATATTTCTTCCGTCGATTAAAAAGGACTAAATTTTCGTTGATCTTTGATGAATTTCAAAAAAAATCGACAAACTTTCGAAATCGCCAAAATTTTGAAAACAGGAGCTTTTGAAACGATTTTGTGAACGTATACACTATAAGATTTTTAAATTTTGACTTTGAAAATCCAATTTTTTAACAATAGGTCATTGGTTTGTACATAAACTCATTTCAATTTGAAAAATTCAGATTAATCTAATCCTTAATTACCTAATTTAGATGTAAGTAGCTAATTAGCATGATTTTTGAACAGCGATATCAAATTCTAATTTGTTCAGAGAGACAATTCCTATTGGAAATTATTTCTAATATTCTTCATGTTTTTTGACCCTCAATCAAGTAGCTAGGGAGAAAAGGTTTTTATACAATTTTTTTCACCGAGGAAATCTAAAAAAAATCTAGATTTTTTCAGAAATTTTGACCCTTTAAAAATCAACTAAAAATTCATTTCTTAGCCAATAACTTTGACTGAGTCAAAACATCCACTGTATTATATGGATTATAATGATACAAAAATAATTATAATCGATCACTTTATTGTTGAATTATCACTGTTTGAATAAAGCATCTATTTCTGAACTGCGTTTTTGCAATACAAGTTTAAAGTTTTGGAAACATGTTCGTACTGGTGACAGTACCAAACGTAAAACCCTTGTAACTAGAAAAGTATTTCTAATATTTACAAGATCTTGGTGTCATCTGAAAGCTAAGAAATTGGGAAATACTTTGAAGCAATAAAAACAAAATCAATATTCTGGAAAATTTTCGTGATTCCATACACCTTAAGATACCCCTAGTCGCCAAGCAGTTGCCAAACAGCAGCAAAACGTCGCCTTTCGCGGCCTTGTGTACTCTATCTTTAGAATACAACCTTTTAAGAGTCAATCCCTCCATTCCTGTAACCTTATTACTATTCGAAGAAAAGAGGAGAAACAAAGCAACTTTTCTCAAAACCGTCTCATTTTCTTCTCAAAAACGCCTGGAAAGTACAAAATAAGACAGGGGGAGCATTTCTTACTTCATCCAGGAGACCCCATTAACTCCTTGGGGTTAAGTGGGTTATAAACTGTCCCACCTTTGCCTAGCTTTCTATGCATGGTGGGATATTTTTTAACCCACCTCAAAAAGTTGAAATTACTCAGTTATACACTTTAATATTTTATTTAAAGTTTTTCATTGAGTTGGTAATGCTATGAACTAACGCTAAATGTATAAATAACTGAAAACAAAATTTACACATGTCAAAACGCATTAGTAAGTTGTAGACACTGTTGTGATTAAAGTTGGCGAATTGTGTGGTGCAGTGAAATTTTGTCTTTCATAACGGCAAATGGTTTTTTTCGTAAAAATTTATTATTAGTGAATAAATCGTTTTATAAAAAACATGTTATTTGATGTTTTATACTAATTTTGAAGCTGAATAAGTGAACAATTGTGTGCAATTTGAGTTTTTTCTCTTTAAAATCGTGTGCCTCAGAGTTAACAAAGCTCGGCCTTTGGAAAATTTTTGTGCATAGTCGATAAAATAAATCGAAATCAAGAGTTAATACGTGAACAATTTATTAACAAATTAATGACACTGATTAGAATATATTAATCAAATTATTTAAATGTTTTATCATTTTAATGTGCAAATTCTGTTTTGAACAGAGGGTGGCATCAAGCCCATTTTCCCCTGGTCTCAAAAAGTCTAGCTTCGCCTCTGGTAGAACCATTAATTCGGGAAAGTTTCCATTAACAAGAAAATATTAACAATCTTGGCACCATTGGGCTAATCTTACTTGTTAAGCTGTTCCCAACAATGGAAGTGGAACAATTTAAGATGGTTTGGAGACTATTTAATTCTCATTGATGCTGTAGTGTGCCAGAACCCCTACTCCTGTAACTAAAGATAAGCATTAGGAGCACCAAAGTAACACGATGCTCTACAATTTATAAATATCTTGTTTCTTTAATGAGCAACAGGATATCCATCCTTCAAGCAAAAGAAAAATTGGGCGCTTTGTGAGGCTACATTTCACAAATCGCAAAATTAATTTTAATTGAGTACTGTAAAGAAACTTTCACGAGTGCTGTTTAAGTCTCATGGACCCAGTTCAAAAACATCAATTTTTAGTTAACCTAAAATATTATGCCATCGATTTTCGATGAGTTGACTTCAGACAAGTATCATTGACACCGGTTTTTTTTAAGTGCAGGCGAAATAAAATATGCAGAAGAAAACTAGGGCTGTAAGGACTTTCAGAAAATATCGAGGCTTTTTAAGAGCCTTTAAGAAACTAAAATAGAAAAAAAAATCAAGCCTTAAGGTCTTTTAAGGCTAGTGGGAAACCTGCACATTCATTGCAATAAGGTTTTTTGGGTTTATGGCCACAGTTGGTCATGCTGCGCCAAACACAATACAGAGATCAAATAATAGATACGCGCAAGGACAGTTTGCTAACACAGAAGAGAAAAATACACCAAGGAATCGAATCTGCGCCGTCTACAACTCCACAAGTCATAACCACAATAAGGATTGGATGTTAGGGTTTTATGGCGCAAGGTCCAAAAGCAGACAAGCTGCGCCAAACACAAGACAGAATGTAACCTAATAAAAGTACAAGACATTTAAAAATCAAGATAAAGTTTGATACAAAACATTTAAAACGTGTAGATAAGAATAAAAATATACAAATAGTCAGATGATAAAAACAAGACCATCGACCGCAGCACAACTAATGAATTCAATTTACACATGCATAAAATTTGAAAGTGAAATCCAAGATTCAATTACAAAAGAATTTGACTAAATATCGATGAGTCATTTTGAATATGCAAAAAAAAAATAAAATGAGATGTAAAAAACCAATTTAACGCAAATATGCAAAAAGGTTTGGATGAGGATTTTCCCCAACCAAATCTTATATCATCACAATAAGGAACCACGGAGTATATTTCAGCATAACATTAAAATAAGGAAGGATACATTGTAAAAATTTACCTAACCAGAAACAAACAGCTGATTCAGTCAACAAATCCTGAGCAGACGCTGTTTGCTTCTAGTAGCAAGACGCGAGGAAGACGGTGCAACTTTGTCTACCAAGTACTTCATGGTAGAGTTGGATTACGTTGCTATATACTATTGTATAAAATACCCTGCAATTACTGCTACCCTACTAAATTGATTTTGTATTGACTTGGGTTTGCTTTTATTAGGTAGCATTGTAATGGAGCTATTTTGTAATTTGAGCACATTTTAAAATTAACATTTCACGAATGTATTTTTTGCTGCAAAAATGCCACAAGACAAAGTCAAGTAAAAATGCCGTGAAAAGGGGAAATAGGAATTGGGGAACATAGTGGTGATGAAAGCAGAACCCGGGAGCGCGACCCCGTGTTCACTAAAGACAGTAAACCGAATGGGAAAGAAAAGATCAATAGAGTACCTTGGATCCGCGGAGGCCGTACACACCTAAAGGAGATATAATCAGTCAATGCCCTCAGGGGTACGAGTTTCGAATAGGCAGCGTATCCAACTAGTCACACTGCCGTCCTGTGTTCAACTCGCACTATCATTCAATTTTTTAAAAATAATTTTTTATGCGTGCAGCTTCACTGAAAATATTTACAGGAAACAATAATTCATTTACGCAACATACACTTTTGTAAGTAAATAATGCCTCAAAAAAGGGAATTTTGAAAGAAAAATGAGATGTTGCGCAAATGAATTATTGATTCCTCGAATAAACATTTACAGTGGAGCAATATACAAAATGCGATTAAAAATTGAATTGGCAGTCCAAAACTAGTCTCTAGGTAACTAAAATTATTCTATATTTTAAAGAAATTTTAAAATCACCCCTAAATCAGGGATGCAGACTTTTTAAGACGAGCAACATAGATCCACTGTGATTTATAGAGGGTCGCCCTAAAACCATGAAAGTTATGTCATATATTATTTATATTGTTACAAAAAAGAAAGTTAATGGAAAGCAAATACAGGATTGCGTGGCATTGCATTGATTTAACTGTTGTTTTAATATTGGGTTCGATTTTTGTAGTAGCCAAGCGCACAATTGATTATAAATTTTCATCAGTTAAGCGGTTCCAATTTTTCGCTTTGTTGATATTCATGACTGAAAGTTTGTTCAGATATATGTTGACCCAAAGAGCCTTTTAAGGCATCTAGCTACGATGTTTTAACCTAAATTACCTATCGTGACTTGTTAAAGTAAAAATTTACACATGGTGAGGCGGGCCACCAGCAAATCAAAGGAGCCTCATGTGGCCCGTGGGCAGCGCATCCCTGCCCTAAAGAGATTACAATAAAAATGTAGCCCCCTCCAGGTTGATATCCAGGGTACGCCCCTGCATGGATAGACACCTGAAATGTATAAGCATACAATTTAAAGAACCCATATTATACATAATAATCCCAAAAGTTTACAATGGTTGCTGATGTTTCAAAAGAGATAAACATTTGTTGATTCAAATAAAATTAACATGATCGGGAATCTGGTTTTGAAAATTAAACAGGGGAATGAATGTCTTCCCGGTGAGGGGGTCGATGGATTAATTTAATTAATCCAATAGGTACCAGTATTTATCTTGTTTTGTCTAGGAGATTGATTTTGTTTTATGGGTGGGATCGTGGTTTTTCGCTATCTGACGCTCATTAGACTTTGTTTTATGTTAAGAACTATCAATTGCAGAACACGACCCTACGGAAACGGGTTTGGCAATTGAAAAATAGTGGGTAAGAAGACTCCAGCGCAAAAATTTTATAGAAAAAAGTTGGTCAACATGAAGTTGAAATGTAAAAAAGGAAAACATACTGGTTGGTTGGGTTATGGCCATGCTGCGCCAGACACGACAGACGATATCAAGTCATGGGCATACGCGCACAAGGAAAGTTTTACTGACACAAGAGTGACCACTGAGCCACGAAGGCCGCTAAAACATGTTGAAATTTTGAAAGGGAAAATTTATTTTCGGCACGGATTGTTTATCACCGGAAGCCGTAGTTGTGGAAATCTATAAACACATGTTGGATCTGGTTTGAAAAAAAATCTGAGATTAATTGCAAGTCTCGCGAAAAACCGTACAATCGTACCATATGCCAGTACAATTAAACCAAAATCCGTACATTATAGGGCCAAACCGTAGAAGTTGGCAGGTATGCTCTTACTGTGTCAGCACATTTATATCTATGGCATAATATGTACAAGATTGCTCAGTGGATCATAGGAGAAAATATAAAAAATCATGTAAGCTGAAAAGTTCAAGGGATTTTCGTTGAGATAGGACTTCTTTAAACCAGATTTATTAAGAACTTGCTGAATTACACGGCGTTGCTCGGGTTGAATTGTTTGCAATTCATGCTCAATGTTTATTCCTATGGGGATTTCGAATTGTTTTTAACTCTATCTACAGACACAGGACAAATAGAACGGGGGTTAATATGTAGCCCATATTAAAGGCAGGATTCGAAAGAATAAGTACTAAATTTGGTGTGGATTGGTCCAACGGTAGATTTTTAAAGACAGACGGCAAACTCTGCTTTATATATAGATTTGAATTCTTAACTGGGGTAAGTGGTGTTGGTGGACACAGATCAATGATGCATTTCTATTCTAATAATTTTATTTCACTGTTGCGTCATGCCTTAGTTAGCTTGAGTCTCGTATCTTAACACAAAATTTATCGACCTTTCGTAAATACCTATCTTTACCGAAATGGGTTAAATTATCCATTTTCCATTTCGATGCAAGCAACAGTGCAGTTAGGGCTCAAAATAAACAAAATCATCTTTAAAAATAATTTAGTTATAGTCAAGATAACAAAAATTCGATAATCAAGATATTATTTCCGACTTTTTTTCAGTGGTTTCACTTATTTTGAGTATTCGATAATAAAATCGATTCATTCGCCGCGTTTTTTACAGATGCAAGGATGCTCTGCCGAACACTTTCCGCAAACATGTCTTGCAGGGTCGATTTTAGTGGCTTTATTGTCATAACAGATTTTATTTGGCACTTTTTATGCACATCAGTAACTTTGCTTGAGTTTGCAGATGCTGCAGCCATATTAGTCCTTTTCCTTAGTGGTGCGTGTGCTTATTTTGCACAGAAGTGTATATGGAATGGTTTTGGAGTTAAGACAATGCTGCACAAACATATAAAATATTAAATGACCCGTCACAGTAAAGATGTGTTTTCTTCATATATGTCGGAGGATGCGAGGTTGGTCGGTTTGGGTTTTATGGCAAGGGACGAACTGCGCCAAACACAAGACATAATTCAAGCCAATGAAAATACACTGCTGGCCACCGTAAATGCAACACCCTGAAGGAAGCATGCAAATAATATGAAATTTACAACATGCATTAGCGGAGGTGAGATATGCAAATGATTAGAATTTCAGCGCAGACGCACATCACGCGCGCCTGTGGCGCCACTTCAAAGCGCTATTTAAGGCTTGGAGATTTCGACGATTTCAAGTACGGCAATTGTGTTTTTCTTGTGGTTTTTTCAAAAAAACGATCAATTATGCCTCGTAGAAAACAGCGATCATCTTTTGATCAAGTATCCGAGTTCGACAGAGGAAGGATAGTGGCCTACCGAGATTGTGGATTATCTTTCAGGGAAATCGGTAGTCGTGTTGGACGAAACCAAACAACTGTAATGCGGATATGTGATCGTTGGATGCAGGAGGGTACGACGGACCGACGTGTTCGATCGCATCCACCTCAGTGCACCACTTCACGTGATGACAGGCATATTGTGCGTATGGCACTGACGGATCGCTCAGCCACATCACGAACCATAGCACAGCACATTCAGTCTGTACCGCATCATCCAGTGTCTGCGCGTACCATTCGACGCCGTTTACAGCAGAGTGGTCTGTCCGCAAGACGTCCATTGCTTCGTCTACCCTTGACGCAGAACCACAGACGTTTCCGCCGCCAATGGTGCGATGAAAGAAGGATGTGGACGGCAGAATGGAATGAAATTGTCTTTACTGACGAGTCACGCTTCTGTCTGCAACACCACGATGGTCGGATTCAAGTCTGGAGACACCGTGGAGAGAGGATGCTGAACAGCTGCGTTATGCACCGCCACACTGGTCCTGCACCGGGTATTATGGTATGGGGCGGTATTGGATATCACTCTCGCACTCCTCTAGTACGCATTGCCGGTACTTTAAACAGCCAGCGCTACATCTCCGAGGTGTTGGAGCCAGTTGTCCTTCCTTACCTTCAGGGCTTGCCCACAGCCATATTTCAACAGGATAATGCGTGACCACACGTGGCACGCATTGTCCAAGGGTTCTTCGTCAATCGCCAGATTGAATTGCTTCCCTGGCCAGCTCGCTCTCCGGATCTTTCGCCGATAGAAAACATGTGGTCCATGGTTGCTCAACGATTGACCCAGAATACATCCCCAGCTGCCACACCAGATCAACTTTGGCAACGTGTGGAAGCTGCTTGGTCTGCTGTACCCCAAGAACACATCCAAAGTCTCTTTGAATCAATGCCGAGGCGTGTGGCAGCGGTGATCTCCAACAATGGCGGCTACTCTGGCTACTGATTTTGGCAGGAACCACACTTCACAGAAGTCTATAAATTTAATCATTTGATACTTGGTCAACATGTTATCTACAAAATAAATTTTGTTGTGATATCTCTTGTCTTTCTTGGTGTTGCAATTTGGGTGGCCAGCAGTGTAGATAAAGTTAAAATAACGTAACCAACTATGAAAAGTAGATTTAAAAACATGTGTTTATAGAACAGATGATATGAATGTGGTTAAAGTGTGTTTATGTTATGGGTGCATGTTAAAAGATGAGATATATAAAACAAATAGGTCATCTTGGAACACTTATGGATTAGATGTTGGGGTTTTATGGTGCAAGGTTCAAAAGTGGACAAGCTGCGCCATGGAACACTTATGGAGGCTAAAAATATAACTGGAGACTAAGGTTGGTTAAGTTTAATGGCGCAAGGTCCAGAAATGGACAAGCTGCGCTAATCACAAGACAATAAAATTTAGAGGATAGTTTTAAAAGAGATCAGAATAACCAGACAAACATTAAAAGAGAATAGAATTAAAACCAAATGCGTTACACAAAAATTAAGCATGAAGGTAAAATTTTTATTATAAGAAAAATGATAACTAGATAGGGTGTCCCCATCTTAGATGATAAAATTTAATGAAATTCAATTAAAAATCAGATCCATTATAGATATGGGAAAAATCATGAATGATGAAGGTAAAAGAGTAACGAATGTGGAGGTTGACCCAACAGGTCCGATAAAATTGATACATTAAAATATCGACGGTAAAAATGCTTAAGATTAGGGTAAGAGGTTAAAATATGGCGTATGGTAAAAACTGCTCGCAATGATGGCGCGGTTAATAAATGTCGATGCGTGCCTCTCGAATGGCCGATCCGAAGACCAGTAATTAAAACATCCAGCCGTCTTGATGGTAACAACGGCAGGAGTGAAATTGTCGGTAGGATTTTTAAGTTTATTTGTTTACTCGTCTTCAACTGGAGACTAAGACTCGAGAAATATTGAAATCAGGGTATGCTGATTTAAATCAATTATTAAAAAAATCATTGATTTAAATCAAAATTTTAAATTTAATTTTTTTCTGTTATGTTCAATAATATTGAGAATGAAATACTCAATAAGATGCGTGTTATTTTAATCAAATAATTTAAGAACTTCGCTTGTATAAATTTTTATTGCAAGCTTAAAATTCCACTGAATTGGTATTAACTGGGATATTACACTTGTTCTATGCTGCTCATAGAGCAGCGTCATTTTTTGTTTTATATATAAACTCTTTTTGTGTACTTCGAATATACCTATGAAATACTTGTCAATGCTCAAAGAATTTGGAAAATAGACATTTGATTTCAAATTTATGTATTTTCATGTCTTGAACTTCAAAAAAATAACAATTTTTTCACCAATAAGTTATTTTTGCAAGCTAAAAATTAAGAGTAGGAATTTTTTCAAGATGCAAGTTCCTTTATTTTCTGTTGGTGACATGATTTTTGTCAAAAGAAGTCTTGAACCACACACACACACACAATTATATTATATCAAAATAATTGAAGTAATTCAAAACACTTTATTCATATGATAAATATATAATGCAAAAAAAATTCTGAAATTTGTATGATTGAAAAAAATCATAATATGGTGTACGTGTGGCAACCTTATTTATCTGGGTCCAAAAAATTCATGTTTATGAGTTAAACTCAAAGTAATCTAAACTGCTTGAGAACCAGATGGAAAAACACTGCTCATCTTGGCATTTGGGGTCTATTTACTCTATCATGTGATTTACTTCGCTAATTCCTGTCGCGTTTTAATCTTTCAAAAATTTACCTGACTATATTTCTCAATACGTTAATGTTATTCGTCATAAATATTAATGTTTAAATAAATCAAAACTATCTAGAAACTACACTGTAATTTGCTTGTATCATGTCCAACAAATTTAAGCTTGTACGGGCAAAGAATTAAAATCATAAAAATTCGATTTAAATCAAATAAATTCGATGTGTTTTATTTAAAAAAAATCATGATTTTTTTCATACCCTGATTGAAATTAAGATGCGATTATAATTGTGATAAAAATCTTGAGTGATGCAAAAAGGTAAGGGATTATTGAAGAGGGTGACCCAACAAGTCTGATAAAAATATCTGAGACCTGTACAAGTTAAAATGATTGATGGAGAGGCTCTTGGCGTCGGTAGGTAGTTAATTAATTAATGTCGCACTGGAGCAACACACCGGGCTATTGGCGACAGTCCGAGATCAATCCCGAAGACTCTTGCCGTCGGATGCAAGAGGTGAAAAGAAATTTATACTAAATTAATTTTAAAAACATTTCTGGAAAATTCATCAAGTCAATTGAGGAAAAGCAATAACTTATATAAAAGTAATTTTGATTCAAAATTTTAAAACGGGTCATTTGACCAGCTTGGTAAATTTAGTGTCAAATGAAAAACATTTTAATGCATCAAGCTGTTATTGTCAACATTAAGTTATTAAATATTATTTAAAGCACAAGCATTATTAAATAATATTTAAAACACCACTTATAGTCTACATGAAAACACTGCCATCATGTTAGCTACTTTATTAATTCGCCACCTTGTTTTACTCTAAATCCTAATTTTACTAAAAAAACCATAGCTATATAGCTTTGCTTGTTATATCATGTTATACCAGGTAATGTTAAATTAATTTGTTCTTGCTTTTCAGAACTTTAATTACAGGAAATGTGTTAACTGTATGGATAAAGAATTGCTCATTTCAATCAAATTCTCCCTTTATAATGATGGATAAAATGTTTGTAATTACTGAGGGAACACAACTTTTCAAATAAAATGGTAGTTAGTTAATTAACGTCACACTGGAGCAACACAACGGGCTATTAGAGAAAGTTCGAGATCAATCCCAAAGGGAAAGATCGAGGACAACACCAAGTAATTTTGAATCACGGTCAGATGACGAGGGTCACACCTGAGCTGGCACCCCTCTCCAAACTTCCCCACCACGCCAACGTGAGGATAATTGAGGCCACGGCAGATTTAACGTGCGCCAGACCCCGTGTACACAACGATTTGGCTGGACCTAGTTTCGAACTCAAAACGGGTCCAATCCTACCGCGGACCATTAAAATGTTAGGAAATGACACCTACATAAAATTTTATTTGTTTTGGCAGCACTTAACACCAAACAATGGGAATAACATTATGATTGGTTTGTTGGGGTTTTATGGACAAGGGCCATATTTGCCCATGCTGCTCCAGACACAAGACACACAATATCAAGTACTAGACACAACACACAATATCAAGTAAGACACAAGACACACAATGAAAGTACTCTCACAGATGCACTTGACAGGAATCGAACCTGCGCCGCCTACAACTCGAAGGTTGCTAGCGCAGTGGGCATACCCACTGAACCACGACGGCCCCGAATAACATGAGGATTTACTGTGTTCAATTGCTACTCAAGTGTAAAAGGAATAAAATCACAACATGGTTAGATAAAAGTACAGGAAGAGATGAATATGAATAAAGTACATAGTGAAACATCCCTTTACAATAACCATTAGTGGATAATTTCTGAATTCTGGTCCCTTGAAATAGGCTATCAACCCATTCTATTGTGGTAAGTAGGCAGAGAGAAAAAGACCATTTTCTCAACAAAAAGGAAAGGGATTCTTAGGTTTTTAACTAATAAAACCAAATATTTGAATACTTTTAGTGTCTCGGAACATTCTTGGTGGTGGTAGAGGTTTTTCATGATGCAATGGCCATATCTGGCGAAACTACGCCAAAACCAAGAGACAACCGTCAAGCAATGGACAAATACAAAGTTTTACTGACACAGTAGAGATATGCACACCCAGGGTGGTTGGTTTTATGGCACAAGGGCCATATTTGGCCATGCTGCGCCAGACACGACATACAATATCAAGTAATAGACACAGAAGAGAGAAATACACCCAGGGAGGTTGGTTGTTTTGGGTTTTATGGCGCAATATCCATAAATTGATAAGCTGCGCCAAAAGCAGGATAAAAGTAAATTTCAAAATATAATTATCACCAGAATAACATTAAAAGCACGATGAATGAGTAATTAATTCGCATTAAACATGCATTCAATGAGATGATAGTTTAAAATACGTTGTCTAGCAACGCGATGTAATATACACTATTGTTTGAGAAAATTGCAACACCATGAAGGAATCATGCAAATTAAACGAAACTTGCAGGATATGCAAAACAGGTTAGGATATGCAATGATTAGAATTACAAATCGATCACGCATGTGTGGGCCGCGAGAAACACCCTCTAAACTTCCAAGTGAGCCGTGTATAAAAAGCACTGTAAAGGTGCAGTGTTGCAATTTTCACAAACAGTAGTGTATGAATGATGCAGTGAATATTTACTCCATGTATTTTATGATGCAAGTAATATGATAAAGTAAAATCTATATAGTTTAAAAAGCCAATAGCATTTAAAAATGTTTGAAAGGGGTTTTCCCCAATCAAGTCCCGCAATGTAAAATTAGAGGTATTAAAAACTGCGATGATTAAAAACAGGACATTCTATTAAAATATGATGGATGGTATAAGGGGCATTCTCTCCAAACACCCAAGGAGGAATGCACCGGACAGGAGTCAAACCTGCGCCGCCTACAACTCAAAGGTTGCTAGCGCATGGGCATACCCACTGAGCCACGACTGCCCATGCAACAAGAGGGGAATCAACCTACAACTCAACCCTCACGTCAACTTACCTTTACGTGTATTAATTCAAAATTTAATTTTTATTTAATTTACAAACGTATTCACTCATTTAAAATAAATTAATTGACTGCTTTGTTACTAAGATGCAAACAAGTTTTAAAAACTCCTTGGTAATGAACGCTTTCCTTTTCAATCAAAAACCTGTCACATGAATTAGCGGTCAGGAGGTTTGACTGAATAAGGATCTAATAGACCAAATAAGATTGTCCGTTTGGGGTTTCATGGCAGAGGGCCATATTTGGCCAAGCTGCGCCAAACATAAGACAGACACCTTCAAGCAAAATTTACGCGAAATTGAAAAGAGGGATTGGGGAATATAATAATGGGATGGAAGCAGGAAAAGATCGCTTGGGCATCCACGATCGAGAGCGAAACATCCGTGTTTACTTAAGATAATAAGTCGCACTGGAGGAACACAACGGGCTATTGGCGACGGTCCGGGATCAAACCCAAAGGGAAAAGACCAAATAAGGATAACAATGAACTCAAAACTTCTTTGTGTTTGATTAACCTACATGCATTTCAGTCAGATTTAGTCTAAATATTGAACATTTTCATTGTAAAATGCCAAAGATTTGATAGGTTGGTCGATTAAATTATTCTCCAATAAATGCGGAAATATTTCAATTTGGATTTTAAATAGCTTACAAAGCATCCAAACTAAATTTAATTTACCTGCATATAGCTTATTTTTATAAATTATATGCAATCATTTGTAAATTTGGCTTTGCTAGCATTTTTGAACCCTATGTGATTGGATTCGAACTCGCAACCCTCCGATTGCTAATCCGTTACTCTTCCAACCGGGCTACCGCAGCCCAAATGTTATTTAGAAAAGTAATACATATATACTGTTATGCTTTTCATTGCATAATGTTGAAAAAGTCACTGGGCCCCTATTCAGAACCAGTACGACTAACGGAGCGATAACTGACTAAACAAACATTTTACGGTACAGCTCTTTAAAGGTAGGTATTTTAATTAACGTCACACTAGAGCAACACAACGAGCTATTGCTATTAAAGACTAACTATTAGTTTTGGGGTAAAAAAATAACAATTATAAGTTATTTTGATAGTGTTATATAATTTTGAAACATTATATGATAATGTGTTTCTCATCACAAAAATGAACCTTCACTGACTCCAGAAAGATGTCAGTTACCGAGATTCTGCTGAGCCGATGAAATTTACATTTTTATACCTCATTTTGAGAACATAAAAATATTTTATGTTCAATGGGTTCCAACCGCTAGGAGTTAGTGTCCTTATTCCAAACATTGAGTTCGGTTTGGTTAGGTTTTATGGCATGGGATCTAAAAATGGATAAGCAGCAAACACAAGACCAAATAAAATTCAATAAAAATATATTTCAAGAATAAGATACTATACGGTCCTTTCGTGCTACATGAAGACTAATTAGACCCCAAATAAAAGTTGGCCGATGTAGGGTTTTATGGTGCAAGGGCCATACTTGGCCAAGCAGCAACAAATGCAAGACAACATCAAGAAACTGAAAAGAAAGGGGAGAGGAGAAAGATCGATTGGGCATCCTGGGGTCGCGACCCCCTGTTTACCAGACAGTCACAACCCCGTGGCAAAAAAACACATCACAAGGGTACCTCGGGTTCGAGGTGTCCCTGATGGGCCAAACAAAAAGTTAATAGCTCATATACAATTCAACGCTGATACATTTATTTGAAAAAGCATCTTAGTTGTCTAGCTCTACCAGGTTAACACTGTTTTATTACTATTTACTACCACCTGGTATTTGTACCTGGTAGAAGTATTAAAAGAAACTTAAGGAAAAACCAAGAAATCGTAAGTTTAGGTTTATGTATTATCTTAAGTTGTCTATCACTACTATCAGGCCTACACTGCCTATTACTATTTATAACTATCAGGCATCATACAGTAGTCTACTATCAGGCAGGTCTGGAAATATCAAAAGAAACTTAAGGAAAAAAAAACCAAGGAATCGCAAGTTTAGGTTTATGCATCATTGAAGATTTATGCACGAACCTTGAATATTTCAGCCCCTAGGAACTATGCCCTTCTTCGGAAAATCCTGCCAATTCCACTCCTTTCCAGTAAGTTTAACTTAGATTAAAAAGGTAATTTTTGTTTGCTAAACATAAAACTGCATTTATTTTGTAAGGTTTGTGGTATGCAAATCATTATTCACAAATTGGCAAAACTAAATTAAAACACATCATGCAAGCTTTATACTTAATACCAAGTTATGTCTAATTGCTAATGAACTTGTGCCGCAAAATACGATTAGGAATGCAAGAAAAATACAATAAACTTTTTATCAGAGGTCGATAAGAAATCAAAACCAGATAAGTAAAGTGAAATCAATTGGAAAAAGACTATTATAATACACCAAACTGTCATTGAACAATTGAAGCAGATATTAGGAAAAGAACGGTTTTACTCTAATTATCAAGACTTTTATTACCTAAAAATTGTTAGAAAATGTCCTATAAAGAAGCATTTATGACCCAAAACCCAACAAATATTCTTTAAAACAAAAATAACCTTAAAAAATAATGCTTTTTCCACATACAAAGCTATTTTAAAAAGAGGTGTACATGAAACAAAACAAGTCTAAAAATATAAGCTGTTAACAGGTTGCTAAAATTCTCTATTTCACTAACCAACGTACAAGGTGTAAAATAAAGCAGAATAAACCATAACTCAATTTTTTAGTGTGTGCCAAACTTAGTGTTAAAAATTTGCTCCATAAAAGAAAATAAGCAAGACAAAATGTAACTTTTATTTGTGAGTTGCTGGGTCAAATCAAGTTTGATTTTTACTAAATTGTAATTAAATCTAATTTGCCACTGTGAACTGAAAATTTTTGAAAAACTACCAAAATTTCCTTTCTTGCCCTTTTCACTAATATACTAAAATATGCAAAACAAAAGAAATTACATTAAATGTCCAAGCTAACAGAAAAACAAGGAAAACGCCAGTGTGAAACTTACAAAAATTTCCTTTCTTTCCCCTTTTCATTAATACCAAAATATTACATCAAATGCAAAAACTAACAGGAAAACCAGAAAATGCTACATCATGTGAAACTTGCAAAAAATGCAAAAGTTTCATTCCTAGCTCCTTTTCACTAACATCAAAACATGTAAAACAAAAGAAATTACACTAAATGCCCAAGCTAACCAAAAAACCAGAAAAATACCACATTGTGTGAAACTCACAAAAAATGTAAATTGGCCCCAACGATTACTTCAATTAACTTAGATTTTTATGATACACATTAGTATTCACTTCAGTAATGTAGTGCCAAAAAAAGAAGCAAAATCATAAAAAATTCTAGCCCTACTAATTATGCACCATGTACAGAATTGGAGGGGTACAGGGACTTGAGCCCCAGCACTTTTTATCTTGTAATTTAACTTGGGTGTCAAATATGCATAACATAATTATATCAGTGAGTTATCAAAGACGTTAGGAACAGAATTGTGAAGAATGATTTTACTTAAAAAGATACCCCTAGTCACCAATACAGGTCTTTCTCTATGCCCGCTACAACTGTTATCAATGACACTTGATCTTGGGCAAGTATTAATGGGTCTGAAATCCAAATGTAGCATTTGTAAGTTTCTTGTACATTCATGGGTTAATCTATGGCTAAGTTAAATGGTAGCCTTAAAAATATGTAAAAGAGCCTTGAAAAGCCCCTAATTTTCTTTTGCTTAAAGAGTGGGAACTCTGTCCTTTCACCTAGACATAGACCATTCACCTCAACATAGACCATTCACCTAGACATAGACCATTCACCTCGACATAGACCATTCACCTAGCAGCAGTTATGATCAATCACAAGTGACATTAGATAAGTAAATTGGGGCAATTTTAAGAAAACCCATCCAATACATATCTTTCCTCATGTCTGCTAAAACAGTTATCAGTGATACTTGACCTTGGGCAAGAGTTATTACTGGGTCTAT